>CM035443.1:23858922-24383922 GCA_020310875.1 Ceratopteris richardii | reverse complement strand
TAGTTGAATTCAAGGAAGTATTATGATTATGCTCATATGTGTGTATGCATGGGTATGAATGTATTGCATAAGTATGGATCTTTATGTTTATGTTATGCCGAGTGACTTCATGTACAAGAGAAGATATGTGTATGGATAGTCTCTTATGTGTTTTATAACTTATAATTATTTATGTGATTACATACCTAAAAATATTTGATTTATTATCTATTAAGTATGATTTCATTTATAGATATCTTATATTGTGAGAGGTTATTAGGTTTAACAATAGTTAATAATATATAAATACACATTTATCAAAATAAAGAAGAAACACAAAAACGTATATATTTAAGGTAGTGTTAGTACTTAAGTTAAGAAAAAAAACGTGGGCATGAAAAGGTGAATGTGTGTGATAGTTATCTAATGATTGCATGGAATAAAGTAGAAGTGTATTAGTTAAAGTATATGTATGTGTTAGTTATTGAAAAGAATGCATTTTCATGCGCAATTTCTGGTAATGTATATATGTAGGCGTGTTCATTTCTTTTGGTTAATGATTTTCTTCTCTGCAAGTATGTGACCCAACTTTGGAGAGAGAGAGAGAGAGAGTCGCTGATTATCGATGGCTAACAGATGCGCACGTTGAGGGGAGAGAGAGAGAGAGAGAGACATTAACATGAACATGCATGAGTGTGCATAAGCGTGAGAATGCATGTGTATGCATGTTTATGAAGTCATGTGTGTGCATTAAAGTTAAGATGTATGCATGTATGTATGCATGAGTAGATGCATGTAACTAGGATGCATGTGTGCATAAGGTTGAATGTAATGTGCACAAATGCATAAGCACATAAGTTAGTAAGTATAATGCATGTGTATTTATGCATGTGCATGAGTGAGAGACATATATGCATATGTATTTATGCATGTGCATATAGTAGATGCATGTGTACATGAGTGACGTATATATGTATGCATGTAAAAACAAATGCATATATACTTAAAGTATACATGTGATGTGATGCATGTGTACGCATGGTATGTGTGTGTATGCATGTGCATGTGAAGAATGTATGCATATGAATGTTAATAAGTGGAGTGCATGTGTATGCATGGTGTGTGTGTGTGTATGCATGTGCATGTGGAGAATGAATGGATGTATGCGTATGCATGTTAGTATTGTTGGGAAAGATGGTTGGATGCACTCAAGAGATTGAGTTGAAGCTGCTAGACCTGCTTTGCTCCAGCCCTCTTTGACTCCAGGAATGCTTAGTACACTTGTTTAGCTTCCAAATGATACCAAGAAAGCATATATGTACTTTGCAAATGATATGTGTAATGATCAAATCAAAACAAATAACTTGGTACTTCAAAGATCAAGAAAAACTTGCTATTTTTGTAGTGACACCTGCTCAGTCTTTTACTCAGTATGACCAGCACACTTACAATTGATCTAATTCCTTCTGGACATATTAGATTAGCTTAGCAAGCTACCATTTGCAAGTGGAATGAGAAGAAATGATAAACTACACACTGAGAAATCACTTTAGCAAAATTATATGTACCCCCGACTTTTTAGGAACTCTGCAGAAATATACCAGAGGTCACTTCGAGCAAGACTTCTCCGTGATGGCTGATCCTTTGGCCTTGAGATTTTGTAGGCATGTAGTATGCTTAGAGCTGGTTCCAACAAGCTTTGAATCACTTGATTTGGTTGAGAAACCACCGAGATATGGCTTGTAGAAGTTGACAGACTTGGAGTAGATGACACAGAGACAACAGAGACGATTAATGTATATACTTCTATTGATAGATGTAGTTGTACAAACTCATTAGCATGACAAGCATAGCTAATTGAGGTATTGTGGTGTAGGCTATGAAGTAGCACTAACACACACTGAGTTACAATGGTAGAAAGCCTCGGGGAGTGAGCTAAAGTGACAAGACCATCCGCGAGTTTTTTCTCTCCACTTTTATATGAGTTGAGTGATCATTTGAATTTGAAATTCAAATCTAAGCTCCCTAGAATCTCTCCTCTAAAAATAGGGAGATATTCTCTCCAATTACACCATCCAATTTTCCACGAATCTAATCAAGTAGGTGTGATCATTTACATGCCAAGTCATTTAGACTTTTACAAGAGATAAAATGGTAATAAGTCATAAGACTAAGTTCCTATGGTTCTTGCTTCACATAGTGATATCCTTCAAGGGTTCCAAGCCAAAGGTGAAGGCTTGTAATGCACCAACAGCTCCCCCTCAAGCCAAGCACTTTGGCTTAAGTCTTCATCTTTAGTCTTCAATCACATCCTCCAATCCAATCATAGATTTGAATCTGCATAGCTTGTTTCCATCCAATGCTTTAGTGAGTAAATCTGCACATTGCATATTAGTAGACACATATGTCAATTGAATGTCTTTACTAAGCAACTTCTCTCTCACATAGTGGTAATGAACCTCTATGTGTTTGGTTCTAGCATGATATATTGGATTAGCTGCAAGGTGAAGAGAGCTTGTGTTGTCTCCAAAGATAATTGGTGGCCTTGTATATAGGCCTAACTCTGTATATAGAAGTTTCAACCAGATAGCTTCTTGAGTGGCATTGGCTAGCCCTCTATACTCTGCTTCAGTGGATGACAATGCCACTGTAGGTTGCTTCTTGGCTAACCAAGAAATAGGTTTATCTCCTGCAAAACAAATGTAACCTGATGTGCTTCTCCTATCATCCTTGCATCCTGCCCAATCTGCATCTGAATATACTTTAATATCAATATCTGATGTATAAGGAAAGTACAAACCATGACTTTGAGTTCCTTTGAGGTACTTTAAGATTTTCCTTGCTGCCTCTAGGTGAGGTACCCTTGGTTTGTGCATGAATTGGCTTAGCACACTAACTCCATATGCTATGTCAATTCTTGTCAAGGTAGCATAATTCAAACTACCTACCATGCTTTGATATCGTGTAATGTCTTGTATTTCTTCCCCTTCATGAGCACTTAGCTTTAGGTTGACCTCCATTGGAGTAGTTGAGACTTTAGCATCCTGTAAGCCAAACTTCTTGACCATATCCTGTACATACTTCTTTTGAGTGATATATATACCTGAGTTGGTGTAGACTAACTCAAGACCTAAGAAGTACTTCAATAATCCATTGATCTTGAATTCTTTCATCATCTGTCCTTTGATGTGTCTAATCCCATTGACATCATTACCTGTAATGATGATGTCATCAACATAAACACACAAGTAGATTACCTCTGTACTACTTCTCTTTATGAACAGAGAAGTATCTGCTTTACTCATCACAAATCCTTGGTCTTGGAGATAAGTTGTCAACCTGTAATTCCATGCTCTAGGTGCCTGCTTCAAACCATATAGAGCCTTCTTCAATTTACAAACATAATTTACCTTCTTGGGATCTTCATAGCCAGGTGGTTGTGACATGTAGACTTCTTCAGATATCCATCCATTCAAGAAAGCATTCTTGACATCTAATTGGTACATGTTCCAATTTTTGGATGCAGCTACACTCACCAATATTCTGATAGTTGGCATCTTAGCCACAGGAGAAAATGTCTCCTCATAATCAATGCCTTGGGTTTGTGCAAAACCCTTGGCTACCAACCTTGCTTTGTACCTATTTATTGTCCCATCAGAATTCCTCTTTAGCTTGTAGATCCATCTGGATCCTATCACTTTCATAGAGTCTTTCTTGGGTACTAAGTCCCAAGTATCACTCTCCTTGAGAGCTTCCATTTCTTCATCCATAGCTCCTTTCCATTCTGGTTTGGTGATTGCTTCCTCATAGGTACCTGGTTCTTCATTCAACAAATCCTTTGCAAGATATACAGAATGTTTAGTTACAAGTGATGTGTCATACCCAAATCTGATTAGTTTTTTGCTTTCTCTCTGAGATCTTCTAATAGATTGATTTGAGGATTCTGGAAAATCCTCTAGTTGCTTCATCTTCATCTTCCCTTTGGACTTCCATGCTTTGAACTCCTCAAGATTGATAGTGTCCTCATCTTCTGAGCTTGGTTCTTCTCCATTGCTTGGTTCCTCTTTGATTAGCTTTGGGAATTCTTCTTGCAAGTCATAGGGTAGACTAACCTTCCTGCATTCATTCTCATACCATGAGTCATTCTCATCAAAGATGACATCTCTGCTTACCTTGAAGCCTTTGTTTGTTGGGTTGTAGAATCTGTATGCCTTTTGGTTCAAATCATGACCAATGAAGATGCATTTTTCAGCTTTAGGGTCTAGCTTTCCCCTTACCTGTGAGGGAATATGCACATATGCTACACAACCAAAGATTTTGCAATGATCCAGAGAAGGTCTCTTACCATGCCAAGCTTCATATGGTGTCATGCCATCAAGTGATTTGGATGGCAACCTGTTAATAAGGTAGGTGGCAGTAGATACACTCTCTACCCAAAGATAATTTGGCAATTTCTTTTCATTAAGCATAGACCTAGCTGTTTCTACTATGAGTCTATTCCTTCTTTCAGCTACCCCATTTTGTTCAGGTGAGTACCTTGTAGTAATCTCCCTTTCGATGCCTCTTTCCTGCAAGAAGTCTTCAAACTCATTGGAGAAGTATTCTCCTCCACCATCTGACCTTAGCCTTTTCAAGCTTCTTCCTGTTTGATTTTCTACAAGTGCAAGATACCTCTTGAAACAATTAAACACTTCATCTTTATGTTTCATAAAGTATAAGATGGTCCACCTGCTATAGTCATCAATGAAGGACACATAATACCTTGAACCTGAAATGGAAGGGTCCTTGCTAGGTCCCCAAACATCTGTGTGTACCAAGTCTAGGTATTCTTCATGCATGAAACCTTTCCTAGAATAGGGCAACCTGTGAGACTTACCAAACTGACATGCTCCACACTTGTAAATCATGTGTTGCTTGGATACATTAGGTATCCCAAGCACACATTGATCCCTGCACATTTGCTTTAGGGTTCTTTCACCTATGTGACCTAACCTCTTGTGCCATATTTCTAACTCTGAAAGTGTTTGATCCTTGTAATTATATAAAGCAATGTTCTTGGTGTCTTCTAGCTCAAAAGTAAACAATCTACCTGATTTCTCCCCCTTGGCAATTCTTTTGAAACCATGTCTTGGGTCCTCCACATATGCTCCATGTTGAGTGAATCTGACCTGCAAACCTTTCTCCACAATCTGACCAACATTCATTAGATTCTTGGTGATGGTTGGTACATAGAGTACCGTGCTCAATAAGTTCTGGTTGCCATCACATGTTTTCACATTTCCAATGTTTACAACAGAGTGTTTAGTATCATCACCTGTCTGTACCTGATGTTTGCCCTTGGGTTCTTCCAAATCAAAGAGTAGTGCCACATTACCAGCTACATGGTTAGAACATCCTGAATCAATATAAAATAAATGATCATCATTTGTACCTGCCTTGGAGGTCATATTCATGATCAATAGGGAGTCATCTTGCTCCTCTGTGTAGTTGTTGTAGTCTCTTCTATTTTTGAATCCACCTTGGTAGTTACCATTGTGGTTGTGATTGTAATTGTTGTTGTATTGATTGTTGTATCCATTGTAGCCTTGGTGTTGATTGAACCTGCCTCTCCCTTGAGAGTATCCACCTCTTGAGTAGCCTCTTCCTCTCTGATTCTTGTAGTTCTTGTAGCATTCATCTGTGGTATGATTGGACAATCCACAAATGTTGCATGGTGATGAGTTGTAGGGTCTCCCCCTACCTGGCTTACCTCCTCTGCCTCTTCCTCTTGAAGATCTACCTCTCCCTACATAATTAGCTTGGGAGGTAGAGCCTTCTTCTTCCTGTTTCTTCCCTTTACCTTTATCCTTAACTTTCTTATCAGTATAGAGAGCAGAGGGGTTGTTACCTTTTGATTGATCTCCTGCCTTTGTAAACTTTGCTTCATGTGTGAATAGTTGGCCCATGAGTGTTGTGAGATCTGGGGTATGCATGTCCATGTAGAGGTCCATTGTAGTGGTGAAACTTTCCCACTTATCATCTGCCTTGAGTCCATTTGTTACTTGCTTGACTATTTGTTCCTCTTCAATCTCCTCTCCAATGCTTGCTAATTGGTCTGCCACATCTTTAATCTTGGTCACATACTCTGAGACTGATTGCTTGGGCTGCTTCCTAAGGGTTGTGAATTCAATCCACAGTTGATTCTTCCTGGCCCTTGTGTTGGAAGAGAAATATGTTGACAGAGTTTCCCAAGTCTCTTGGGAAGTCTTACAGTTCCTTATATGAGGTAAAAGGAAATTAGATATAGAGTTAAGAAGGTAAGACCTTGCCAAAGCATCCTTTGCACACCATTGGTTGAGCCTCTCTTGTTCATCCTTGGTGGGTAGTCCTCTAGCTTTGAATGAGGGCAATTCCTCATCTCCTGATATGTATCCAAATAAGCTTCCTCCTTGTAGATAGGTCTTCATCCTTAGAGACCAAGCTTGGTAATTGTTCCTGTCCAATTTGTCAATGAATGAAGGAAAACCATCTCCCATGTTTACCTTATTTGCTCTGATACCACTGTTGGGAAAGATGGTTGGATGCACTCAAGAGATTGAGTTGAAGCTGCTAGACCTGCTTTGCTCCAGCCCTCTTTGACTCCAGGAATTCTTAGTACACTTGTTTAGCTTCCAAATGATACCAAGAAAGCATATATGTACTTTGCAAATGATATGTGTAATGATCAAATCAAAACAGATAACTTGGTACTTCAAAGATCAAGAAAAACTTGCTATTTTTGTAGTGACACCTGCTCAGTCTTTTACTCAGTATGACCACCACACTTACAATTGATCTAATTCCTTCTGGACATATTAAATTAGCTTAACAATCTACCATTTGCAAGTGGAATGAGAAGAAATGATAAACTACACACTGAGAAATCACTTTAGCAAAATTATATGTACCCCCGACTTTTTAGGAACTCTGCAGAAATATACCAGAGGTCACTTCGAGCAAGACTTCTCCGTGATGGCTGATCCTTTGGCCTTGAGATTTTGTAGGCATGTATTATGCTTAGAGCTGGTTCCAACAAGCTTTGAATCACTTGATTTGGTTGAGAAACCACCGAGATATGGCTTGTAGAAGTTGACAGACTTGGAGTAGATGACACAGAGACAACAGAGATGATTAATGTATATACTTCTATTGATAGATGTAGTTGTACAAACTCATTAGCATGACAAGCATAGCTAATTGAGGTATTGTGGTGTAGGCTATGAAGTAGCACTAACACACACTGAGTTACAATGGTAGAAAGCCTCGGGGAGTGAGCTAAAGTGACAAGACCATCCGCGAGTTTTTTCTCTCCACTTTTATATGAGTTGAGTGATTATTTGAATTTGAAATTCAAATCTAAGCTCCCTAGAATCTCTCCTCTAAAAATAGGGAGATATTCTCTCCAATTACACCATCCAATTTTCCACGAATCTAATCAAGTAGGTGTGATCATTTACATGCCAAGTCATTTAGACTTTTACAAGAGATAAAATGGTAATAAGTCATAAGACTAAGTTCCTATGGTTCTTGCTTCACATAGTGATATCCTTCAAGGGTTCCAAGCCAAAGGTGAAGGCTTGTAATGCACCAACAAGTATGCATGAATGCATAATTATATGCATATAGTATGAGTGTATATATGCATGTATGTTATGATTAGTGTACATGAATGTATGTAAGAGTATGCATGTATGCATGCTTAGTATGCATGTGTATGCATGTGATAAATATACATGTATATGTGTTAACATATGCATGTATGTTAATGAGTATGTAATAATACATGTATGCATGAGTGATTAGTGTTCACGTATGCATGTATGAATGCATGTATGTTGCATGAATGCATGTGTGTGCATGAGCATGCATATGTGTGTATGAATGCATGTGGGAACATGTGTATGTATGCATGTATGTTGCATGAATGCATGTGTGTGCATGAGCGTGCGTGTGTGTGAATGAGTGTATGTATGCATGTGCATGGTAAGATAGGTAAGCATGCATGTAAGAACGTGAAATGATGCATGTATATGCTAATGCATGTTAATAAATAAATATTTTATGCATTTTAAATATGAGTTAGTGTATACATATTAGATATAAGCTAGTTAATGCATGTTAAATATAAGTTTGTATGCATGTTGATATGCATGTATGCATGAGAGATATTGAAATGTTGTATGATGCATGTTTGCATGTAAACAAATGTGTGTTTGCATGTAAAGTAGATGTTTACATATGCATGAAAGTTAAGAAGTTAGAAGTCTATGTATACATGTGTTATTATAGGTTTAAGTTATGTGCTAAATGCTAAAAATATTAAATGAGTGTTTTATAAAAGCATACTTATGGTGGTTAATGATTTTCTTCTCTGCAGATCATTGCGAAGGAGATTACGATTTTTCGAGATTACAAGTTTACGAGATTGCAACATTACAGCAACTTATCATCATTTAGAAATATAAATTTGTATAGGATTATTCTCTAGATATTGTATTATAACTTATCATAAGGTTTTGTATAGGCTTAGAATTAATCTTGAAGTTCTTTATACTTTTACTTTGCGACTTAATTAAGTTCTATACATTTCGTTTTTATATGTCTAAGAATTTAGCATCAACAAGCGGTTCTATTACTAATAGTAAAGAATTAGATAAATCACTTATTATAGGAACACTTCTTCCATCTTCTATTGATAGCACGATTAGTAACGAAAATAAAGAAATAGAAATAATTAAAGACCAAATAGTTGAGAAAACTTTACATACATTAGAACACGATCGTTATATTTCAAGGGTTTTGCCTTTACTTTCTATAGTTTTACCGGAACCTGAGAATAGAGAAGACTTGTTTCCACCTAATTTAAAAAGAAATACTAATTCAAAACAAATCGAAAACGAAGTAGTTGATATAGTTAAAAACAAAATAACTAGTTAGGAATTAGTTTGGCCTTCTTATTTAGAAGTTGTAGCTAGATATAGGAACGTACTTCCTTACGGCCCTTAGTGCTCTATTTTTCATGAGTTCAAATATTGCTTCCACTAGTAAAAACCTAGTTAAAAAGAAAATAAATAACTCCTTTATTTTAAAAACACTTTTACCTAAACCTTAGTAAATAATACTGATCAAATGAACAAAAATAAGGAAAAAATAGTAGAGGTAGAAAAAGTAAAGGATATTATTGTATCAAAAAAATTATATACTTCACCTGAAGACTATAGAGTATCTAGATTTAAAACTTTTTGTTATGTTTCTTTTCCTGAAAATAACGATAAAAAAATCTTATTTCCACCTATCCCTAATAGGAAAAATCAATCTAAAAGTAACAAAAAAGCTATTACTAAAAAATGTATTAGCAAAGAGAAGTTTAATCGAATTACAGAAGAGGAATTGATTTTTTCAACTTATCATAACGCTAGGAATATACTTTCATGAGAATCTTAGTTCTTAATTTAAACATAAGTAGATTAGAAACCCTTAGTTTTTATAACTCATAAACTGAGAATTCAATCCAAGACCCAAAGAATACTTAGAAACACCTTGCATGTAGTCACATGGTTAGGTTAGCGTGAATCTTTTAGATGAATGTCTGCCTCCCTTCACACCCCTCTACGACAACCTTTGGTGAACCCGATGTGAAACGTGACAATAGTGTGTTTAGGGTTTGCATTGTCTTTTCAGCTTTTATTTAAAATATTTAACTTTATCTTCTTCTTGTATGTAGGAAAGTGAAGAAAGAAGCTGTAACGAAACGTGAAGATTTTGCTGCTTTCTTTTTCCCTTGGTGTTGAGGGCTGGTCTTAGGACCTGAGCGCATCCACGGAAAGAAGGATATCTAACCGGAGGAGCTTCGTCACTTCACCCCTCCCCCCCCCATCAACATATAAGAAGATCAAAACTTTTTCACATTCACTTTAGTTTTATATTTAGGATTTACTTCAAAAAGTTGTAAAAACATAGCAAACTTCAAGTAAGGTGTTTTTCAAGTTTTTTCTTTTTACTTCATTCACATCACTAAAAAAAAAGAAGGTTGTTTTCATTTGCACTAGGATTAAGCACTTTCATATTTGCATTGAAAAGAGCATTGAAACATTTCTTTTCATTTAGGAAAGATAGTTTTTGTTTAAAGCACTTAAGCAAATTCATATTAAATTTTAGGAAAGTTTTTGGTTTGAAAGGTTTATTTTACAAAAAGGAAAGATTTTATATTGGAAAGAGAAAGATTGTTTGTTTACTTCATATTTATTTACACAAAAAGATTTTTTTAGCATAAAAAGGGTTTTAAGTTTAAGTTTTTTTATTTAGAGTTGTTGCTTTCATTTCTTGTTTTATCTAAAATTAAAGAAAATATTATTAAGGAAATTAATAGTAATTTTTGTTAAAAAACTAAAAGATTTAAATTAAGGAAATATATTTTTCAAAATATCTACTTTTTAAAGAAACCCTTAGAATTAAAAAGGTTTAGAAATTTGAATTCTAAAAAAGTTCTAAATTCAAAAGATTAAGTTAAAGAGATAAGTATAAATTTAGGTTTAAGAAAACAAAAAGATTTAAGAAAAGAAGATTAGAAATAGTAAAGCTTAAGTTTAGGTAAAGCCAACATCCCTGACTTTATCAAGTAGTGATAGATTTAGGCAGTTTGGAGAACAATTAGAACCTGCCATTAGGGATCTTCTACTCCATTCAAAGCATTATCAAGAACGCAAAATGGAGGAGATGTTCAAAAATATGCTGATTGAGAAGCAAGGAACTCGTACATTCCAAGCCATTATAAAAGAAAAAGGAAAATTCACTATCTTAAACATTACGAAATACCTGGATGCATTTGAGGAACAAGTGCAAATCCAGGGTTTGCCTGATGATGTTTTAGTCAAATACTTTGGCCGAGTTGTTTCTAGTTCAATCCTAGAAAGTATACAAGAGCACACTAATAAAACTTGGGAAGAATTTAGAAAAGAATTACATAAAATGTTCTACCTTGAAGACTTTAGTCAACACAATCGGGAAGGTTTTTTGCGTTGGTTAAACATAGTAAAGAGCAATGAGTCCGTAACTCATCTTCACGGTGAGTTTATGAGACATTTAGCTCAACTTCCCGAAGATGATAGAAATGCAATAAATCTAGATGTAATCATATATTTCCTTAAGATGCTTAGTCCTGAGGATAGGGCTGAAATTGAAAGACGTATAGAAGAGCCAGCAAAAAGGTATGGGCTAACTGACGACTGGGAAAAAGTAAAAAAAGAGATAGAGGATGTTGCTCAAATGAAGCAAAGGCAAACGATTTTGTATGCTAGACCTAATGCTTCCCAACCTAGGGATACTCCTGCTACAAGGCAAGTTGACATGCCAATGCCTACTACTATGACTACGGCCAACAATTCAACTGCCACTAAAGCTCCAATAGAATTTCAACTAGATATTCTATGTAAGCAGATGGAGAATGTCATGAACATGTAAGCATCTCTTTCAAAAGAGGTTTCCAATTTGAATAAATAGGTTTACTCTATGAGCTTTAATGATCTTGGGGCTAGCAGTAGTGGTGTAGGGCAAGCACTACCCAATCAACCAGTTATGCCTCAATACATTCCTCCTCAACCAGTCTTTCAGCCAGCACCACAATTAGCTCCACAACCACCCTTTCAAAGAAATAATGAGAAAAGAGGGACTAGCGGAAAGCGATGTGTATGGTGCGATAGTTAGGAGCATGCAACATTTGCATGTGATGAATTAAAAAGCACAAAGGAAAATCAATTAGTTATAGAAATTGATAAAATATTGTGTGACTTTAGGTCACGTCTTCCTTTTTCCTTCAATTGGGGTAAAGGAGGAATGAAAAAGCTATATGAAAACTTAACAGTCTCTAATGCGACTGCCAGTACCTCGGCTACTAGATTAGAGCCAGTCGAGGATAGGCCTCTTTCTAAGCCTAGCCAAAATCCGTATTCAATAGAGGCACTAGTACGAGCTAGAGATGAGATAATGTATAAAACTGCATGGAGATCTCCTCTAGATCAATCCTCTGTTTTTTCTCACATTGCTAATGTTGAGGAAAAACTGACACTAGAAGATATGCAGGACGATGTAGAAGAAGGAGATAGGAGGGTAAACTAGGAGACAAACGAGAGAAGATGAGAAGAAAACTGATAAAAAAGTTCAGTTTGATGAATCAAATTTATCCCAAGAAGAGAAAAGAAAGATGATAAAGGAAGGCAAAAAGCCAACAAATGAAAATCTTCAATCACAAGAAGAACATAAGAAATTGGAAAAAGAAAATTCTAAAACTGAAAATAAAGAGGACCAAAAGCAAAATGAAGAGAAAGGGAAGAAGAAGGGTAGAAGAGCTCCACATGCTATTATGATTTTTGAGCTTGAAAAGAAAAATGATGCTAGGGAGATTTTAAATGACATTCTTCTAAAAATTCAAGTAATGATGTCACCGGAGTTCAAGGACAGTTTTATTCGACTTATTAGAAGGAGACGTTTTCCTTTTCCACAAGTTGAGGATATGCAAGAGGTGGCAGAGGAAACTCTAGCCATGAATGATGCAGTCACACTAAGTGAAAGTGACTATGAGGATGATGAAGAATTTACAACGAGAAGCATAAATAGAAATTTTCTAGGACCCATACAGCCTGATGATGAGTTATTAAAGAGTGAAAGTAAATTCAACACTACCTTCTGGGCACGAGGCATACCAGAAGTGAAAATAAAAATTGGAGATGAGAAGGATTCCTCTTTAGCTCTGGCTCTCATTGACTCTGGGTCAGAGATAAACGTTATTTCAAAGAATTTTTTTGACAAATTTAGATGGCCAATCGATAAAGAGCACGACTGGAGGATGAGAACAGCTGACAATGGCTCTGGCATTTTATTAGGTGCATGTGCCAATGTGCCTATAATGATAGGCGGCATTCGAGAAGAGTTTCACTTCTTCATTCAAGACAATTGTTCGTATGAAGTAATTCTCGGACAGCCATTTATAGTTGAGATGAGAATGGAAACAAAAGCAATGAACGACACGTCAGCGTATGAAAGAATTCGATCCAAATCAGGGATGGATTCTTTGCAAGTTATGATAGTATGCTCAAATCACACTAGAAATAGAAAGAACTTAAGAAGAAACCCCATTGACTCCATCAGTCATGTATGTGATGATCCATTGGTTGTAAGAGAATATGGGGCATATTATGATCAAAATTTCTGCTAGACTCCACTATTGAGCAGGACAATAGTGGACATTGTTTTGATGTCTCGCCTATCAATGAACATAAATTTGAAAATTACTTAATTTGTACCCCTACGACTAGCTTACATTATATTACTAAATAAAACCTTACAAAAATATTTAGAAAGCAAAATGAAAAATATTTTAGGAAATCAGGATTAATTTTGAGTGATGAGAAAATTGAGTGTATAATGGAACTATAAAAAAGTTCTACTTTATTAGAAGAGCTAGAAAGTATTTCTCAAGAAAATGTTGAATCGAATCTGATTATTCTTAACTCCATTCAAGAATATGAGATTATTATTGATTTCATCCTAGAACATGAAGTTAGCATAGAAACCAACAACAAAACTGTAGAAAAGAAAATAAAACCTGAAGCTCAACCCTTACCCAAAGCTAGTCATGATATATTTCGGCGAGTATCAGATGACCCTATACTTAGAGATCGATCCAAGATAGGTCATATATTTACTGAGGAGAGTAAGAAATATATTAAATTTGGTGATGAATTTCTTTCTCAAATTGTAAAAGATCAATTTACCCAGATGATTATTCATCATGGTAAAGCTTTTTCTTTATTCCCACACGAGATAGGATGTGCAGACCCAAAGTTAGTAGCTCCAATGATTATTTTCATTGTACCATATATTCCTTGGAATCTTCGTCCGATTCCAGTCCCAAAGGCTCATTTACCTGAGCTAATGAGACTGTTAAAGGAAAAGATTTCCATGAGAATCTTGGAACCATCTTCTGCACCATACTCCAATAGGTTGTTCACGGTACCGAAAAAGAGCGGGAAGCTACGCTTTATTCAAGATCTGTAGCCTATGAATAAAGTCACTATAAGGAATGTAGGAACTGGTCCCGTTGTAGATGAGTTTGCCCAAGCATTTGCCGGTCATTCCGTCTATTCAATGGGAGACCTGTATTCAGGGTATGATCAGTTTCAATTAGCGATTGAGAGTCGAGATGTGACCACAATGAAGACTCCTTTCGGTTTAGTACGCATGTGTACTTTACCACAAGGAGCGACAAATTTTGCGGCACACATGATGAATGCTATGAATCTGATCGGACATGACTTTATACCAAAAGTGAAGATGCCTTTTATTGATGACATTCCAATAAAAGGGTGTGTGGAAAAATAAAAAGATGAAAGTTTAGATTCATCAGGTTGTAGAAAGTTTGTTTTCAGCCATATTTTTTATTGTGAAAAGATATTTGAAAGATTTGAAGAGGTTGGACTAACTTTCTGCCTAGAGAAATCTACTTTTGGTGTTAATGAAGTGCTGATAGTTGGACATTTATGTGGCCATTATGGTCGTAGGCCTTATCTAGCAAAAGTTGATGCCATTAGTAGGATTTCTGAGAGATCACAATGTTAGTGAAGTAAGGAGATGCCTAGGTGCATGTGTTTTCTATGTCATCTGGATCCCTCACTTTGCTCATGTAGTGAATCCACTTTATGATTTATTGAGAAAAAGAAAGAAATTCTTTTGGACTGATGAGCATTCTAGAACGATGAGACATCTAAAGCAGTTGCTTATCAATGCTCCTATTTTGAAATGTATTGACTATTCAGGAAATAAGCCTGTGATCCTAACCGTTGACACCAGTCCTATTGGTATAGGTTGGGTCATTGGGCAGGATGATGAGGAGCAGCAAAGGTACGCAGTTCTCTTTGGAGCGAAGATCTTACATGATACTCAAAGGAATTACCCTCAAATAAAGAGAGAATTATGGGGATTAGTTACAGCTTTAAAAACAGATAAGGAATACTTTATGGGGCTAATGTAATAGTAGAGACTGACTGTCTTCCGTTATTAGGTTTAATAGCCAATTGTTCATCTCCAGATATAGCAGTTTCGGACCTTATGTTGTTGTTTCGATTTTTGAGACAGACACTTATAAATTACAAGAATTTGATGGTTCTGTGTTAAGAAATTTGATTGCAGGGAAAAGAATAAAGCTGTTTAAGAGAAGAGAAAGCAATAAGTTCGAGTTAGATGAAGACTTCCTGGAGGATGAAGATGAAGACGATGAATAACCAGGTGACTTAGTTCTAATCATTCTTTACTGTTTATAATAATGTTTCTTTTTCGTGCATTTCATAAATAGAGTTTTATTTGTTTTTGATATAAAGAGGGAATTTATTAAAATTACATAAATAGTGGACGTGAAATTAAATTAGGGAAATGCATATAGATTGAAAGTTTGATTTAGAGAGCTTGTAATGCGTTGTGAAGATAGGAGAGCGGAAAACTTGAATTACGACCCCTGCTTCCATTTATCATCACCTTCAAACCTGTAAGGATTTGCCTTACCAATTTATCCTCCTCAATATCTTCATCAACTACTCCTAATGCATCTGCAATGTCCTTCATTCTTGTTACATAATCTGAGATGGATTTAGAGGCCTTCTTCTTAAATGTGGTAAATTTTGGCCACAAGGATGCCTTCCTTGACTTTGTGGTGTTTTGGAAATGCTCCTCCAAAGCATTCCATATATCACTTGCACTTTCAAGACCTCTAATGTGAGGTAGCAAGTAGTCATTGACTACCACATAGATAATGCTCCTAGCTTGAGCATCTCTCTTCATCCAATTCTTCAAATCTGATAATTCCTCCCTAGTTGGAACACTAGGATCTCTGAACTGAGGCTTTTCTTCTTCACTTGTGATATAACCTATCAAGTCTATGCTCATAAGATGAGCTTCCATCCTCATTGACCATGCTAGATAGTTCTCTCTATCCAACTTCTCTATCTGAAGAGATTCTCCCATCCTTTCTTCACCTGTGTATTGAATTATTCACACTTTATGAGTAATAGATGTACCTTTACTTCGAATGATACTCCTTTTTTCTTCCTTGATGTCATATGGTCTCCTTCTCTAGCTTTGTTCTCAAGCTTTCACCTTTTGAATCTTCAGATGTTGAATTCTTTATGACTCCAGCAGTCGGGATCCTCCTTTCTTCAATTTTAATACTTCCTGCTCTGATACCACTAATGAAGAGGGTTAATCTCCAAAAGAACAAGCTACTCTTGAAATTAGAGCACCTCTATATCAAGAGTAACTCAAAACATTCACCAATTCAGAGAATCAATGATCAATTATAAAGGTTTTGAATAAATTGTGAAGAAGATGATTCTATAGAAAGTCTGTTGCACATATCTCTCTCATTGACTTATCAAATGTGTAAAGTTTTTTATAAAACTTTGCATAACGTGTCTTCTATAGTTTGTGCACCTTCTGAAAGTTAAATCACTTCAAAACACTCATTAGATCTTGAGAAATGATCTCATCAAGTCACCTATGTCTAAAACTATTCTTTTGAGAAGTTGACTCAGACACCTGTAACTTCTAACACTTGGTTCTCTCAAACTAGAACCTGTTTATGCAAATGCTTTTAGCCATAGATGGCTTACCTTCCAACTTGACTCATCATTCATGCAAAACTTTAACATGTACACTGAGAAATGATCAAATATTTGACCACCGAGAATGCGCCTGTTTCATAAAATAGTGAACACTTCTTCACAGATGAATGTTCCTACTCATAATTCTCACAGCTTGTTTACAATTAGGCTCTCAAACTTCAACCATAGACGCATTAACTATGCATTAGACATCTACAAAAGGATTCTTGAAATGATCAAGCACAGAAGGAGAATGCACAGAAACATCGAGCACAATTTTTCTTTGATTACTAAAAAACTTTACATCTGGATGAGAGAGCAAATCTTCACACTTCTCAAGTGTCTAATCTCTCCTAAATCTTCTGAATTCTCATATTCTATACTCTCATACATTTGTCTCGACATTTTCCTTTGTTTATATAGTCAAATATTTACAAGCTCATGACTATACAAAAGTATAAGTGAATTATCTCTAAATTAATGTACATATGTGTACACATCTTCATCTTCTGAATATGCACTTCCTTCATGCTCCATAACTTGATCTTTTCTTCAGTCAATTCTTCATTAAAACATCAATTGTTGATTGCCCTGCACCAACACCATAGAGCACTCTTCTTCTGGAGAGCTCAACGATGATATCCTTGGAGTAGAAAACTGAGCTCCTAGGGCCGCACACAGTACTCCACACAGAGGCTAGAAAATACACAGAAAAATGTAGTACACATGGAGCACGAGCACAGACTTCTTAGGTGTTACAATTGCGGTCGAACGTATAGTCTATGACTGACCATTTTATTAAAGAACATATACAAAGAAGTGTTCGGTGGCCATTTTTCCTTTCACAATGACACTAACAGTAACAATCTTGTGTTGGTTGGTTGGACCAAACTTCGTCGCTTCAGAGCTCACTTTTCTACCTCCATCAAGCTTCTCCAACTTCTTTCATCACCTACAAGGGGACATGTGTACCTTACATCAAATGCGTGATCAAGGTGATCATGTGGTTCCTAAGCTTAGGAAATCATGTGAAATAACATTTCTTCTAAAAGATAACTCTTTAAGCTCTCACTTATGATTCAAGTGGCTAGGACAAGCTCTAATCAAGTCTACAGTACTCAACCTTATAGAAATCAACCATAAGGTTCAAGAACCTTCAAATAGGAGTAAATAAACAACAAATCCCAAGGTTTTCACACCTAGAAACCCAAGGGTTCTACCCCTTACACCCATGTGATTATACATTAGATAACAAAGTCAAATACATAAGCAACTTGCACCTAATGTAAGTGTCGTATTCTTAGATGAATAGTGCTATCGAGTGGATTTACATACTCTTGAAAGTATTGATTCCTTTCCCTGAGTAGGCACTTGGTCATAAGCAAGTAGAAGTTGCTTCAATTCCATCTCAAACATCATGTCACTTAGAATTGTGGATGACATGATGATCTTCATGAATTCTTTTATGTACATAGGACATGCGATCAATCTATTGATATATTTTGGTAGTGATGTGTGTGAACACACTTAGGACCAAGAGGGCACTTTTTGCCCTCTTTAGGATGTTTTTTCCCCTGGCTTGTATATACACCTATAACCCTAACTGTTCACTTATCTTTGTACATTCACTTGGTTATACATTCAGTATTGTGTGTTATGCTCCAAGATTTTTCTTCTTCCTTGTGCTATTTGCATGCTTTGTAGACCTCAAACTCCAACAAATGGTATCAGAGCAGGTCGTTGCTTCATCTAGGGCGTCATCAACACCCCTCAAGTCACAGTTTCAAAATCACACGAAATTCGGTGAGCATACTCAAGGTGATTAGGAGTTCAAAATTGCTTCCTTTGTGGTGTCAAAATTTGGATTTGAGCTATTTTAGGTCTCCAAATGCACTATGGCAATGCGTATGTAGGCAATGCAAAGCTTTGGCATGCACGCTTTGGTCATCTAAATTTCACTAGCTTGCTATGCTTGCAGAAATCTGAAATGGTGTCCTCTTTGCCCAAAGTTGAGGCACATGGTAAACATGTTTATGAAGGCTATATTTTGGGCAAAATGTAGCACTCCTCCTTCTAGAAAGATGTTTCGATTCGAGCTTCTTAGAAATTGTAGCTTGTTCACAATGATGTCTGTGGTCCTATGCAGACACCTTCTTTTGGGAACTACATTTACTTCATGACTTTTATTGATGATTTTTCTAGGCATGCATGGGATTATCCATTGAAAGCAAAGTCTGAAGTGTTTATGTGCTTCAAACAGTTTCTGGTTCTGGTTGAAAATGTGTCAGCATGTAAAATGGGCACCCTTCATTGTGATCGAGGGGGGGAGTACACGTCTCCTAATTTTAATGCATTTCTAGCTGACTGTGGGATAAAACATCAATGTAAAATGCCATATACACCTCAACAAATTGGTTTTGCTAAAAGAAAGAACATGTCTCTCATGGAGATGGCGAGGTGTATAGTAAAAAGTGAGGCTTTACCACATAGTTTCTTGCTTGAGGCTATTATGTATACAACATATGTACTTAATAGGTGTTCCACCAAAGCACTATAGTCTATCACTTCATATGAGGCTTGACATGGTTGCAAGACATCTGTTTCTCATTTGCATGTCTTCAGTTGTTTGCCATATACATTAGTGCCTAAACAACAACATAGAAAATTGGATGATAAAGTAGTGAAATGCATTTTTGTTTGATACAATTCTGAAAGTAAAGGCTATCGTCTATATCATCCACATTCTAAACACATTTTGGTTAGTCGTGATGTTTTTTTGGTGGAAGATGCAATTCAACCACTACTTTCATGTACTAAGGAGACATCAGTTAGCTCCAAAGATGTCTATGACACTTTGTTGCTTCTTTTTACAGGAGGACTGTCAAGTGCTAGTCCAAATGAGGCAATGTCTTAGCCTTTATAGATTCCACATGATGATGTGGATTATTCCATTTCTGATGTAGATTTACATGATGTTCTTGTTGATGAGAGGGCTCATATAGAGAAGGCAAAAACTAGCCTAAATGGCTGGTGCAAAATTTGCTAGATAGCGAATTAGATGCACGTTTGGCATTGTTGGTAGCAGTCCAGGCACTCAAAGACCTACACAACAGGGAAGCCAACGAAGGGAGTCAGAGAAAAGAGAAAGAACAAGTAGGCAAAGTAGTCAACAAAGATCCGGCAAGTAGGCCATTTAGTTTTTTTTCCAACCTAATCTCTTTTTAATAGTGATTTTCATCACTACATGAACATTGTAAATACTCTTTTTTGGTATATTCAACTCCATTTTGTTCAAGCCGAGGAGTCCTTGAGCTTGGGGAGTGTTAGAAGTATTTATGTATCAGCTTTCATAGTTTTTAGAGCTCGATTGAGCCTCCAAAATAGCCTAGGAACCTAATTTTTAACTAGGTCAGACATTAGGTCTGGATAGGACCAAAGCTAGTCAAAAACTATAAAAAGAGATAAAGAGCTCATTTTGTGGGTTAGCTTGTTAGTGATTTGAGCTTGTATATGAGAATTTTTGAGTAACCTAAAGAACTCCATTGTTTCTCTCTTTGTTCTTGCCTTGTGTGCATGTGTGTATGTGTGTGCAGGTTTGTGTGCTTCTCACTCACACATTTGTGCCATCACTTGTTCTAGGTCTTCATACCATCCTCATGTCTTCCCGGATTGACATTAAAGGAGGTGCTACTCACCACTGAGCTACACCAAATTTTGGCACCGTTGTCAGGGATCGAGATTTGAGGACGAGCGTATGATGGTAAGATGTAGAGTTGAGACATTGGAGCCATAGGTATTTTCTTCACTTTGATCTATTTCCTTTTGTTTTCTTCACCATCATCATCATCACCATCTCCCGCCTTCATCTCCACCTTTGCAAATATTTAAGGTTTTTGGGCATATCACCTTTCCCCTTCCATTCCCCTCACTTCGGTTGTGAGAGAGAGCGAGAGAGCGAGTGTGTGCTTGTGATTTTGTGTGTTTTCTGAGATTTTCTGCACGAATTAGCATAACCGGCAGTTGTACCAGCTCCAGCAGGTAAAACTTTTTTGACTGTGCAAGTCCCAAGGCGTTGACTTCTGTCAATCACGACCGATGAAAAAAATGAACATTTTGCTTAACCAAGTGGATAAACATAATGATTAGGCCTAGGGCATCCTAAAAGCGTGATTAAAATCTCAAAATTCTCTGTTTTCTATCAATTGCGATTGACACGTCGATCGCAACTGACAAGTGATGACGGACACCTCTCGATGGACCTGTCAATCACCATCGACACGTTGATCGCGATTGACAGAGTCCACGACCGATTGACCACAATCGACAGAGCCTTTGTGTGCCACATGTCAATCGCGACCGACCCATCAATCGCGATCGATAGCCCCAACGGACCTTTCCATCGCAATGGACCCGATCAACAATTATTTGACCACGATTGACAAAATTTTCGGGCCACATTCCAATCACAACTGACCCATCAATTGCGATCGATAGCCACGAGGGACCTCGTGATTGATGGGAGAATTCGGCATTTTCTTTAGGGTAGAAGAAATTTAGTCTATTTTTGGGCCAAAAATTTGGAAAATTAAGGGCTATTAGAGCATAAGGAAGCCTTAAAATAAACTGTGAGCTATCCCTAAGCGCATGTTTCACCTGTTTTAATTTTTGAGTGCCTGACTAGCCATAACTTCTTCATACGAACTCCGTTTGCTACAATTTTGGTTTTGTTGGAAAGCTCATCAATCAGTACTAGTAATTTTTAAGTGGATAGGTATTTTTAAGTGGATCATGAGTCAGTACTAGGGAGTGATAATACTATTTAGTGTAAAAAGGAAAGCAAAGGATCTATACTTTTCAGTGGATGTTGAAGGTTGATTTTGTTTGTGAATCCATTGTGGGCAAGTCCATTTCTAATTGATAAAATTTGCAGGTCTGTGATGCGCAAGCAAGGATTTCAAGCAACCTTAGCAAGATGATCATAGAGCTTGGGCAAGCATGTCTTGGGCTCAACTAGCACTCAAAAGGCAAAGAACTTGAGGTTGGAAATTCTCTTAACTCCCTTAGTCGATTCCTCGCTTAGTCTAAGAATGCTTAGTGTTGGAAGTAAGTTAGGGCGATGATAGGCACGAGACAAGTTGAAGACTATCTAAGTGATGAAATTCAAGTCAAGAGATAACATGTGCATGTGATGATAACCTTAAAGGAAAGAACTAATTTTATTGCGATCAACTTCAAGTGCAAAAATTCACTCAAGTATTCCTTACGATGCAAAATGAGACAAGATCATGAACACAAAAACAAACTAAGAAGAATCCAGTGGTTGATGAAAAAAGAATCAGCAACGAGGTTGTACGTTGGGTAAACAATGGGATTATTCATTCAGGCATATGAACCTTAGATCAGGATGACACCTAGGGAGAGATAGACAAAGCCTTTGGTCTTCAGAGGCGAGTGTCACTCATACTGCTAGATCTTGGGCCCAGTAGTTGAGTGCTCATCCGCACTACCCTAGCTTTGAAACTAGCGAATCAGAGATGTCTCATGGTATGGACAGACCCACAGGAGGTTCACGTGTGGCCTACTTACAAAAGTTTGAAGGTCCTCACAAGATGCAGCTAGAATACCTTAGGACCAACCGATTAGGTGCTTGCATCCATAAGGGCAGCCTAAGAAGATCCGTGGTCCAGATCAACCCATTGGACTAGAACATCCAACAGTCAAGTTAAAAAATGGTGCATACCTGGACAAAGAAGGAACCATGTATGTAGTCAAATCACCCAGATAGGACACACAAATTTGGTAATGTGATCCCAAAAACGGACATAGGTGACCTAGAGCAAGGAAACATAGGAAGAGAGCCTAGAACTCCTCGAGGTAAATCAATCGTGACGAGAATCCTCACTCCCAAGTGGGTCCCCAGGACAATAAGAGCATAGACTTGCTCTTAAACCGAGAGAGTGACGAAGCCTTTTGGAGGTATAAGCCTGATCATCCTAATGAGGTCGACTCTCACGATCTACGAGTTTAAAGATCCTGATAGTCTTGACAAAGTGACCTACCTAGACAATATTGTAGAAAGGGTTTTTGTGGTCACAGAGCATGGTAGGCACACCTACACTTAGAAAGGGAGAGTTTGTTTTTCCCCATCCAAGACCTTATGTCTCCTATAGTCGCCAAGGAGCTGGGACATCCCAAGCTCATGGGGCTCACACGGACAGAAGTAGAGATAGGCCAAAAGTAAGTTTTGCCAACCCATTGGGAAGAGAAAGAACGATAACAAAGACAAATAGAATGGAAACGGAGAGACCTAGAGACCCAAGGAACCAAAGAAATGCTGAGTATTTCCCTCTACCAAGGCCTAGAGACCACACTAGGACCTTGAGGCCAACCCAGTTGGTAAAGTCCGTGAAGAATTGCTTCGATGGCACTAGAGACCCATATGATCATGTGGCCAAATTTAGGCAAGTCTTGAGAGTTGAACAAGTTGAGGACCTATTCACGCAATAGAATGCTTTTGGTCTAACCCTTAGGAACACAGCCCTTACATGGTTGCAACCACTAAATGAGAGGTAGTTTTGGAACATAGAGCAACTTCTAGAGGCTTTCATTACCAAATTTTCTAAGAGTGTTATACGGCATAATACTTGCTCATTGATTCATAGTTTCAAGCAGACACCTCAAGAGACGGTTAGACTTGTAGGAAGAAGGTTTAGGCAATACCTACAGAGATGTCATGTTCCTGAGTTACCCACTCCAGCCAAACAATTGGCTTTATTCTTAGATGGATTGCTGAGTACCAAGTTGAGATCATATGTGTACCTGAACGACCCTAGAACCATAGAAGCATGAGCTTTCAAAGATCTACAAAGATTCGGATAGCTCTACCAGCCTCTCTTCCAAAAAATCCACGTCGATTGAGCAACTCGCAGAGAAGGTAGCTCAGAAATTAGGTGTCTCAAGCAAACACATACCCCGATTTATCCCAGTGAGGTGGTGCTATACTTGTGGAGGTGACCATATGGCGAGTGTATGTCCCATTATGGCTGAACCCCAATTGAATCCTAGTAGCCAGTACTCCACCATAGAGCGAAGATACACCAACCACACCGCACAAGACTGCCCTTATAACAAACAAACGATCACACAAAATTACCCTTAGCCATATCCACAACAGGGCAGATACCAGAACCAGTACCCACCACAACAGTACGGTAGGCCCCAACAACCCTATCAACCACCCTATCATGGGCAGCAGAGACCTCAACCAGTTCTAGCACAGCAACCCGCTACTCCAGCTAATGTGATTCTAGTGAAGTACGCAGCTGTAGAAGAAAATCTAAATAGAGGTATAGTGCCAGTAACTCCATTACTTTCAGAAGGTGACCTTAGTGATCATAGTTTCGACTCTACACATATTGATAGCCCCTAGGCTTACTACATGCAGTCACCTGAGCATAATGAGTCCTACTATTGTGAAGAACCGAGTGAACCTAGTTGGGAGCCAAAGTATGCAAATGTCATGTACGCAAACCCCAACCCTAGACCTCAACTTAGGTAGGTAAGACCCCCATTTCCTAGAGGACCATGCTACTGATGTCAAAGAGATCACCTCATTCGTGACTTCCCTATGCCTCCACATACACAACCCCAATCTATGACAATTCAAGGTTTTTGTCCCGATTGTGGGAAGAGCATCTCTTGCAAGATTGTCCTAAGAACCCCAATAATATGCCGAAAAGCACTCCTATCAATGTGATTGGGTTAGTAGTAGACTCTACAGGAAGTGTAACTTGCACGGCACCAGTGCAAGTGGTAACTAGAGCTTAGGCTTTGCAATAGAACCAAGGTTTAGGCCATGAAAAGAGTTCCAAGGTTAGCGAGACTGAGAGCATAACCAAGAAACAGACGAGATCCTGGAAGGATAGTCGGGAAAGGATGAAAAGACAATGGTCTTAGAAGATGAGCGAATTAGAAGAGAACATAAGAGAAACAAAAGCCAAAATTATTGAACCCACCTCTGAAACATACTTTCACATGCCACCACCACCTTCATCCCTGTCACCATATAATCTGCCACCTTCCAATCCACCTCGTACAATTCCACCACCCCCTAGAGTAGGATCAGTATTAGCTGACCCCACTTTCGAGGACCTAGACATGATGCTTAACGCATATCAGGCCAAAATCCAAGAAGGGCCAAATGTGATAGATCATGACAAATGTTACCCTAGAGCTGATCTAGAGATAGAAAGAACCAAGATTTGTGCTAAGATGGTTGCGTTGGCTCAGAACATGTTTGAAGCCAGTCGCCTCTTTAACTACTCTTGCTCAGCAAAGACAGACGTTTCTCATCCCATTGAACTTGTGGATGAAGCGCATGATCGATTCCCACAAGACATTCCTTCCATTTATGGAGAACAGGAGAGTACCCAATCTCAAGAGAGATTCGACTTCAAGTCTAATTCCATATAGGAGCTACCCCATTTCACAGGCCCATGGGAAGCTAAGTCTACCTGTATGAGAGCACCCACAATCATGGTAAGAAACAAAGACTCATTCATACCTAGGAACACAGAGGTAGTGAAAAACACTAAAGTGCAGTGCGCTCTCACTTTAGAAGAGCTACTCAAGGTTAGGCCAGAACTATGGAAACATGTAGCCAACCAAGTGCTTGAAATAGCTAGACCTTGTGTGTGATTCGGTTATTGAAGAATGTGAACCTAGTAGTGATGCATTTGAGGACGCAAGCGACTCCGATCTAGAGTCAATTATTATGGATCCACTTTTTGCATCAGATGAAGAGTATTTCTACGAAGTAGAGGTTCACCCTCAGAGACATGAAGAGCTTACAAGTGATGTGAGGTTAACCACCCAAGTGACCACCAAAAATGAAGGCAAGAAAAGAAAAAAGAATGAAACCACATCAGAAGAGGAAGAATCTTTGTTTGAGGTCCCTGAGAATTTTAAGACGTATGAGATAGAAGATAGGACAGTCATGATAAGAATGCCTAAATGTGATGCACAATTAGGGGAGGCCTATGATAACAAAGAAACCACCAAGAAAATTGTTGTAGCCATAGAAGAAGGAGAAGAAAGATGCATGTACATAGGACATGACCTGACGGAGGAAGAAGAGCACGAGTTAATAGCCTTGTTAAGAGAATACAGAGATGTGTTCACTTGGAGTTACAAGGACTTGAAAGGTGTAGACCCTGCACATACAATTCCCATGACCTCAAATGCCAAACCTTCTAAGCAAAAGCCATACACATATAACGATAACTATGCTGCTAGGATCAAGGAAGAGATAGATCGTTTGGTTGAAGCCAGATTTATCTATGAATTGAGCACACAAAGTGGGTATCCCCCATCGTAGTGGTGCCCAAGAAAAATGGCAAGCTACATGTATGCATCAATTTGAAGATGGTCAATGCAGCCACCATTCGAGATAACTATCCACTTCTTATTACGGAGCATCTACTAGAAAGAGTAGTTGGTAAGGAAGTGTACAGTTTCCTTGATGGATTTTCTAGCTACAATCAAGTAGCCATTGCTTCAGAGGATCAGCATAAGATGGATTTTGCCACAGAGTGGGGCATATTTGCCTTTCGAGTGATGCCATTTGGTCTTACCAATGCACGAGCCACCTTTCAGAGGCTGATGTGTCACATGTTTAAAGAATTATTGAGGAAAAATTTAGAAGTCTATGTTGATGATCTTTGTGCTCATTCCAACATAAGGCAGACACATATCCCTGAGTTGAGAGCTATCTGTGACAAATGTAGAGAATATCAAGTCTACCTAAATCCAAAAAAGTGTGTTTTCATGGTTAAGCAAGGGAAGATTCTAGGACACATAGTGTCAAAGAACAGGATATCTATGGATGAGGAAAAAGTTAGAGCTATTGCAGAGCTACCTAGGCCCAAGAATGTCAAGGAAGTACAAGCTTTCATGGGGCATTGTGGCTATTATCACCGATTCATTCATATGTATGCAATCATTGCAAAGCCTCTATACTCCCTTTTGACTAACTTTGAGTGGACGAAAGAATGTGAGAACCCCTTCAATGAGCTTAAACGGCGATTATGTTTAGCACCAATCTTGACCACACCAGATTGGAACAAACCCTTTCATGTTCACGTGGATGCATCCAATTATGCTATTGGATGTGTACTCGCACAACCTACGGGTGAAGGTAATATGGAACTTCCGATTGCCTATGCTAGTACAAAGTTGAATGCAGCTGAATGCATAGTTTATTCAAAACCTTTATAATTGATCATTGGTTCTCTAAATTGGTGAATGTTTTGAGTTACTCTTGATATAGAGGTTCTCTGGTTTCAAGAGTAGCTTTTTCTTTTGGAGATTAACCCTCTCCATCAGTGGTATCAGAGCACGAAGTATTAAAATTGAAGAAAGGAGAATCCCAACTGCTGCAGTCATAAAGAATTCAACATCTGAAGATTCAAAAGGTGAAAGCTTGAGAGCAAAGCTAGAGAAGGAGACCATAGGACATCAAAGAAGACAAAAGGAGTATCATTCGAAGTAAAGATACATCTATTACTCATAAAGTTTGAAGAATTCAATACACAGGTGAAGAAAGGATGGGAGATTCTCATCAGATAGAGAAGTTGGATAGAGAGAATTATCCAGCATGGTCAATGAGGATGGAAGTTCATCTTATGAGCAAAGACTTGATAGGTTATATCACAGGAGAAGAAGAAAAGCCTCAGTTCAGAGATCCTAGTGTTCCAACTAGGGAGGAATTATCAGATTTGAAGAATTGGATGAAGAGAGATGCTCAAGCTAGGAGCATTATCTATATGGCACTCAGTGACTACTTGCTACCTCACATTAGAGATCTTGAAAGTGCAATTGATATATAGAATGCTTTGGAGGAGCATTTCCAAAACACCACAAAGTCAAGGAAGGCATCCTTGTGGGCAGAATTTACCACATTTAAGAAGAAGGTCTCTCAATCCATCAGATTATGTAACAAGAATGAAGGACATTGCAGATGCATTAGGAGCAATTGATGAAGATATTGAGGAGGATAAATTGGTGAGGCAAATCCTTACAGGTTTGAGAGGTGATGATAAATGGAAGCCATTCGTTTTGTCTACTGAATTATCACTAGATCATTTTACTCCTGACCTAAATCAGTTGTTAGGACACATGCTAACCTTTGAGCAAGATGTCAAAGGAGAAAGTGATAAAAGTACAGGTCATGCAATGTATTCAAAGGATAAGAAGAAGAATATCAAAGGAAAGCAACAAGCAAATGAAGATGAAGGAACAACTAGCCAAGCTAACTTCCTAAGAGGAAGAGGAGGAGGCAAAGGTAGAGGACGAGGCAGGAGTAATAAAGATGGATTCAAAGCTTTTGGATTTTTCGTAAGACAAATCTCTTAGCTAATGATTGTTGGCATAATACTCAGAGCAATGGTGGATATAATTAAAATTTTAATTCAAGAGGAAGAGGTGGCAGAAATCAAAGAGGTAATTTCAGAGGTAGAGGTAGTAGAGGTTACTTTGGAAGAAATGCAGGTAGAGGATTCCAAAGTCAACAATATAACAATACCTACTACAATTATCCTTCAGATCAGAAGGAGGATTCAACATTGATAATGAATGCAACCTGTGAAAGACAAAGTGAGGACCAAAGAGTCTTCTACATTGACTCAGGGTGTAGCAATCACCTGAGTGGCAACATAGCTTTGATGACTGATTTGGAGAATAAGGTAACTAATCATGTAGTTCAAACAGGTGACAATACAAAGCACGATGTGAAGTCAATTGGATAAGTGAAGGCCAAGGATGGTAGTACTCTCTTGAGTAAGGTTTTGTATGTTCCTACAATTCCTAAGAATCTGATAAGTGTAGGAAAAATTGTTGAAAAAGGTTATGAAGTTAGGTTCATCAATGAAGGAGTGTTTGTGGAAGACCCTAGCAATGGGTATAACCAAATTGTTTCAGGGAAAAAAGAAGGAAGACTCTTCACATTGAAGATACAAGGTAATGTTGGTCATGCCTTGTTCACTTATGGAGGACATAAGATCTCTGAGTTAGATCTTTGGCATAAAAGACTTGGACATTTCAATGAAAGAGGTATTATAGATACGGTTAACAATGGTTCAGTGCTTGGATTGCCTAATGTTGCAGGTCAACATATGACATACAGATGTGAGGCATGTCAATTAGGTAAGGCTCATAAGCAATCTTATTCCAAGCATGGTTTTATGTATTCAGAGAAACTTGAAATGTACACACAGATGTGTGGGAGCCATCAAAGGATTTCAGTATCAATGGATCAAGGTATTATGTGATTTATGTTGATGATGCTACCAGATGGATCACTATCTATGTGATCAAAGATAAGTCAGAGGTATTCAATACATTCAAACATTATCATGTGTATGCAGAGAGAATTACAGGTCATAAGTTGAAGAGAGTAAGGTCAGATGGAGGGGGAGAGTATTTCTCTAATGAGTTCAGTGATTACTTGTGGAATGCAGGTATAAAAAGGGAAATTACTTGCAGGTACTCTCCTCAACAAAACGGTGTAGCAGAAAGGAGAAATAGAACTCTTGTTGAATTTGCAAGATCCATGATGAAGGAGAAAAATTTCCCAAATTATTTGTGGGCTAAGGTTGTAAACACAGCTACTTATTTGGTCAATAGATTACCATGTAAAGCCTTGCAGGGTATGACACCATATGAGGCATGGTGGGGTAAGAGACCTACTCTAGATCATTGCAAAGTATTCTGTTGTTTGGCATATGCATATGTGCCATCACAATTAAGACACAAATTGGAACCTAAAGCTGAAAAATATGTATTCATTGGATATGATGATAAGCAGATGGGATATAGGTTGTGGAGTCCATCCACAAAAAAATTTAGTGTCAAAGGATGTTACATTTGATGAGCAAGGTACTTGGTATGCAGGTACAATTAATATTTATGCAGGTGATGAAGAAGTTGTGAATCAAAAGAAAGGTAAATCAAAGGTTCAGATATTTGATGAAGAAGAGAACAATGAAGTACAGGTTGAAGTTGAAGAAGTGCCAAGATTTGATCCGGAGTGTGATGAACCAGAAACCTCAAGGAGTGGAGAACTCAGAAGGTCATCAAGACACAAATGGCAACCTACAAGGTATAGCTATGACACTTCTTTTTTGGCTACCAAAGATTATGCTTATATGATAAAGGCAGATGAAGACCCTTCTACATATGAAGAGGCAAAAGGTAAGGAAAATTGGGAGAAAGCTATGCAGGAAGACTATGATGCATTGATGGAGAATCAGACATGGGATTTGGTTCCTAAACCAAATAGTCAGAAGATCATTTTTTGTAAATGGGTTTACAAAACTAAGAGGTATGCAGATGGACGTGTGTCTAGGTATAAAACTAGACTTGTTGTGAAAGGCTTTGCTCAGACATATGGTATAGATTATGATGACACTTATAGTCATGTGGCAAAGATGACAACTATCAGGACACTCATAGCCATTGCTACATGTAAAGGTGGGAAGTTATGTCAATTAGATGTGAAGAATGCTTTTTTAAATGGTTATATTTCGGATGATGTTTTCATGGAGCAACCACAAGGATTCAGAGATGAAAGGTATCCAGATCATGTGTGCAAGCTCAAGAGAGCTTTGTATGGTTTGAAGCAAGCCCTAAGGGCATGTAATTATAGAATTGTGAAGTTCTTAAAAGAACTTGGTTCTAAGTATCTAAAGCAGATAGTAGCTTGTTTGTTAAAGCAAGTGATGATGGGTTTATTTATATGTGCATATATGTTGATGATATAATTCTTACAGGTACAGATGAGAAAGGCATTCAAAGCCTAAAGAAGCAAATGGAGAAAGAGTTCAAGATTAGTGACTTCAGAGACTTGTCATATTTCTTGGGCATGGAGATCTCATACACTCAACATGGAGTGTATGTAACTCAAGAAAGGTATTTGAGAAACTTGTTGATCAAGTTTAAGATGAATGATTGCAGGGTAGCACCTACTCCAATGGAGGTGAATCATAAATTAAGCAGATATGGAGGAGAGGAGTTCAAGGACATGAAGCTATATCAAAGTTTGGTTGGTAGTCTGATCTATGCTACATTAACTAGACCTGACTTGTCATATGCAGTGGGAGTATTGTCTCAATTCATGCATTGTCCTAGGAAAGAACATTGGATTGCAGGACAACAAGTGTTGAGATACATTAAGGGTACACTCAAAGAAGGTTTGTATTATGGTTTTACATCAGATACAAACATCAAGATCTATAGTGATACAAATCGGGCAGGTAATCCTGATGATAGGAGATCAACTTATGGATACTTATGTTATGTGGGAGATAAGTTAATTTCTTGGTGTTCAAAGAAGCAACACACAGTTGCTTTGTCATCTACAGAAGCAGAGTACAAAGGTATGGTTGAAGCTGCAAAGGAAGTGATATGGCTCAAGACTCTCATGAAGAGTTTGACATCACTCAGAGTATACCCACTATTCATGGAGATAACATGAGTTCATTGTATCTAGTTGCTAATCCTGTTTTTCATGCTAGGACCAAACACATTGAGATTCAGTATCATTTTCTAAGAGAGAAGGTGATGGATAAAGAGATTGAAGTCATACATACTTCAACAAAATATCAAATAGCTAATATGCTAACCAAAAGTTTGAATGGACCAAAGCTACAGAGATTCAAAGACATGGCCGGCATAAAGAAGATAGAGAAAATCTCAATTGATGATTGAGGGGGAGCTCTTGGTGCAGGGCAATCAACAATTGATGTTTTAATGAAGAATTGAAGTCAAGGAATGAAGAAAAGATCAAGTTATGGAGTATTAAGGAAGTGCATATCCAAAAGATGAAGATGTGTACACATATGTACATTAATTCAGAGATAGTTCACTTATACATTTGTATAGTCATGAGCTTGTAAATATTTGACTATATAAACAAAGGAAAATGTCGGGACAAATGTATGAGAGTATAGAATACGAGAATTCAGCAGATTTAGGAGAGATTAGACACTTGAGAAGTGTGAAGATTTGCTCTCTCATCCAGATGTAAAGTTTTTTAGTAATGAAAGAAAAATTGCACCCGATGTTTCTGTGAATTCTCCTTCTGTGCTTGATCATTTCAAGAATCCTTTTGTAGATGTCTAACTCCATAGTTAATGAGTCTATGGTTGAAGTTTGAGAGCCTAATTGTAAATAGGCTGTGAGAATTATGAGTAGGAACATTCATATGTGAAGAAGTGTTCACTGTTTTCTGAAACAGGCGCATTCTCAATGGTCAAAGATTTGATCATTTCTCAGTGCACAGGTTAACATTTTGCATAAGTGAGGAGTCAAAATTTAAGTTGGAAAGTAAGCCATCTATGGCTAAAAGCATTTGCATAAACGGGTTCTAGTTTGAGAGAACCAAGTGTTAGAAGTTACACGTGTCCGAATCGACTTCTCAGAAGAATAGTTTTAGACATAGGTGACTTGATGAGATCATTTCTCAAGATCTAATGAGTCTTTTGAAGTGATTTACCTTGGAGAAGGTGCGCAAAATATAGACAACACCATGTGCAAAATTTTATCAAAAACTTTACACATTTGCTAAGGCAATGAGAGAGATATGTGCAGCAGACTTTCTATGGAATCATCTTCTTCACAGTTTATTCAAAACCTTTATAATTGATCATTGGTTCTCTAAATTGGTGAATGTTTTGAGTTACTCTTGATATAGAGGTTCTCTAATTTCAAGAGTAGCTTGTTCTTTTGGAGATTAACCCTCTCCATCAAAGACGGATATCTGAGACTATGTGTCCATGAGAGCGAATATCTTAAGATCTTGGAAACTGCTCACCACGGTGTAGCAGGAGGACACTTTGGTGGAGACCGTGTGATTAAGGCAATCCTATTTGCAAGCTTGTGGTGGCCAACCCTTCACATGGATGCACATACCTATGTGAAGTGCTGTGACATTTGTCAGCGAACTCAATATCCCATACAAAAAGATGAGATGCCTTTGAAACCTATGATGGGTGGACGTGCATTATCTAAGCGGGGAATAGACTTTGTAGGTCCTGTTAATCTCCTAGCTAAGAGTTCGCATGTGGATTATATCATTGTGGCCACCGATTATCTGACTAAATGGGTAGAAGTGAAAGCCACAATGAAGAACGATGCCCAAATGACAGCTAAGTTCTTATTTGATAATGGGTTCACTAGATATGGGCTACCTATAGAGCTAGTAAGTGATAGAGGCACTCACTTCTTGAATGAAGTCATTGAAAATCTTCTCTAAGATTTCTTGGTAATACACAAGAAGTCTTCCCCCTATCATCCACAAGCTAATGGGCAGGCTAAAAGCACCAATAAGATTCTATGCAATGTGCTGACCAAATTAGTGAATAATAAATGCTCTAATTGGGACAAATAGCTACACCATGTTGTTTGGGCATATAGAGTTGCCTATAAAACGGAACTCCAATCCACACCCTTCCAAATGGTATTTGGCCAAAATGCAGTGCTACCATTAGGCTTCCTGATACCCACATTGAAAGTAGCATAGGAGCATGAGTGGACAGGTCATGAACTCTCTTCGAGGATCTTTGATCTTGAACGGTTAGGTGAAACAAGACTGAGAGCACCCACAAGGATCTATGCAGCTAAGAAAAGACAAAAGGCATACTTTGATGCCCATGTGAAGGATAAAGGCTTGAAGGTCGGAGACTTGGTTTTGGTATATACCCTGAAACTGTCACGAGGAAGGAGATAAGGAAGAGAGCTCGCATACACACTCTCACTCTCAAGGAGAAGCACACACACATATTGAGGCAAGGAGAATGATCTTCTTCTTTTTCTTCTTCTTCTTCTTCTTCTTCTTCTTCTTCTTCTTCTATTACATTAAAAGGAATGTACAAGAATGACCTAAAAACAAGAATACAACAAGTGCAATATATAAAGATCAGTACATAAGGAAAAGCCTAATGTTCGGGAATGACTGAGCTGGCAAGGAACAAATGTGCCATCACTCTCGGTAGATAAATAAAGCTCACTGAAGTATCCCTGACATATACCGGCGTGACCACTATACATGTCAGAGAAACAAAAAACTGGTACGTGACATCGTGGATCATCCCATGTTGAGATTGATATCTCAACACTCCCCCTCAAGCTCAATGCCATATCCCGTAATCCAAGCATCTCCCGAAACTTCTTCAACTTCTCAACTCCAAGTGCTTTGGTGAAAATATCAGCAACCTGCTCATCTGTTCTCACATAAACAAGATCAATATCACCTGTTAATACAATCTCTCTAATGAAGTGATAATGTACCTCAATATGCTTTGTTCTAGCATGGGAAACAGGATTCCGTGCTAACTATATGCTGCTAAGATTATTACAATAAATAGTGATAGGCTTTCCCACTTCCACACCTAAATCTGCAAGTAGCATTTCTAGCCATGATGCCTCACATGCTGCCATTGCAGCACCTCTATACTAAGCCTCTGTTCAACAAAGTAACAGTGGGTTACTTCTTGATTCTCCATGTAATAGTTGCACTCCCAAGTGAGAATAGAAAACCACTAGTTGATCTTCTATCTGGAATGCTACCAGCCCAATCTGCATCAATGTATCCATAAACCTAGAAATCTACACCAGCCTCATAAAACAATGCATAATCCAAAGTAGCACTCACATAACGTAGAGTGCACCTGAGAGCATCCAAATGTGGCTTCTTGGGAACCTGCATAAACTAACTTTCAAGTCCAATAGTATGGCTTATGTCAGGCCTTGTAATTGTGAGATACATAAGACTTCCCACAATTTTCATGTACATAGTAGCATTTTCCAATGCTTCACCTGATGTAGTATCCAACTTCGAATTCTGATCTAATGGCATAGAAATTGGCTTACAACCAGCCATACCATACTTTTGCAGCATATTCAAGGCATATTGCCTTTGTGATATCCATATACATGTATCTGTATGTATAAACTCAATGCCCAAGAAATAGTGCAGCACACCAAGATGTTTCATGTCAAGTTCCTGCATACGAAGTTGCTTTACCTCTTTGATGCTTCCTTCATTATCACCCCCTACAATCAAGTCATCAACATATATAGCCACAATAGTGATGTCATCATCAGCCTTGCATATAGTGAGTGATCTGCATCACACATAGAAAAACCAATGTTGGTTAGGTAATCAGCAATCCTTGCATGCCATGCATGAGGGGCTTGCTTCAGCCCATATAAAGCCTTTTGCAACCTACAAACATATTTTGGATGCTTTGAATCTTCATATCCTTGTGGCTAGTCCATATATACTTCTTCCTGTAACTCACCATGTCGGAAAGCATTATTCATCCATCTGATGCAAAGTCCATCCTTTTGCTGTAGCTAATGCAACAAGTGTTCTAACAGTAGACATTTTAGCTATAGGGCTGAATGTTTCCTCATAATCAATGCCATATGTTTTTGCATATCCTTTAGCTACCAATCGTTCCTTATACCTGCTTATGCTACCATCACCATTATGCTTTACCTTGTAAACCCATTTGCAGCCTATGGGTTTCTTTCCTTGCGGCAATGGAACAGCTTCCATGTATCATTTCCATAAAGTGAAGCCATCTCCTCATCCATAGCTTTTTCCCATTTTTCCATTCCAGTTGCATCTTCAAAGCAAGAAGGTTCAACATCTTGTATTACCTTTGTCGTGTAGGCACAATAACGAGCCATGTAACTATCATATGTCAATCGTTGCACTAAATTCCGCATCCTCCCATATCGTCTTGGTCCTAGGTCACTTCTCCTTGTATTATATGCATGTGCCCTTCTTACTCCTGGAGTTTTCACAGAGGGCAATCCAAGTTCCTCGTCAAGACTCTTTTATGAACCGCTTGAATCTCCATCAATGTCTTCAAAACCTGCACATGTTTTATGACCAGCAGAAAGCTTTAATTTACCTTTCTTGGATGTATTTGATGAATTTGATGGACTAAAACTCCCACGTAATCTTCCACTCCATGGATTTGACTTGGAACTATTGCTTTGTGATGCATCCAGTCCACTCAAAACCGTAGATTTTGCACTTGATTTTTTAGCATTTTCCTTGTCATTTGGTTCAAGACTCAGTCCTTCTTTGGCATCTGCATAGAAGCTTGACATTTCATCAAATACCATATCTCTGCTCACCTTTACCTGTCGTGTGAGTGGGTTATAACATTTATATCCCTTTTGCTCAAGGGAGTATCCAATGAAGACACTCTTTTTTGCTTTTGGATCCAACTTCATCCTGAATTCATCTGGGACATGTACATATGCAATACAGCCAAAAACTTTCAAATGTGATAAGTTTGGTTTTTTACCTGTAAACTTCTCCTCAGGTGTAACTTGATGTACAACAGTAGTCGGAGTTCTGTTCATGATGTATACAGCAGTATGCACAACTTTTGCCCAATAACAATGAGGCATATTCTTCTCAGCCATCAAGGCTCTTGCTATTTCTGCAATATATCTATTTTTGCATTCAACAATGTCATGCTGTTGTGGTGTGTACCTGCATGAAAACTGATGCTGAATTCCATGATTTTTTAGAAAAGTACTGAACTCATTTGACATGTATTCACCTCCTCCATCAGATCTTAATGTTTGAATGTACTTCCTTGTCTTCTTTTCCACCATAGCTTTAAAATTCTGGAAGTGAGTGAACATGTCGCTCTTCTCTTTCATGAAATATACCCATACTTTGTGAGTATGGTCATCAATGAAAGTAACATAAAACCTGCAACCGCCCATAGATGTGGTCTTTGCTAGACCCCAAACATCTGTATATACTACTTCTAGTACATTCTCACTAACATGCTTGTCATGTGGAAATGATGCTCTTGATTGTTTACCAAATTGACATGCTACACATACCTTTTGCATTTCTACAACTTTGAAATTTGGTAGTCCATGGACAATCACCTTTGACTGCATCAATTTCAGCCTTTGCAAGTTTGCATGTCCAATCCGTTTGTGCCACATCTCTATATGTGCAATAACTCCTCCACCTTTTGCAAACATGGCTGCATTCATTTCAGGAATCTTCACATTTAAGGTGAACATCCTACCCACTTTGTTTCCTTTGGATACCAATCATCCATCTTGATTGTACTCTTCTACATATAATCCATCAGCATTGAACCTGACTTGTAATCCCTGGTCAACCATTTGTACAACAGAAACCAGATTCTTCATTATATTTGGAACATGCAGCACATCAACAAGATGTTTACCTTCCCGTCCTCCATAGAGAATGCTATGTTTCCTGTATGCTCAATAGGATGCGATGTATCATCACCTGTTTCAACATATCCAAGAACTAGCATTTTTTGCAAACTACTAAACCATTCTGCATGACTATTCATGTGATTTGAAGCACTTGAATCAACATACCAGACATTACCATTCAATTTTGAAATACCAGTAGACATCGTATTCATCATGTGATGTTGAACCATGAACAGCTTCTCAGAATCATATGCACTTGTGGACGCATAGTTGTTTTGTTGCCTTCTGTTATTTTGATTCTTCAACCTGCAATCACGTTCAAAGTGTCCAAGTTTATCACAATTCCAACATCCTTTACTATCATTACTTGAATCATTTCTTTGGAAATTTTTGCAACCTCTTTGGCTCCCCCTGCTTCGAAATTGTCCTCTTCCTCCTATATGATTCTGTTATTGAATTTGGTCTTGGTTACTATTTCCTCTTCCACTTCCAAAACCTCTACCTCTGCCTCTTCCTCTGCCATAGTAGAATACCTGCTTAGAACTGGGCTTTCCTTGGGAGTTTGAATCCTCACGAAGATTCTTTTCTTCAATAATCAGCATAGATACTAGATCAGCAAAATTCGGAATATTTTCCCTGGTATGTATGGAAGTTCTGAATTGCTTATATGCAGCTCCTAAACCACGAAGACACGCTTTCATCTTATCATCATCATCTACATTCACACCAATAGATGCAAGTGACTCGCATATGCTTTTGATTTTCAAGGTGTAGTCACTTACCGACATGCTCTTCTTCTCCAATGTATGCAGCTCCTTCTTGAGTTTCAATTTCTATGCCTTTGTATTGGTCTCATACAATGTGACCAAACTATTCCAAGCCTCTTTTGGAGTCGTAGCATCCTGTATGTGTCCAATCATGCTATCATGTATGCTAACAGATAGCCAATACATTACCTTTCGTGCTCCTTGATTCCATTCCTCATATGTTGTTGCCTGATTTGCAATCCGATTCCTTTTTGGTAACTATGGAGCATTTTCATTCTCTCCTTCAATGTACTTCTAGCAGCCTTTTCCCATCAGGAAATTCGTCATTCTGAATCTCCAAGCATGGAAGTTTTTCTTGTCCAGCTTATCACTCATAAGCTGACTCATTCCATCTACGTTTTCCATTTCTGCAAAAATTCACAACACTGCAAAACACTACAAGTAGCACTTCTGCTTGAACATTATTGCACTATGACGTTAAAGCTCGATCTCAAAAAAACACAATTTTCATGTATCAATAGTACACAAAATCGCTTGAAATTTTGGATTTGTCAAACACAATGCAAGTTACAGTTTTTGAAACTGACCTGGTTTTTTTGTGGTCCCCACCTTGCGGGCTCGAAACAGAGGTCGAGATGGCTCCAAAACTTTGATCTGAGGTCGTTTTCGTAGCAAACGGAGGTCATTTGTGAATCGCATTTTCTCCACGTCTTGTTGCGTACTCTTCACTGCCGCCTTCTCCACGAGCTCTCTACAGCCATGATGGCTCTGATACCATGTCACGAGGAAGGAGATAAGGAAGAGAGCTCACACACACACTCTCACTCTCAAGGAGAAGCACACACACAGATTTAGGCAAGGAAAAATGATCTTCTTCTTCTTCTTCTTCTTCTTCTATTACATAAAAAAGAATGTACAAGAATGACCTAAAAACAAGAATACAACAAGTGTAATATATAAAGATCAGTACCTAAGGAAAAACCTAATGTCTAGGAATGAGTGAGCTGGCAAGGAACAAATGTGCCATCACTCTCGGTAGATAAATCTAATAAAGCTCACTGAAGTATCCCTAACATATACCGACGTGACCACTATACATGTCAGAGAAACGAAAAACTGGTACGTGTCATCTTGGATCATCACATGTTGAGCTTGATATCTCAATAGAAACAACATGCAAGAAAGCTAGAGAAGAGTGGTTATGGACCCATGATTGTTAATAGAATGTCAACAAGTGGGGCAGTCCAGCTAGCCACTTTATGAAGGCGACGTCCTACCAAGTTATATTAGTGGATGCTGAGTCAAATTATACCAAGAACCCCTCACGGTGGAAATGCTTAACTAACTCAATACGGCCAAGAAACACAAAGAAGAGGAAAAAGGAATCTGAGAAGAAGCACAGGCAGAAGCATTGGAACACATCCGAAGAATGAAATTGAGAAGACAAGGTAGAGATCAACCTAAGACAGATGCCTATGCAGCTCCATGGTATCATATGGCTATGTGTGAAGTCTCAGGTGTAAGTTCCCATGAATAATTGATCGACATCCTTTTGTGACCTTAGAGGTAGGACAAGGAAATAGTGCAAGAATTGTATGGGCCTTGATTGACTCAGGTGCAGCCACTAGCAGTTAGACTTTCTTATTGTCAAGAGTTGAAATTAAGTGCCAATCCTATAGAAGCATACCTTATAGGATTGGGAGGTGTGGAGAACCCTTGCATGGGTGAGGTGGAACTTCCCCTCTACATTCAAGATGTTCTAATGATACTTAAGGTACTAGTGTGTCAAGATGAGCATCTCATTGAACCTCTTGTCTTGGGTCAAGACTAGATATATGATCATGCAATCAACCTAAACCTAAGAAGTGGACTTCTTCAAGTCTGGGTAGGTAAAAATCGCATTACCATCGAGCTAGAAAATCAAGCACTCAAGAAAGTAGAAAAGTCACCAACTCCTGGTCCCTCCAGGAGCACTATCATGGAAAAAGATGCTTTTCTTGTCCAACACTTTGTGATGCAGAAAACCTTCTCTCCAGATGTTGCGGTGCAAGTGGAACTCCTTGATGGTTCAATGGAAGTCTCAGACCAAAAACGTGAAGTCTCAGAGATCCGAATGAAGCAAAGAAGTAGCGGTCCTAAACCAAAGATCACCTCGGCCAAGGCATCTCGACCATCAAAGAAGATATGGGTACGGAAGGGTGAACTTCCCAAAGCAACTCCGGCTGAAGCCCCAACCAAGCCCTACTCTAGTGATCCGGGCAGGGCACCTGATAAAACGCTTCTCTAACAATCACCCATGAAAAAACTATCTATCTGGGTACCAAAGAAGGCGATGACGACTGACCCACAATCAATACAAATTTGGGTGCCTAAGGCTTGCTTGCACGCTCAAGTAGACACCCATAAGCTTCACAAGATAGGGCTCCATTCACACACACACACATGCATCAACACACACTAATAGAGTCTCTTATGAATGGGTCCCTAAAAAGCCTCATTTTCAAATAGATGCTCATGTAAAGTCTTCCATAGGCCACTAACGGTCATATTGAAAAACCACGCATTACATTTGGTGACAAAAACCTTGTAATAAACCCTCTGACCCCAATTTGTAAATTCACCTCCACCTACTAAGTGCATCATGCTCACACTGCATCGTTCCACTTAGCTCATAGTACTATTCGTTCACTTACTACACACACAATCACCGAGCACCAACTAACCCACTCACTTTATCACGATCGTTAATGTTAATGTTGTAACGGGGACAAATGGCCATATCTTGTCCATTGCAATGTTAACATGTGCTTCTATATTCTCCAAAGCAAGGAAGTAGCATGGCAGAAGCGACATGAACCAGTTCATAGGTAGCGTCGAGCTCTAAAATAGTCGACATTGAAACCCTCCTCCTCAAGGGATAGTTGACACAAAGACCTCAGGAACTTAGGGTGGTTCATGTACTGCCAATGCAGGACCCTCCACAGGGACACACCTAATAGGTCGACAAACATGCACATTGGTTCAGTGATGTCGCAGGTCCACTAGGAGAGGGTACTTACTTCTGGGAAGCTAAAATAGAATTTAATGCCAAGTGCGGAAGGTGTTGGAGTTAGACATCTGTGGAAGCATGCGAACAACACAAGGAAGAAGAAGAAGCTTGAAGCACAACACACAATACTGAATGTACTACTAGAGAATGTACAAAGATTAGTAGCCCGTTAGGGCAATAGGCTTATATACAAGCCAGGGGGAAAAAAACCTCCTAAAGAGGGAAAAAAGTGCCCGAAAATCCTAGAGTGTTCACACACATCTCTACCTAAATATATCAACAAATTCCCCTTAAGAGTGATGTGGTGAACAAGGAGCTGGCACTCATGTATAAGGAAGTGCCAAGCTATCTAGAAATTACTCCACAAAAGGAAGTAAGCCCAAAGCTTTGCAGAAAGCTTCAAACTTCTCCCTAGGTAGAGCCTTTGTGAAAAGGTATGCAATGTTCTCCTGCATGGGCACATATGCCAAGCTAATCTCCCCAGTAGAGAACCTCTCCCTGACATAATGATAATGCACCTCAATATGCTTAGTGCAAGCATGGAACATAGGGCTCCTTGCAAGTGCCAAAGCGCTCTGACTATCAATGAAGATGGTGGTGGCAGAAGACTGACCGACACCCATATCAGTCATAAGGCGTCTGAGCCACACACACTCAACAATCGCTATGAAAGCTGCCCTATACTCAGCCTCACAACTAGAACTAGCCATAGTAGGCTGCTTCTTGCTCAACCAAGATATACATGAGCTTCCAAGCATGAAGCAAAAGCCACTAGTGGACATGACACACGAGTGTCATAGCAACCAGCCCAATCAAAGTTAGAAAAAGCATGCAAATCTGGTGGTACTGATCCCCCCTTGGAATAAAACAACCCAAGTAGCCGAGTACCACTCAAGTATCAAAAGATGCCCTTAACCACCTGCCAATGCTTGAATCCTAGGCAATGCATAAACCTGCTCATCCAAGTCATTCCACCATCAATGTGCATAAATTGAATGCCCAAATAATGATGCAAATGGCCCAAATCAGACATCTCAAATGAGGCATGCAAATCAGCCTTAAAATCAGCAATATGCCTCTCAGGAGGACCAATGAGCAACATGTCATCAACATAAACCACAATGATCAAAAGTACATCATTAGCACGCTTAACATATAAGGTGCTTTCAGTCGGACTGTTTTCAAAACCATGTGCAATCAGATAGGCATGTATCTTTTCATACCAAGCACGTAGTGCTTGCTTTAAACCATATAATGCCTTCTTTAAACTACACACTTGGTCTTCATGCCCTTTCTGCACAAAGCCATCGGGCTGAAAAACATACACTTCTTCATGCAAGTCACCATTCAGAAATGTTGTTTTAATGTCCAACTGATGTACATTCCAACCATGATGAGCTGCAAGTGCACAGATGCTATGAGTAGTAGTCATTTGGCAAGTAGGAGCAAAGGTTTCACCAAAATCAATGCCTCTTTCCTACACATAACCCTTTGCAACAAGCCTAGCCTTATACCTGTCAATTGTACCATCAGGTTTAGGCTTCATCTTGTATACCCACTTAGTGCCAATGGCCTTCTTGCCAGGAGGCAAGTCACATAAAGACTAGGTACCATTCTTCATTATTGCATCATATTCAGATTGCATAGCAGCCATCCAATTTTTTGAATTTTGTGCTTCATCAAACAAAACACGCTGAGTCTCATCACAGAGACTAGATGCAGCCATAGCATAGCAATCTCATGCAAAAGAGGCACTACGAGAGCCTCATCAAGTACAATATGATAGAGGTGCATCTAATTTGTTGTCACGTAAGGTCTACACTAGCCATTTTGGCATAGTTCTTGTCTGTTCAATATCATCTCTCTCATCAATAAGTGCATCATGTAAATCTACATTAGAAATGGAATGATTTGCATCATCACATGAAACCTGCAAAGGGTGAGAAGTTGCCTCATTAGGACCAGCACTAGACTTTCCACCTGTAAAAAGAGGCAGCAAAGTATCATATATGTCTTTGGAGCTAACAGATGTCTCCTTAGTACATGAAAGCAATGGCTGAATAGCATCTTCCACAAAAACAACATCACGGCTAACCAGAATGGGTCTAGTCTGTGGATGTTGTTCGGGCACTAATGCATATGCAGAACAACCAAAAACACGCAGATGAGCAATATATGGCTTGCGGCCATGCCAAGCCTCATATGGAGTGATAGAGTGCAGTGCTTTAGAGGGACACATGTTAAGTACATATGTTGCACACATGATAGCCTCAAGCCAGAAACTATGTGGTAAAGCCTCACTCTTGACCATACACCTCGCCATCTCCATGAGTGACCTGTTCTTCCATTCAGCAACTCCATTCTGTTGAGGTGTATATGGCACTATACACTGGTGTTTTATCCTACGTTCAGCCAAAAATGCTTTAAAATCAGAAGACATATATTCCCCCCCTCAATCAGAACGGAGGGTGCCCATTTTACATGCTGACATATTTTCAACCAAAACCAAAACCTGTTTGAAGCACATGAACACTTCAGACTTTGCCTTCAATGGATATACCCATGCATGCTTGGAGAAATCATCGATGAAAGTCACGAAGTAAAGATAATTCCCAAAAGAAGGTGTCTTCATAGGACCACAAACATCACTATGTACAAGCTGTAATTTCTGAGTAGCCCAAACTGAACCATCTTTTGGAAAGGATGAACACTGCATTTTGCCCAAAATACAGTCTTCACAAGGTGCCTCAAGTTTGGGCAAAGAGGATACCATTTCAGATTTGTGTAGGCATAGCAAACTAGCAAAATTCAGATGACCAAAACGTGCATGCCAAAGATTTTCATCTGACATAGCCTGAAAATCATGTGCTACACATGTCGAATCATTTATAGATCTTTCATAGTATATGAGCTTATACAGCCCATGACATAAAATGCTAGAAGCAATAATCACATTGCCATTTGATAGATCATGAATTGTACACCTGTCATCAATAAATTTCACAACCAAGCCAATCTTGGCTAATGTAGAAACTGATAAAAGATTTTTCTTGATCCCTGGCACAAACAAAGCATCTGACAAAGTGAAAGAACTACCATCAACAGTAGTCAAAATGATCTTACCAACTCCCATAACAGGACACGAGGAGTTATTGGTGCATGTAATAGTATTCCTTGTAGGGGAAGGCTCGAGTGAAGAGAAGAAGCTGTGCTGAGAGGTAATATGTTTGGTTGCCTCGCTATCAAAGTACCAAACATCTGAGTCTACTATAGACATGCACTGCTCATGAGAAGATGGGTCAAAACTGCAAACAGTAGTAAACATCCATTCTTCTTCTTGCACAAGATTAGCAGACTTTGTTCTTGGTGTAGAGGCCTCTGCAACAACCATTCTAGCCTCTTTCTGCTTTGCCTCTTTAGCAGCCAGCTTTGGACAGTTCTTTATGATATGATCGTTTCCTTTACAGTACTTGCAAAACAATTTCTGCTTTTCTGATTTCTTTTCATCTTTGTCTTCCCTCTTCTATTGTGCAGAATTAGCAGATTTCTGCTTACTAGTTGAAGAGCTCCATTTTCCTTTGCCCTTTTGACTAGCCAAGAAAGCTTGATCTGCAACTCGCATAATGGACATGTTCTGCCTGGACTGATCTTCTTGTAACAAAACAGAGACTAACTCCTCAAATGACAAGGCATTTGGATTGCCTTTCATCATAGATTTTTGAATCAGGAAGACCATTCAAAACGGTCTGCACAAATGAGTTATCTGGTATAACCTCATCAGTAGAAATCAATTGTTCCTTCAAGTCTTTGATCTTTGTTAGAAAATTGTCCATAGAATCACCTTCATTCATGTGCTCACTCTCCAACTGTTTTCAGAGGTAAGCAACACGAGCCTCATTCCTAGCTTGGTACAATGTGGTAAGTGTATACCAAGCATCCTTAGCTATTCTACAAGAGCGAATGCGAGGAATAATGGCACGTTTGACAGACAAAACTATCAATGCATATGACTGGGCATCTCTGCCATCCCAACAAATTTGCTCTAGAGTAGGTGCAGTAGAAACCATAGCACAAACAGGAATATTCAGAATATCATCATCTTTGACACCTTTTGCATCAACTTCAGTACCTGCAGTTGTAACAGTTGTAGGTGTGATAGCACATTTTTCAACACCCTGCACAATGTTCCACAACCCTTTTGCAACCAATACATGTCACATCACATAAGCCCAGAACGGGTAGTTGGTACCATCCAACTTATCCTCAACACCCAACATACAAAATACATCACTACTTTCAACCGTGGTCGGTGACTAAAATACCTTGATGCAAAAAATTGATTGTATCTCAAAAAGTTGAACGAAGCTGCCCAGTTGTAGCAAACTTCGAGACGCTTATACTAGCAAACCGAAATAGGTTTATACCTTTGGCACAAAAAGATGAAATAGCATGCACAAGTGCTGTAATAGTGCATTCGGAGGCCGAAACGAGCTTAGATCACGATTTCGGCACCACAGAGTGAAGATTTTTTATCTCGGAAACACGTTGAGTATGCCCAACAAAATTTGTACGATTCTGAGATTGCAACCAAAGAGGTGTCAATGATGCCCTAGATGAAGCGGCGACCTGCTCTGATACCAATTGTTGGAGTTAGACGTCCGTGGAAGCATGCGAATGACACAAGGAAGAAGAAGAAGCTTGGAGCACAACACACAATACTGAATGTATTACTAGAGAATGTACCAAGATTAGTAGCTCGTTAGGGCAATAGGCGTATATACAAGCCGGGGGGGAAAAACCTCCTAAAGAGGGAAAAAAGTGCCCTAGGAGTCCTAGAGTGTTCACACATATCACTACCTAATATATCAACAGAAGGTACCATTTCTTTACTCGCGAGTCCGAAAAGTATCAGAACGCAGAAGTCATGAGATCAGTATGGACCAATGCTGGCCTGGACAGCTACTTTAGAGCACTACTACCCAAACCTGATTTTCTACACTGTTCCTAGCTTATGAGCACTATCACCCCTAGTAGAGCCAAAGGAGGAGATAGTACCTTTGTGCTCTCCTCATTAACACCAGACCATGAACTAAAAAGTTTTAAACTTACCATCAACTTAGTACGGGAGGCCCTGGACATGAAGGGTATGCACATTCCAATAGAAAAATAAACATTGATTCCTAAATGAATGAACCACAAAGATCTCAACAAACTGAAAGATATGGTAGCCATGACACCGACCATTGCCCTCCATTTATGCACAGTCATGCAGCATTTCGCCTTCCCAGCTCAAGAATGCTTCACCATGCCACCAAAGAGAATTTGGTTCACCTTGTATTTGGCGGAGACAGAAAATCTCACCATCAATCTACCCCACTGGATCATTGATCAAATTCACTTAGCACATCAGCGCTGGAACAAGAAACATAAGAATGTGATTCATGGATGCTGTGCACTTACATGGATCATTTATAGATGTTTGGCTTATGATGTACCCATTGAGAGAGCATTGGTATGGTCCAAAGTCCAAGAGTTCGAGAGATGGGCATCAATAGTGGGCCCACCATCTAAGAAAATGAGAGGAGTAGTCCAAATACCTTGTGCATAGGCGAGAAGTGTCACCCTCACACCAGAGGTGACACCACCTCAAACAAGACATGTTCGCCCATTCACGATTCGCTTACCCTAGTGTCGGGTCGTGGAGATGCTCGAATGGTGGATCAGTTCATCTGCCAGATCGGTCGGCACACATTAGGTGTCTGTAGCGGCTCAAGCTTATGAAAAGAAAGGTTTTTAATGTCACCAGACAATTTAAATTACCTATTTCTATGAATGAAACTAAAGTCTTCTTATAAAATTTAAATAGTTTAATCAGCTATGAACCGTAAGGACACACAGCTCTATACCTAACAATAACTTCTTGATACGATTTTAAAACTAGTGACTCTTCTGTTAAACATTCCTTAATAGTTTCTTCTAATATATTATCAGTTAAACTAGGGTGTTCAGGTCTATTCAATGATGGCGGAAAATTCTCAATAGTTGGATTATCAAGAAATTCTGGTGGAACTATGGAAAATAGACTAAAAAATGCATTTAAACAATGGTTGGACGAGGGAGAAATCAATGTTTCCTTAGTAATCCTATCTTTAATTATTACTTCTACAGTGTTATCATTAGAACTAGTTGACTTAGATGCATCTCTAACTTCATTTCTTTTAGACTCCTCAAAAGACATCAAAAATAAAACAGGAAATATGACAAATTAATCAATCTGTCTCTTGATATCTTGACAAATGCTCTTGCTAAAGCTAAAGAATCAATTTCTAATACAAGATATATGAAAATATGGCTTAACAAATGGTTCAAAGAAAGCTGTAAATAGAATGGTTCTATTCAATCTTGAATCTTGATCCATTGCACTTTGAATACTCTTCACTTCAACTGCTCTTTAATTCTTCAATGTTTGTCTGCAAAAAACATTAGCATAAGTAGAGTTACAAAAATCATAACTTAAACAAACATAAATAACATATACATATAACATCTTCATACACTTATGTGCACTTATGCTTATACACTCACATATATGCATTTGCTAACACATTTCACACATATGCTAACATATACTTATTCTCATGTACATGCTAACATATGTTTATGCTATCCTACAAGCATATATGCATACATGAGTACATACATCTATGCACATTCATAAACTCATAAGTGCACCCATGTACATGCGTCCATACACATACACATGCATGCTAACATCACACTCACTTCTAAATGCATATAATCGTGCACATGCATTAAAACTAATTGGTATGCACTAACACTCTTTAGCTCATGTATGCATACACATTAGCACATGCATCTACAACATACGCTCATGCATATACTCATGCTAACACTCACTATAATGCACGCATATGCACATACTCGTGTATGCTAACATAAGCTAATACAAACATTTAATGCTTGCTTAATTCATTATACTTGCATTCCTACTCGTACATGCATTTCAACATGCATATACTATTATACACTCACACATATTAGCTCTCATGATTATGCAAATGCACATTCACGCTAACACTTACATGCATTTATGCACATGCATACTAACCGTGCATACACTAATGCACATCCTAATATGCATATAGTCTAATATGAAAATGCATCACACATTCATTGTTATACACTCATATGCTCATTTTCATATACTAACACACACTTCATATTATGAAAATATGCATATAACATATTAATTAAGCAATCAATTAGTAACTAATTAATTTAGTTTAAACAATTTGTATTGGAGAAAAAAACACAAAATCCTAATCTCTCTCATTCTCTCTCTCTCTCTTCTCTCTCTCTCTCTCTCTCTCTCTCTCTCTCTCTCTCTCTCTCTCTCTCTCTCTCTCTCTCTCTCTCTCTCTCTCTCTCTCTCTCTCTCTCTCTCTCTCTCTCTCTCTCTCTCTCTCTCTCTCTCTCTCTCTCTCTCTCTCTCTCTCTCTCTCTTTGCATCGCTCTCGTGCGCAGCTCTGTGGAGGGAGGGAATATAAAAAATCCCTTTCTCTCTGTATCTCTCTAACTATTTCTATTTCACTCTCTCTCTCTCTTTCTCTCTCTCTGTCTCTTATCTCTCTCTCTCTCTCTCTCTCCCTCTCTCTCTCTCTCTCTCTCTCTCTCTCTCTCTCTCTCTCTCTCTCTCTCTCTCTCTCTCTCTCTCTCTCTCTCTCTCTCTCTCTCTCTCTCTCTCTCTCTCTCTCTCTCTCTTTGCGTCGTTGTCGTGTGCAGCGTCGTGGAGGGAGGGAATATAAAAAATCCCTCTCTCTCTGTATCTCTCTAACTATCTCTATCTCTGCGCTATCTGTGCATGCCACTAGAAGAGTCACCAGAGCCTGAGTATCTCTCTCTCTCTCCCTCTCTCTCTCTCGCTCTCTTGTTGAGAGTTCCATGCTCCACCCTTTTGTCCCAACTCACTTTCATTCTCATGCAAGCTCATTTATCCCACATGCAAGGGAATTCTCCCAAACTCCATATAAGCAAGGCCTCTCCTTCACTTCACACAAGTCATTCCACTCTAGCTCATTGCCAAGAGTGTGCTTCCACTCCTCATGGAGTCTCCATACTCATAGAGCATCTTCTGTAAGTCATTTCCATTTCCATTTTAATTTATTCATCATGTTTTGTTATCTTTTGTTCCTTCCTCCATAGCTTGTTAGATGTGTGCATGTGAGTAGAGTAGGAGTAGTCCTTTTTTATTTACACTTCCTTTTTAATCCCTCCCTCCCTCCCTTTACAATAACAGTGCTTATAAGCACTACCTTCACTTCTCTTTGATATTTTTGCTTCATTATCTGTTTTTAGTTCTATGCTAGTAGCGTATGCTTCATCATTTTCATTTCTTTCATATCGCATCATTATAATAAACAATGTTTATAAGAGCATTTCAAAATTCAAGAGGCTTATAATCTGTGTCAAATTTTGGGAGTCTGGTTGTCGTGCTTGATTGTGTACTAGCAACAATAGTTTTGGATTTCATTTCCTTGATGTACGCTATGCTGCCCGACTCCCTAATTCAAGTGCCACCTTTTCTGCAACCTCTAGTACAAGACGCCTCTTTTGTTACCATGAACCTGAATGAGCCCATCAGAGGTAAATTTTGAAAATTCAGCCCAGCTTCCCTCAGAAGCTTCTCATAGCCTGCAACAGTGTCTGTCTTATTCGAGACATCAATAAAAATTTAGCTACACTCGCGTACTGTTGTGTTTCCCCTCTACCATTTTCAACAACCCTCTACCATTTTCAACAACCGCATCAAAATGCCTTCAGATAATGCTGAACCTCCTTCGTGAGATTGCGCCCTTGCCATAAGCTCATAACCACGTGGAAACCAAAGTAATCATAGGAGTACTCATGAGCATTCTTCTTGAGGCGCAACCGCACAAAGAGAGTGTTTCTCTAACAGAGTGAGAATCCTTTGCAAGTCAGGCATCGACAACATCAAAAGACACAAGGAGAGGCTTTATCGTGTGTATGCATAATATACAAGCAACACATATGCAATCTCTCGTATCAATATCTCTGTGAGCGCGCACCCATATGACTATCTATGCTCTCGACTACACATTCTGAAGCAAACAGTGAGTGACAGAATCGAGCGAGGCGAGATGATGTAGCTTGGGCACTAAGCTATCACACATGTCTATGGTTTGTAGAGCAGTATGTACAGGTAAATCTACTCTCTGTGCATGCTCAAGAGATCAGAAAATATGGTTCCAGGTAAGAACGAAGGAGCGAAAGTGTAGATCCACACAAGCAGAGATGCAAGAGAATAAGAGATGCGCGGTAGACATGGACTGCTCTGTTGCCCAACACCATAATCGACATCTTCGTCTCAGAGAAAGAGATTAGCAGATCTGACTGTCGACTGCGCTGCGCCTTCTCAAATCTTGGCAATAAAGGAGAGATCCATCCAAGTGCTTCACCACTCTATGAGAGAGGGAGAGATGGGCAACAGAACTATTAGCACCGTCTTGCAGAAGCAATCATGTCTGAAAACGCTTGGCTCTGGCGGGCGAGATAGAGTGAGACGTGGACAGAACAGATTCGAAGGGAGAGCAAGATTGGCTACACTGTTAGGAGTCATTTTCAAGCATACGTGACCACTAAATGACGGAGTGCGCAAATTGCTCTAGGCAAAAGTGTTCATTCACTGAAGTTCAACATTGAAATCCTCAATGATGTCATTAGCGTACATTCGAATTTGAGGAAATCCATCAAATAACTGCTCTCTCATATTTTACGTAATGTTAAGTCCCTATTCATGCAGAAGCTTTGAAAACCATGTTTCATGAGCTCATTACCATTTTATAAACTTGAGAATCTCAAGCCCTCATTACCATTTTATAAACTTGAGAATCTCAAGCCCAAGAGTTGGACTTAGGTGTGCACCACATTATTAAACATTATGTGTGCACAACATTATGGTAAATCATGGATGTAATTTTAATATGTATACAACTATGTATTCAAGGATAGAAACTTGTATTATGCCTCGTATTGACAAAGTTTGGACAAGCCCCTTTGCAAAAGGATTAGACACTGCCACATTCATAAGTGGTAAGACCTTCCTTTGTACCCCTTGCACTAAGTCTTTCTCTCCATTTTCAGGTGCACATCGAAGGGAGCCAAATACCTTGTTAAGCAGCTTTTGCTTTCAAACCCCTACCTCATTCTTGACTATGGAGGAAAAGAACAAGTCCACTTTCACTGGTCAACATTTCCACACATGGCAAGTCAAAATGCAATATAAGCTCATGAAGAAAGGCCTATGGAGTATTGCTTGCGGCAAGGAGAAGAAACCAACAACGCGAGAAGGTGAAGCTTCTTGGCAACTCAAGGATGAGAAAGCATTATCCACCATCGCACTTGGGCTAAGCAATCAATATGTGCATCACATTGATGAGAAGGGCACCGCCTATGATGCATGGGAACAACTTGATCATCTTTTTGGCTCTAAAGCCAAATCTTCCAAAATCACTCTCCTTATGAACTTATTTGACCTCAAAATGGAGCCCAACTCCCCTCTGGCCTCCCATCTCAATATCTTCAAGAGTATGTGTACTCAACTTGTTGACATTGACAAAAAGCTTGATGAAGATGTACTCATTGCCTTACTTCTAAGAAGTCTTCCACAGGATTCATATGGCCACATCATCACCACACTTAGGCTCCTTCCAAAACCAACCCTTACTAATGTTGAAGCTGCTCTCCTTGATGAAGAAAAGAACCTTCAAAACCATAACTCCTCTCAAGAGAAAGCTTTGTTCAGCAAGAAGAAACCTCCTCATCAAAAGTATAAACCATGTCGCTTCTGCAAAAGAACCAATCATCCTGAAAAGAAATGCTACTACAAACCCAAGAAATATGCCAACATTAGTGAAGAAAGAAGTGATGAAGAATCTGATGAGTTACCCAAAGCAACCATTTGTAAAGAATATCTCTTTTAAAGCATCCCATTAACACTACCTACCCCATGATGTAAACCCAACCCAAGCTATGCCATATGTCCCACACTTGGATCCCATATTGTTGGACTGATATTTGCTCTGATACCACTGTCGGAGAGTGTTAATCTCCTTCAGAATAACCTACTCTTGTGATTAGAGCACCTCTATACCAAGAGTAAGTCAAAAACCTTCACAACACAAACATTCTACTGCACGATTTCTTTAAATTTATCTTCACAGGTTACTTTTGTCTGAAACTGTCATTCTGAACAGTCGACTTCACACCTGTAACTTCTAAGACTTGGTTCTCCTTGAATAGAACCCGTTTAAGCAAATGCTTCTGGTTACGAGTAGCTTATCTTCTAACTTAAAGATTAAGCCCTCACTCATGCAAAACTTTAAAGTATGCACTGAGAAATGATCAAAACATTGATCACCGAAAATGCGCCTGTTTCAGTAAACTTTGAACACTCAACACATACGAATGTTCCTACTGACAATTCTCAGTTTCTGTTTACAATCAAACTCTGAAACTTAAGCTATAGATTGATTAACTATAGACTTAGATATCCTCAATAGGATTTCACAAATCATCTATCACAGATGAAAACACACAGAAATTTCGGCGCAACTTTTCTTCGATTACTCAGAAAGTTACAGTTGAGTGATGAGAGGAAAACTCAACTAACTTTTCATATGTCTCATGACATCTAACTTCTCATTCTTCTCTTCTAGCCTTCCTGGCCTGCCTAGCTTTCTCTAGCTTCTCTTTCTATCTCTCATACTTTCTCTTGTCTTCTCTACTCATCTCTCATACTACGCGCCTCGACATTTTCAGGTATTTATAGATAAATTTGTACAAGCTTATAACGCGGACTATACTACTGTACATATGTGTACAATTTTTTCCCGGTTCTTCTTCCAAGCTTCAAACTTTGTTCTTTTCTTCCTCTTTCCATCCTTCAACTCTTCATGAACTGAAATCTGTAAAATTGATCTATTCCGGTAACATTCCGGTGACTTTCCTGTGACCTTCCGGTACTGTTCCGGTACTGTTCCGGTGACCTTTTTAAGGAAATTTTTTCTGACATCTCTGCGGACTTAAAGACCTTCAATTGTTGATTGTCTTGCACCAACAGCTCCCCCTCAATCATCAATTGAGGTTTTCTCTGTCTTCTTTATTCCTGCCATATCTTTAAATCTTTGTAACTTCGGTCCATCCAAACTTTTTGTAAGCATATCAGCTATCTGATCTTTCGTTGAAGTATGAATTACTTCAATCTCTTTATCCATCACCTTCTCTCTTAGAAAGTGATACTGAATCTCAATGTGTTTAGTCCTGGCATGAAAAACAGGATTAGCAGCTAAATATAATGAACTCATATTATCTCCAAATATGATTGGAGTCCTCTGTATAGCGTCAAAACTCTTCATTAAAGTCTTTAGCCAAATCACTTCTTTTGCGGCTTCAACCATGCCTTTGTACTCGGCTTCGGTAGACGACAAAGCAACTGTATGTTGCTTCTTAGAACACCATGAGATTAGCTTATCTCCCACATAACACATGTATCCATAAGTTGACCTTCTGTCATCTGGATTACCTGCCCAATCTGCATCACTGTATATTTTGATGTTTGTATCTGATGTAAAACCATAATACAAACCTTCTTTGAGTGTACCCTTAATGTACCTCAACACCCTTTGTCCTGCGATCCAGTGTTCTTTCCTTGGACAGTGCATGAATTGAGACAATACTCCTACTGCATATGATAAATCAGGTCTAGTTAAAGTAGCATAGATAAGGCTACCAACCAAACTCTGATATTGTCTCACATCCTTGAATTCTTCACCTCCAAACTTACTCAGTTTGTGGTTCACCTCCATTGGAGTAGGTGCTATCCGGCAATCATTCATTTTAAACTTGATTAACAAGTTCTTCAAATATCTTTCTTGGGTCACGAATACTCCATGCTGAGTATATGTGATCTCCATACCCAAGAAGTAAGACAAGTCTCCCAAGTCACTTATCTTGAACTCCTTTTCCATTTGCTTCTTGAGTCTTTGTATACCTGACTCATCTGTTCCTGTAAGGATTATATCATCAACATATATGCATATGTATATGAAACCATTATCACTTGCTTTTATAAGCAGACTACTATCTGCTTCAGACACCTGGAAACCAAGTTCTTTCAAGAACTTTACCAGTCTATAATTCCACGCTCTTGGCGCTTGCTTCAAGCCATACAAAGCTCTCTTGAGCTTGCACACATGTTCTGGATACCTTTTATCTCTGAACCCTTGAGGTTGCTCCATGAACACATCATCTGAAATATAACCATTCAGAAAAGCATTTTTCACATCTAACTTACATAACTTCCAACCTTTGCTCGCAGCAACAGCTATGAGTGTTCTGATAGTTGTCATCTTTGCCACTGGACTATAAGTCTCATCATAATCAACTCCATAAGTCTGAGCAAACCCTTTGACAACAAGTCTAGCTTTGTATCTAGACACACTTCCATCTGCAAATCTTTTGGTCTTATAGACCCACTTGCATCCAATAATCTTCTGGCTATTTGGTTTAGGAACTAAATCCCATGTTTGATTTTCTACCAATGCATCATGTTCTTCTTGCATAGCTTTTTCCCATTTTTCCTTACCTTTTGCCTCTTCATATGTAGAAGGGTCTTCATCTGCTTTCACTATGTAAGCATAATCTTTCGTAGCCAAAAATGACGTATCATAACTGTACCTTGTAGGTTGCCATCTATTTCTTGATGACCTTCTGAGTTCTCCAGTCCTTGAGGATTCTGGTTCTTCACACTCAGGATCAAATCTTGGCCTTTCTTCAACTTCTTCCTGCACTTCATAATTTTCTTCTTCATCAATTATTTGAACCTTTGATTTACCTTTCTTCTGACTCACTTCTTCTTCATCACCTGTATTATCATTAACTATTCCTGCATACCAAGAACTTTGCTCATCAAACGTAACATCTTTTGATACCAGAAAATGTTTTGTGGATGGATTCCACAACCTGTATCCCATCTGTCTATCATCATAACCAATGAAAACATATTTTTCAGCTTTAGGTTCCAACTTATGTCTTAATTGTGATGGCACATATGCATATGCCACACATCCAAATACTCTGCAATGATCCAGGGTAGGTCTTTTTCCCCACCAAGCTTCATATGGTGTCATACCTTGCAGGGCTTTACATGGTAACCTATTGACCAAATAAGTAGCTGTGTTTACAGCTTCAGCCCACAAATAATTAGGGCAATTTTTCTCATTCATTATGGACCTTGCAAACTCAACAAGAGTCCTATTCTTCCTTTCTGCTACACCATTTTGTTGAGGAGAATATCTGCAAGTAACTTCTCTTTTTATACCTGCATTCCATAAGTAATCACTGAACTCGTTGGAGAAATACTCTCCCCCTCCATCTGATCTTAGTCTCTTCAGTCTATGACCTGTAGTTCTTTCTGCATACGCATGATAATGTCTGAATGTATTGAATACTTCTGACTTATCTTTGATCACATAGATAGTGATCCATCTGGTAGCATCATCAACATAAATCACATAATATCTTGATCCATTTATACTGAAATCCTTTGATGGTCCCCACACATCTGTGTGTACCAACTCAAGCTTCTCTGAGTGCATAAAACCATGCTTGGTATAAGAATTCTTATGAGCCTTACCAAACTGACATGCCTCGCATTTGTATGTCATATGTTGACTTGCAACATTAGGCACTCCAAGCACCGAACCATTGTTAACCATATCTTTTATACCTCTTTCATTGAAATGTCCAAGTCTCTTGTGCCAAAGATCTAACTCAGAAATTTTCTGTCCTTCATATGTAAACATGGCCTGACCAATGTTACCTTGAATCTTCAGTGTAAACAGTCTTCCTTCTTTTTTCCCTGAAACAATCTGTTTATATCCCTGACTGGGATCTTCCACGTATACTCCTTCATTAGTGAATCTTACTTCATATCCTTTTTCAACAATTTGTCCTACACTTATCAAATTCTTAGGAATTGTAGGAACATACAGAACCTTACCCAATAAGGTACTGCCATCTTTGGCTTTCACTGATCCAATCGATTTCACTTTATGCTTTGTGTTGTCACCTGTTTGAACAACATGATTAGAAACTTTATTCTCTAAATCAGTCATCAATGATATGTTTCCACTCAGGTGATTACTACACCCTGAGTCAATGTAGAAGACTCTTTGATCTTCACTCTGACTTTCACAAGTAGCATTCAATATCATTGTTGAATCTTCCTTCTGTTCTGAAGCGTAATTGTAGTAGGTATTGTTATATTGTTGACTTTGGAATCCTCTACCTGCATTTCTTCCAAAGTAACTCCTACCACCTCTGCCTCTGAAATTTCCTCTTTGATTTCTGCCACCTCTTCCTCTTGCATTGTAGCTTTGACTATATCCATTATTACTTTGAGTATTGTGCCAACAATCATTAGCTAAATGATTTGTCTTACCACAAATCCAGCAGGCTTTACCTCCATCTTTGTTGTTTCTGCCTTTTCCTCTACCTTTGCCACTTCCTCTTCCTCTTAGGAAGTTGGCTTGGCTAGTTGTTCCTTCATCTTCATTTGCTTGTTGCTTTCCTTTGCTATTCTTCTTTTTATCTTTCGAGTACATTGCGTGACCTGCACTCTTGTCACCATCTCCTTTAACATCATTCTCAAATGTTAGCATATGACCTAACAACTGATTTAAATCAGGAGTGAAATGGTCAAGTGATAACTCCGTAGACAAAATAAACGGCTTCCATTTGTCATCACCTCTTAAGCCTGTAAGAATTTGTCTTACCAATTTATCCTCTTCGATATCTTCATCAACAGCACCTAATGCATCTGCAATGTCTTTCATTCTTGTCACATAGTCTGAAACGGACTGAGAAGCCTTCTTCTTGAAGGTTGTAAACTCTGCCCATAAGGATGCCTTTCTGGACTTAGTAGTATTCTGGAAATGCTCCTCCAAAGCATTCCAAATGTCCGTTGCACTTTCAAGACCTCGAATATGAGGTAACAAGTAATCATTTACTGCCATATAGATAATGCTTCTAGCTTGCGCATCTTTCTTCATCCAGTTTTTCAGATCTGCTAACTCTTCCCTAGTCGGAACACTAGGATCTCTGAACTGTGGCTTTTCTTCTTCTCCTGTGATATAAGCTATCAAATCTTTGCTCATAAGATGAGCTTCCATCCTCATTGACCACGCAGGATAGTTTTCCCTATCCAGTTTCTCTATCTGTAGAGAATCTCCCATCTTGTGTCTTCCTGTGTATTTAAATCTTCAACCTTTATGAATAATGTATGTACCTTTGCTTCAAATTAGACTCCGTTTGTCTTTCTTGATGCCGTATGATCTCTTCTTCAGGTTTCGCTTTCAAGCTTTCACCTTTTAGTCCTTCGGTTGTTGAATTCTTTGTAACCGTAGCAAACGGGAACCTCCTTTCTTTGATTTTGGTGTCTCCTGCTTTAATAGCACTGCTGCTGAACTGATACTAGCTCTGATACCACTGTTGGACTGATATTTGCTCTGATACCACTGTCGGAGAGTGTTAATCTCCTTCAGAATAACCTACTCTTGTGATTAGAGCACCTCTATACCAAGAGTAAGTCAAAAACCTTCACAACACAAACATTCTACTGCACGATTTCTTTAAATTTATCTTCACAGGTTACTTTTGTCTGAAACTGTCATTCTGAACAGTCGACTTCACACCTGTAACTTCTAAGACTTGGTTCTCCTTGAATAGAACCCGTTTAAGCAAATGCTTCTGGTTACGAGTAGCTTATCTTCTAACTTAAAGATTAAGCCCTCACTCATGCAAAACTTTAAAGTATGCACTGAGAAATGATCAAAACATTGATCACCGAAAATGCGCCTGTTTCAGTAAACTTTGAACACTCAACACATACGAATGTTCCTACTGACAATTCTCAGTTTCTGTTTACAATCAAACTCTGAAACTTAAGCTATAGATTGATTAACTATAGACTTAGATATCCTCAATAGGATTTCACAAATCATCTATCACAGATGAAAACACACAGAAATTTCGGCGCAACTTTTCTTCGATTACTCAGAAAGTTACAGTTGAGTGATGAGAGGAAAACTCAACTAACTTTTCATATGTCTCATGACATCTAACTTCTCATTCTTCTCTTCTAGCCTTCCTGGCCTGCCTAGCTTTCTCTAGCTTCTCTTTCTATCTCTCATACTTTCTCTTGTCTTCTCTACTCATCTCTCATACTACGCGCCTCGACATTTTCAGGTATTTATAGATAAATTTGTACAAGCTTATAACGCGGACTATACTACTGTACATATGTGTACAATTTTTTCCCGGTTCTTCTTCCAAGCTTCAAACTTTGTTCTTTTCTTCCTCTTTCCATCCTTCAACTCTTCATGAACTGAAATCTGTAAAATTGATCTATTCCGGTAACATTCCGGTGACTTTCCTGTGACCTTCCGGTACTGTTCCGGTACTGTTCCGGTGACCTTTTTAAGGAAATTTTTTCTGACATCTCTGCGGACTTAAAGACCTTCAATTGTTGATTGTCTTGCACCAACACATATGTCCAAGTTATGTCTAAGGATCCCATATGTCCTTAGATCCCAAAAACAAAATAAAGAACTGCATGGACTAAATGATCCCATATGTCACTAGTCCCCCACATTAAAAACAAAAGGGTCATCACATGGAGGTGGGGTGTTGAGAGTTCCATGCTCCACCCTTTTGTCCCAAATCACTTTCATTCTCATGCAAGCTCATTTATCCCACATGCAAGGGAATTCTCCCAAACTCCATATAAGCAAGGCCTCTCCTTCACTCCACACAAGTCATTCCACTCTAGCTCATTGCCAAGAGTGTGCTTCCACTCCTCATGGAGTCTCCATACTCATTGAGCATCTTCTGTAAGTCATTTCCATTTCCATTTTAACTTATTCATCATGTTTTGTTATCATTTGTTCCTTCCTCCATAGCTTGTTAGATGTGTGCATGTGAGTAGAGTAGGAGTAGTCCTTTTTTATTTCAACATCTCTCTCTCTCTCTCTCTCTCTCTCTCTCTCTCTCTCTCTCTCTCTCTCTCTCTCTCTCTCTCTCTCTCTCTCTCTCTCTCTCTTTCTCTCTCTCTCTCTCTTTAATTGCACGTATGTGCACTGCTAGCCATGGATTTGTCCTCCTTCTCTATATACACACGATTTACAGCTTGCAGAGCTATCAAATGAGGGAACAAAGGACCTTCCCCTCTCTCTCTCTATTGTACACATCTCAGAAGGTGCAGACGAACGCCAGTTACAGTCACAATCTCCCTCTCTCTACATCTCTCCCATATCTCTTGTCTCCTACGCGTAAAAACGAAGAGGATTCTCTCTCTTTGCATCCATAAACTGACGCCAGAAGTGAGAAAAATTTTGAACACTCTCTCTCTCTCTTAATGATCCAATGCAGAGGAAAGCAATCAAACTCTCTCCTACACATACAGAGCAATATGAGAAGAAGAAAGAGAAAATACTTGCAAAAAACATTAAGAATACTCTGATGCACAACTCACATATTTATACACACAGAAACCTGTGCCTATCACTCTTTTAGATTTTACTTTATCCTACAGCACCGACACTTTTTTCTACACTTAATCACCACTCTTTTATTTGACTTTTCTCCACTTTAGATGTATAATTTATCTATACCACTCTTTTAACTTGCACACATAGTTACCACACTTTTAACTACTCACTTTAAACACTTTAGTTACACACTTAACTCACACCACACTTTAAGTACTACTCACATGCACCACTCATAATTTATCTATTTAATTTATCATTTTAATTTAATTATCCTTAATTTTCATAATTTAATAATTCATTCAATTTGAAGCTGACATTAAGGGTTTAATTAATTAATTACCTTATTATTTATATTTACACACACTATTTAATTGACTAATTAAACCATAATCTAATTTATAATAAATAAATACATAATTTATGGATTAATTTAATTGAATACCAAATATTGTTACCCTTAAAACACACTAAAACCCTTAGAAATCCCTTTGAAACTCATCAGAAACCTAGTTTGACCCTAGCATTAACCCATTTAAACCCTAGCTTTAACTTGAGAAGTAATGTTCTAACTTAAATACACATAAATTAATGTAAACCTAGGGTTTAATACCCATGTTCCAATATTTAAATGGCTCAAACACACATTAAATAAACAGTTTAGGTAAACTCTAATGTGAGCACATGTAAACTTCTTCAATTTATACCAAACATTTGGGATTAGTACCCAACAAAACATTTGATCAACAGTGTAATAGAGGGGTTAGAGTTAACCAATAAACATATTTTAATTTTCCTAAATGTCAACTGGAAGGCGCAAATCTTTCTGACACTGACTGAGTGTAGAGGGACCAAATCTTGTTTTCCCTCATATTCCCTCTGACTTGCAGTTCCCACAGGGCTACACTTGGACCACACTCTGACTTTGGCCAGGATGATTAATGAGGCAAATCTTGAGATTGAGGAGGACCAGGCCCGAGGACCGCAACCAACTATAGAAACTACTGCCCCTACTCAACCCAAAGTAGTAGAAGTGAATGAAGACGAAGAAGAAACCGATGAAGAGGAGTCAGATGAAGAGCATAACCAGGAGCAGGAAGACATTACAAAGCTAGTGGGTGCACAGCCTATACGGCACATATCAAAAGATTGTAGGAGACCATGAAGAGAGTACAGGAGCATCACAAATTGTCTTTAGAAATAGGGAAATTACTGATAAGTCAAATGTTGGGAGAAGAAGGAGTAGATGAACACTTCGTCGAGTCCTTGAACCTTCATGCTAATGCACTTGGTCTGGATGAAGCCATTCATTTGGCCATTGCTCACATTCATCGCTTTGAACAACGAGTGCCTACCCGCCCCCTTCACTTCGAGAAGCAAATCCATATAGATGTATTGGCACCAGGAGACACTACACACATGGAAGAATACCAATTTACATTGTTGTCACCACACTCCAGACCCTCACCCCCAAACCCACCCACCTCACCCCTCACTGAACACCAAACTTCTCCTCACGACACCACCACCATAATCTCCACCACCACTAAACATGATGTCACAACCCCCTCTTCATCTATATCACCTCTGGGTTATAGTTTTCGTTCTGATGTTATAGGAATTCCCATTCCCTCTAGCACCCACTTTGGATGGGCTGCCACACCTACATTCATAACACTATTCACCGACATCACATCCACCGCACCTACCGTCCCCATTTACATGGTAACACACACTTTTGATAGCATGGAAAAATCACCATCCATGGCACCACTCCCTCCCCCCACATTACCACAATCTCCCATTCCCCCTCCATCCACATCACCTCTCATTTCCACTTCATTCACAACCCCTCCCCCCTTCCCCATTCCCCCTGCATCCTCCTCTTTCCCAGCATTTCCGAATGTAGATAATATTTTCTCTACATTACATCAATTTATAAATCAGTTACAGAATGAACATCATACCTTAAATGATCATCATTGCATTCTATTTGTAGACCACCAACAACTACAAAAGCGGCAGACAAACCTAGAAGAAGAAAATGCAGAACTTACCCAATGTTACACTACACTAGAGCATGGCCATCATACCTTATTGGATGCTCCTCGACAATCGGATTTTTTGGAGGTTAAAATACTAGAAGCTTTAGTTGAGCTTTATGAGTCTGATAATATTAAAGTTCGTCGTAATCTGACCTTATTACGGAAACATATGTCCATTGCTCTAGAAGAGAACAAACGACTTCAAAAGCAAAACGAAAAGAATTTGGAGGTAGCCATGGAAGGCTCTCCTCAGGAGATAGATCTGGAAAAATTTAAAGTTGTTCCTTCAAATACAATGAAAACCATTCTCGAATCATATGCTGATCTACTTGAGGCACATGACAATCGGGAAAAAGAATGGTACACCCTCCACCAATAGCTAAGGACACAAGAAGAACAAAAGAAGGTCACATATTCTACATCAACTACTGAGGAGGTGAATGCACTAAAAGAACAGGTCGCCGAATTATAAGGTAAATTACTTCAGTATGAAAGACAGCCCTCCCCGATCATAGAACCAGAACCAAAAGAGTTGGTGCCCATAGAAGTAGAAGAGTCATATGAGAAACCTTATGTTCCTATGCTTATGCTGGGTGGCCAACAAACATCTGAAGGATTGGATAGACTTGAAGTCGAAGCCCCAGAATGGTTGCAGAAGCTCGAAAAAAATGGCCAATATGCATGATGATAGAGTAGTGGTGCAAATTCAATCTTTGTCTAAAATTGAGGATACCATTATAAAATCAAAATACTTCTACCTCATGTCCCATACAGGCACAAATGCTGATCAATATGTGCCCTATTGCGTGCTCCTAGTAGATTATAATGCAAAAATTCAACGACGATGTGGGAAGGCCCCAACTTTTGCCACCCAATTTGGTCCAGACGACATACGTGAGAGGGCTACACAAGGGTCCATCTTGCAACCCACTTGGAGGCTTTGTCTTCTAGAAACTTATCCAAAAATGGTTCGTACTTGGAATAATATGCCACTCTTTATCAAATACAATCCATGTTACGTCCTAGTACTCAGAAGATGCACATGGCCCAAATTCACCATCACTATGAAGAATGTTAAAGGCTGTGAGAAATGGCTAAATTACGTGTACTTCGCATTGCCATGAGGACCAACCACAGTAGAGTATATGATATCCACAATCCACCACTAGGGTCTTAGACTCTGAAATGTTCCTGACGCTATGGCACAGATGTGTATGAAAATATTCTAATGAATGATGGTCACCTTCCGAATCTTCAAGAACATTAGAGATCCACATTTCTTAGGAGTCGATTTCACTATAGGCAATCTCGACTTAGTATAGGACATGAGCACAACCCCTTCCATTAACGTGATATATTCATGGCACGCACCGATCAAGTACCTCCTAGCATGCTACAAACAGACTTTTGAAGAGATGTTCATTACAGGGTTCTGGGAGTATCATTCCAAAATATTCGTCCCCAGACCCTGACATCTTCTCCAACTTTTCGCTGTGGAGAGGACTTTACATTCCGAACAATTGTGTCTGCCACATCCGTACGTTCGAGGGTCAGTCAATTGGGATGCCTTACTAACAAATTTAGCAAAGGGATTGAGGCTAGAAGAGCATCACCTTGCTACCGACGTCATCGAATACTATGTCAAACGTTCAGCCCACCAAGGGTCTGTCAGAGATGACATAGGTGAGAGAGGGGGGTGTTGGTAGCAGTCAGGGCACTCAAAGCCCTACACGATATAGAAACCAACGAAGGGAGTCAGAAATGAGAGAAGGAACAAGTAGGCAAAGCACTCAACAAAGATCTGACAAGTAGGCCATTCAGTTTTTTTTCCAACCTAATCTCTTTTTAACAGTGATTTTCATCACTACATGAACATTGTAAATACCAGTTTTGGTAGATTCAACTCCATTTTGTTCAAGCCGAGGAGTCCTCGAGCTTGAGGAGTGTTAGAAGTATTTATGTATCAATTTTCATAATTTTTAGAGCTCGATTGAGCCTCCAAAATAGCTTAGGCACCTAATTTTTAACTAGGCCATCAGCCTATCTTTTTTTTTCTGTTCTCGTCTTCTTCTTCTTCTATAAAAAAACCCAAGACACTCTTAAGAAATCCCCTACAACCTAGAGGAACACTAAAAACTCTTGAAACCTATCTTTAACGATATTTAGAGAAATCCTCTAAAGTTCCAATAATTCCAAATCGCATAACAATTTCTACAAACCAAGAAAACTCTAAAAATCCATTAAAAACCCTAAAAAACCTTGATTTATAAGAAATTGTAACGAGCGTTGACTTCTTCTAAGATCCTAAAAATCCATTGAAAGACCTTGATTTATAAGAAACTCTAATGAGCCTTGACTTCTTCTAAGATCCTTATTTTTAGAAAACAGTAGCACAAACATTATCTACGATGATCAGGGGAGAGATCTTTTGGAAGATTTGGTGGGAAAGATGCGTTCACAACTTTGGCAATACCCCCAAGGAGTGGTCGATAGAGAAGTCCCTATTCCTTCTCGGCAAAAGAATTGCTAACTCTAAGAAACTCCCCCCCCCCCCTTCAGACATCACAAAGAGCTACAATACGTCAACAATAAGCTTAAAACCAAGTGGGCTCCGCATGATGGGGATGCGAGGTTTATCAACCTCCTCTATAACTTTAGGTAAGCTTTGTAAGGTCCACCACGAAGGCTCTGGGAGTTTGTCAGAAAGAAAATTGGACTTCAGAAACACACCAGTTGGATGCATGCTCCGCTGGGAGAAGCGTTCAATTGCTCTGCCTCTCTGGAACGCCATCAGAGGGGAGGCCCTATGGAAGATTTGGTGGCAAAGGTGCACTTGCAACTTTGGTGACTACCCCATCGTGTGGTCAATTGAGAAATCATTGTTCCTCCTTGGTAAAAGGATCACTAATTGTAAGAAATTCCCCCTTTTTTAGACATCATCAAGTTCTCCCTACAACAAGCTTAAACCCATGTGGGCCCGTCACCCCTCGAGTGATCTCTTTGTGCAAGGAGTCTTTGGCGGCTAAGCAAGAAGAACTGATGAAAACTTATCTGATCTGTCAAGTGTTTGGCTCGAGGCCCTCTCTAGAAAATGTGAGAATTTGGTTACGCAAGGAGTGGTTCCCGCGTGGTCTAATTGTGTGCAAATGCCAATTCCTATCGGCGAATCACCTTCTTCTAGTGTTTGAGAATGAAGAGATGGCCTTCCAAGCCTTGCAAGCCGGTTCCTGGCAAGTGGTCCGGTCCACCTTATGTCTATTCAAGTGGACCCCAGACTTTGTTCCGAACAAGTCAAAGCCTCTTTGTTACCCACTATGGGTGGAGCTTCCCAATCTCTCGTATTTCTTGTTTGGATTTCTTTGAGAAATCGTTTCACCGATCGGTCACCCGATGGCCTCTAGAGAGGATGTTGGGGGGTTAATCTACGATGGTGCTAAACATTCTTTCAATGCACGATGGCACCCACAAATCTGTGTTGAAACGGACTTGAACCAGGTCCTCCCCTCGAAGATCTCCATTAACTATGGAGAGGGTAGGATTTGGGTACACGAGGTTACTTACAAGAATTTTCCCAATGCTTTCTTCCGTTGCGGGCAACAAGGTCATAGGATCAAAGATTGCCCCATGAAGCAAAATACTTTCACACAATGTTTTGATTTGTGGGGACTTCAACATGGTTGAGTTTCCTGAGGACCGATGGAATAACAAGGGGAAAATCATTGACGGTCGGGAGAAAGAGATATGGGATAAAATCAAGCTCCATCTCGACCTAGTCGAGGTGAAAGACATGAAGGGGTTCTCCCAGTCTAATCTCCAATTGGGGGACTCTCTGAGGAAAGCAAGACTGGACAGATGTTACATTCACCAAAACACCATCTGCCAGTGGGGTATTCCCTCAATTTCCCAACACATGGACCTGACTATCTTGGACCACTACTGGATTACTCTTTCTTTCAAACCAATTCCCATGCTCCGGAAAGCTCCTTGGTTTTATGCTTGTCAGACATCGTTTTCCCTCCCCTCTGTCCACCAAGAAATTTTCGGAGTGTGGGCGGAGGCCTTTGCCTGCTATAATGAACTGGCTAAGTGCTGGAGAAGTGTGGTGGAAAGGACTCGACAAATTCTAATCAGGACTCATAAGGCTATAAGAGATATCCAGAAAAAAAGAAGAGAAACGGTGTACCAGAGGCTCTCACGCCTTGAAGAAGAAGTGAACAAAGGTAACATGCATTGCCAACAAGGGCTTCTGAAAATCAGGGGAAGACTCAGACTCGAGGAAGAGGTTCAAAGGAAAACACTGCAAATATTCTTCAAAGATTGGTGGGCGGGCAAGGCTGACAAACCATTGAAAGAGATGTGTAACATCCTCAAAAAGAAGCAAGCTAGGGAATCCATCCCCTTCTTGGCGATAACAATGGCATCGAATGTAGCACGGAAGTTGAGAATAGATCTATCATCATCGAGCACTTTACCCATCTTCTTGGGGTCTCGACTCCTTTGTCCCCGCACAAGTGTCACTGCATGGCAACCATCTCAAGGGTTGCTCAATCGAGAATCCCTCAGAACATGAATTCTCTGCTAGATGCTAACATTTCCGAGATTGAAATTATCGAGGTTATTGATGCTCTTCCCAGTGGAAAAAGTTCGGGTCCTGATGGCCTCACCAATGAGTTTTTCAAGTGCTTCAAGCACGTGGTGGCCACCCCGTTACGTTTGCTGTGGCATGAGACGCTCTCCTTTGGTGCCCTCCCTGAGGGTCTTAATAATGGTGTCATCAAGTTAATTCACAAAAGGGGAGATAAGAACAAAATTGAAAACTGGCAGCCGATTACCATGCTCCAAAGTGGATACAAGATAATTGGCAAAGTTATCGCCAACAGAATCTCTTGTCATTTAAATTCATGGCTATGCGAGGACTAGAAAGGCTTTATCAAAGGTAGATATATACTTGATATATACTTGATATATACTTTATCAAAGGTAGATATATACTTGAAGCAATTGTTGATATTTGGGAAGGTCTTGCGTTTGCGAAGGACTCTGCACAAGATCTGGTATTCATTAAGATCGACTTCGACAAAGCGTATGATAGATTGGAATGGAACTTTATCCTTCAATCACTAAAAGACCTTGGATGCAGCCAAAAGTTCACAAAGATGGTTTCCACTCTTCTCGGAAATGCTTCAACAAGAATAAATATCAATGATAAGCTCTCTGAGCTCATACGTTTAAAAAGATCTATTAGGCAAGGCTGCCCTCTGGCTCCATTACTCTTCGCTATCGCCTCGGATGGCCTCAGTCACCTATTAAAGTATCACATGGATGCTGGCCATCTCAAGGGTCTTTCCCTACCTCTTGGTCACGGTCAAATGATTGCGAGACTCTTTGCCGATGACATGAATGCCTTTGTACATAACGATATGAACAACATTGAGGTGTTCTGGAGTTGCCTCGACACCTTTTGTGTGGCATCAGGTTCCAAAATCAACCATGCTAAAACTACTTTCAAAGCAATCCATGGACCTTCACCCCAATTGCTGTTAGATCAGGGGTGTCAAGCTATCCCTAGAGGTCAAGTCTTCCGTCTCCTTGAATTCAAATGGGCTTCGACATCTCAATGGACCAACGGTGGAACTCGGTGCTATCCACCAAACTCGATAGCAAACTAAATCATTGGAAAGGTATGCAAGTTAACTTGGCAGGGCATGCAATGGTTGTTAGCACTTTTATGCTTTCTACGACTATTTACTTTATCTCGTGTTGGAGACCTAAGGAGAAAGAGTTGGCCAAAGTGGAAAGAATATGCAGAAACTTCCTATGGACTGGGGACCCCAATAGGAGGGGGATTCCCAAAATCAAATGGGAAACTTGCATTAGCTCGAAAGACTCGGGGGGCTTGGGCATTTTGGATATCGCTGGGTTGGCTTTCAAGCTAGCAGCAAAGTGGTTTATCAAGGCTTGGAGCAATAGAGAATCCTCTGGGCAAAATTGATCTTCAGAAACATGCAACACCTGGTGTCCCCAAAAGGCTCTAGCCTCATGTGTTCCTTATGGAAAGTTGGAACAAGGCCAAACAATTCATCAGAATCAGTGATGAGTGGAAGTGGGCAGCTGGAATAAGACAAAATGACTCTATTGGGTTCCAAATCACGGTGTTAGGGTTTGGTAGACGCGAGACTTAGAGTTACCCTTGAGGAATGGACTCTTCTTCAAGGCAGGTGTTTAGCATGGGACCGCTCAACTACCCCCCTCCTCTACAGACGTGATCTTCCTTGCTTGGAGGGCCTCAAATGGAGCAATGGCAAGAAACTATCCAAAATCCCCAACTTCAAAGAGAACTTAGAAGTTCATCACACCCTTAATAAGAGGTGGTGCCTTTCTTGGACCAAACTTCGATGGAAACTAAAGTTCATGTCTATTTGGCACCCCCTAATTGAGATCAAAAAGTCCGTTCTTAGATCTTGCATAAGGGTATCTGGTCCAATGCAAGGACTAACAATATTTGTGGGGTTCCTCCATCGTGCAAGCATTGCCATCGATGCATCGAAGATTTGGTTCACATATTCTTTGATTGCCCCAAGTCTCGGGTTATCTGGCATCATGTGATGCAGGTTTTAAGACTCACGAACCAAATCAAGTGGCAACAGGCTCTGTTGAGGGAGCCGATTGGCTGCTCATCAAGGCTGTGGAATGCCATCAGGGGTGAGACCCTCTGAAAGATTTGGAGGGAGCGATGTGCTATCAATTTTGGCCAAACTACAAAGGAATGGTCGATTGAGAAATCCTTGTTTCTTCTAGGTAAAAGAATCTCTTGAGATAAGAGATCACCACCATTTAGGCACCACTGTATTTATCTCGTTGAAGATAACAAGCTGAAACCCAAATGGGTCCCGCATGAGGGAGATGATAGTTTTATCCGTCTCATATTCTGCATTGGTGTAGCATTAGATCCTCACTCAATCCAATCATTGATTGATTTGGTGATGATTGATCACTTTCTTCATAGGGATCTATTTTTTGAAAGGGTTTTCTTCTTATGAGTTTATGTCTTCTTCGTCTCTTGGTGATGCTCTTTTTTGGGCATATATCAATAGTGGCTTGCTCTCTAGTTTTTGTTAGAGCCATTGATGTATTTGGCTTCTACATCCACCCCTGCATGTAAAGTATGCTGATCAACCTTTGATTTCTTTGTTTTGCTTTAATTATTGCTTTTTATTTGGATGAGTTTGTCTGCTTTGAAGAGAGCACAAGATTGTGGCTTGTAAATTTTTCATTGGTATCCATATTTGCAACTTTCTTTGTTGAGTTGCTACAAACTTTTTAGGGACCTACAATGCGGAGCTGAACAATCAATTGAATGCGGATGTCTTGCTTTGCTTTTTCTCTATGATTGAGAAGTTGAGATGAATTTTTGTTGCTCTTCAATAGGTCATGTGTCTAAGATTTTCATTGAAGATTGTTGCATATTGATTCACCTCTTCTTTGTGGTTGAGAGTAGTCCTCATATTTACTTTTATTGAATGTATCATCAAGCAATCTTTTTAATGTGGGAACAGAGGAATGTACTTCCTGCCACACTATGAAGCAATCAAGTACTAATCCAATACTATGTAGATCAAGAAACAATAAAGTACCATGTTTTCACACATCTATGGAGAGGCATTAGAAATTCTTTTTTTGAGATTTTCATTTTTAGATAGTTGACCTTTGTAATTTTTATCTACCCTTGTAAAAAGTCCTTTAAGTAGATCTCTATGTACTCGAGGTGTTGTTACCATTTCATTGTATTTGAAGGGAAGGGTCTTTCCTCAAGATACTTGCAAAAAAGAAGAGTTTTCACTTTGGTTTTATCATTTTTGAAGACCTTTATAATAAATAATAAGGGAAGGGTTTTGAGAGAAGCCTACATAAACGCTAAGACCTCATTTGTAGAACTTTTTGGTTGAATGGAGTTGTGAGCTATCTTCTCACAAACTCGTATTTCTGCTCTATGCATTTTGAGCAAGTCTGGTGATTGTTTGTGGGTGTGTGATACTTGTTTATGAGTTATGAAAATATTATCTATCTTGTTTGGGTGATCTTGAAGTTGGTTTCAAGAAAGGGATTCTTGTTGGTTTAAACTGTTTTGTGAATTGATAATTTAGGTTGGGTTGATACCTTTTTTGTGGTGTTGTTGGGCAGACCAAGGGTCATGCCTAGTAAATGTGTGTGTACATTATGATCATGTGTGAGTATCATTTACCAAGATAATCAAACTCTTCATGAAAAGAGGCTTTTCATCTCTTCCGCCAAATAGTTACTTAAAGATTGCTCTTTCCCCTAAGGGTGAGATTTGGTGATTGAGATTACTTAATGTAGATAGGTGTTTTTGATTTTGCAGGTAGTATAACCATCTCTTTTTTTCTCTCTTTTTTTTCCTCTTTATATTTGAGTTTCTCTACTATCATTCATCTTGTCATGCAAGCATAATTTTGCCATCTCCTCTCTTATGTAATCCATGCCTTCTTTTCATCATTCACATGGATTAGAGGATAGGTAAACAGTTAGCCTCTCCACATTTCCCAAGACTAGTAGTCGTCACATAGTCAAGGTAGCTCCACGCATGCTTCAATCCATTGGACTTACTTGAGAAGGTCACATAGCATGCCCTTGGGAAGGTCAAGTCGACTATTGTCTAGCGAGGCCGAAAGTCGACTTGTATGTCAATGAAGCAACTTGTAGTGTGTATCATATACTACTTCCAAATCTGGGGCAGCCATCCGTGAGACCTCTTATCATGTATTATGTTGTGCCTCGCATCTCAAGTTTGAGTGCATCCCTTGGTACATCATGCGGCAACCCCTTTATCGGCCATCCACTAGCATCCCTTTTTATCTGTAGAAGCATCAAGCTCCAAAGCTATCAAGTAACAAGGCACGTATTAATGATATATTTTGGTAGTGATGTGTGTGAACACACTTAGGACTGTCAAGGTGCTTGTTTCTATCTCTAAGAGTTTTTTTTATAGGGCTTGTATATATTCCCATAACCCCAATGGGTCACTTAGTACATTCAATGGTAATACATTCAATATTGTGTGTTGTGCTCCAAGATTCTTCTTCTTCCTTGTGTTGCTCATGTGCTTTTGCAGACCTCAAACTCCAACAATTGGTATGAGAGCAGTTCATTGCTTCATTATGGATGTCATCAACACCAATTCAGTCATAGTCTCAAAATTGCACAAAAATTGGTGAGCATACTCCGGGCGATTATGAGTTCAAAACAACTTCAATTTGTGGTGTCAAAATCGTGATATGAGCTCGTTTCCACCTCCAAACACACTATCACAGTGCTTGTACGAGAAATTGTCTTTTTGTGCCAAATATATATATAGGTTTCAGTTCGCTAGTACAAATGCCTCAAAGTGCCCTATAGGTTTAGTAGAACTCGACAAAGTAGTTATGTTCAACTTTTTGGGATATAGTCATTTTTCTGCATCAAGATATTTAAGTTAGTGGCCATCATTGAATGCGATGATCTATTCTGTATGTTAGTTGTTGAGGATAAGTTGGATGGTTCCAATTACCCATTGTGGTCATATATGATATGTCATGTATTGATCGCAAAAGGACTGTGAAATAATGTGCAAGGTGTTGAAAAATGATCTACTATTCTTCCAAATATAGTTATTGAAGATGATGCAGATGGCGTTGAAGATGATGATCTTCAAATTCTTGTTCGTGCTGCAGTTCTTTCTGCACCTACTGTACAACAACTTCGATGGGATAACAAAGATGCTCAGGCACATGCATTGATAGCTTTGTCTATCAAAAATGCCATTATCCCTCATACTCACTCTTGTGGAATAGCAAAGGATTCTTGGAATACACTACCACCTTATACAAGGAAAGAAATGAGGTTCGTGTTGCTTATCTTCGAAAACAGTTGGAGAGTGAGTATATGAGTGAAGGAGATTTTATGAATAGTTTTTTGACAAAGATCAAAGATTTGAAGAAACAATTGATTTTTGTTGATGAAGTCTTGCTAGACAGTTCACTTGTGTAGACTATTCTGAATTGTCTTCCCGATTCATGTTAGAGTTTTGCTTCTCTTTAGTTGATAATGAAAGAAAATCCAAATGCCTTAATATTTGAGGAGCTAGTCTCTGATTTTTTGTAAGAAGATCAGTCCAAGAAGAACAGGTCCATTATGCATGTTGAAGATCAAGCTTTCTTAGCTAGTCAGATGGGAAAAGGTAAATGGAGCTCATCTACTAGTAGACAAAAATTTGCTAATTTTGCACAATCAAAAAAGAAAGACAGACAAGAAGAAATCATAAAAGTAGAAATTATTATGTAAATACTCTAAAGGAATTGATCATGTCATAAAGTGTTGTCCAAAACTGGTTGTAGGAGAGGCAAAGAGAAAAGAGGTTGGAATGTTTGTTGGAGAGGTCTCTACACCCAAAAGAGAGTCTGCTAATCTTGTGCAAAATGAAGAATGGGCGTTTACTTGTGCCAAGGATCAAGAAAAATCATTTGTCAATTTTATCATTAGCCAAAATTGGTTTGGTTATCAAAATTGTTGATGACAGATGTAGAGTTCATGATTTGTCAAATGGCAATGTTATTATTCCTTGTGGCATTTTATGTCGTGGGTTGTATAAGCTCATATATTATGCAAAATCTATCAGTGATTCAGCATGTGCAATTCAAGAGGCATGCACACTTTGGTCATATGAATTTGGCTAGTTTGCTACACTTGTAAAAATTTGAAATGGTGTCCTCTCTATCCAAAATTGAGGTACCTGCTAAACATGTCTATGAAGGATGTACTTTGGATAAAATGTCGTACTCCTTCTTCCCAAAAGTTGGTTTAGTTCAAGCTACTTCCACATGTCTTTTGGGAACTACCTTTATTTCACGACTTTTATTGATGATTTTTCTAGGCATGCATGGGTGAATCCATTGAAAGCAAAGGCCAAAGTGTTTATGTGCTTGAAACAATTCCTTTTTGCTGAAAATGTATGAGCATGTAAAATGGGCACCATTCATTTTGATTGAGGGGGGGAATACATATCTTCTGATTTTAATGCATTTTTGGTTGAGCGTGGGATAAAATATCAATGCATAATGTCATAAACACGTCAAAAAATTGATGTTATTGAAAGAAAGAACGGGTCTGACATGGAGATGGCAAGGTGTATGGTCAAAAGTCACGCTTTACCATAATTTCTGGCTTGAGATTGTTATATATGAAACACATGTACTTAATAGGTGTCCCATCAAAGAAGTACAATCTATCACTCCATATGAGGCCTTGCATAGTCACAAGCCATCTATTTCTCATATGTGTTTCTTTAGTTGTTTGGCATATGCATTAGTGCTTGAACAAGAATGCAAAAAATTGGATGATAAAGTGGTGAATTGTATTTTTATTGGGTACAATTTTAAAAGCAAAGGCTATCGTCTATATCATCCATTGACTAAATGCACTTTGATTAGCCGTGATGTTGTTTTTGTGGAAGATGCAATTCAACCACTACTTGTACCTCGAACATGTGTATGAAACTTTGCTGCCGCTTTTTATAGGTGGACGGTCAAGTGTTGGTCCAAATGAGGCGATTTCTCAACCTTTATAGGTTCCACATGATGATGTAGATAAATTCATTTTTTATGCAGATTTATATGATGCTTTGTTGATGAGATGGTTGATATAGAGGAGACAAAAATTGTACCTAAATGGCTGGTTCAGACTTTGCAAGATAGCAAGCTAGATGCACCTTTGTCATATCCTACTAATTCACGCTCTCATAGTGCTTGTTTTGCATCAGATTACTATGCTATGGTTGCCTCTAGTCTCTGTGATGAGAATGAACTTGTTTCTTTTGACGAAGCATAAAATTCAAAAACTTCGATGGCTGCTATGCAATTAGAATATGATGCTATTATGAAAAATGGTCCCTGGCCTTATGTGATTTGCATCCTAGCAAAAAGGCCATTAGCACTAAATGGGTATACACGATCAAACGTAAACCTAATGGAATAGTTGACATGTACAAAGTCAAGCTTGTTGCAAAAGGTTATGCTCACGAAAGAGACATTACTTTTGATGAAACCTTTGCATCCACATGTCAAATGACTACCGTTCATAGCATATATGCACTTGCAACCCATCATGGTGGGAATTTACATCAGTTGGAATGTATGGTGGTTTTATGAAGAAAGGGCATGAAAACAAAGAGTGCAGGTTAAAAGAGGCTTTATATGGTTTGAAGCAATCACCACATGCTTGGTATGAAAAGAGTAATGCCTACTTGATTGCACATTGTTTTAAGAACATCCCAACTCAAAGGACCATATATGTTATTTGTGCAAATGATGTGTTTCTGATCATTGTTGTCTATGTTTTTTTTTTTTAGTATAAAGGAAGTTCGGCAATAGCCTACTCTCCCGGACTTGAATTAAATTAAGAAACAAAGGTACAATAGAAGGGGACTAGTGCCCACGGGACCCCCCAAATCCCACAAAGCAGGGGAAGCTTGATTGAATCCTAGGTTGCATTACAGAGAAGGTTAATCACCCTCTCGTCGCCCTCATGCGGGGCCCACTTGGGTTTAAGCTTGTTGTTGATCAACTGGAGAACTTGATGGTGTCTGAAGGGGGGGGACTTCTTGCTGTTGACGATCCTTTTGCCCAAGAGGAATAGTGTTTTCTCAATCGACCACTCCCTGGGGGGATCGCCGAAGTTGAGAGCACACCTCTCCCGCCAAATTTTCCACAGGACTTCCCCCCTGATGGCGTTCCAGAGTGTCGCAGAGCAGCCGATCGCTTCTCCCAAAAGGACTTGTTTCCAACTAAGCTGTTTTTGGAGTCTGATTTTCATTCCGACCGTCTGCCAGATTCTGTAGGAGTTGGGGCAAGTAAGGAAGATGTGTGGGACGTCTTCGATAGCACGGTGGCAGCGTTTGCACCAAGGAGGGATCCCACAAAGCTTGTTAGCCTTGTGGTTGGTCCAAATTCCTCGATGAAGAATTTGCCATAAGAGGACAGACTTCTTAATCTCAATAAGGGGGTGCCAGATACTCATGAATTTCATGTCCCACCGAAGCCGCGTCCAAGACAGGCACCACTTCTTGTTGAGGCTGACCTCGTTTCTTTAATGTTCGGGATTTTGAGAAGGCTATTTCCGTTGTGCCATTTGAGACCAAGCGAGTTCGGTGAATCGTGTCCCATGAGAAGGCGCGTCTTGTGGCGATCCCAAGCGAGGCATCTGCTTTGCAAGGTGTTCCATTCTTCGTAGGAGATGTTTATACGAGGGTCAATATCCTCGAAGTTGATCCAGTTGTTGGTGTCATGTTTCCAGAGGTGTTTCCATTTTTTGAATCCTTTGTTCCATAGCTTCTTGGCATTTTGAATGTTCCACGACTCCACACTCCGGATGCCGTGAATCGGAAACCAGATAGAGTCGTTTTGTCTGATTCCGGCCGCCCACTTCCAGTCCTCACTAATTCTTGTGAAGCTTTTGACTTTATTCCAGCCCTTCCAAAGGGAGCACACGAGATTGGAGCCTTTCGGGAAGACAGGGATCGGGGAGAAAAGCAGGGTCATGATGTCAAGATTCTTCCAGTTCGGGAGCCCCGTGAGGGCCAACTCATTCTTGTTTCTGAAGATCAGCTTGGCCCACGAGGCCTCCCTATTGCACCAAGCCCTAATCATCCATTTGGCTGCCATTTTGTTAGCCATACACCCAATGTCCAGGATACCAAGCCCCCCGCAATCTCTAGGGCTAGTGCAGATGGCCCATTTGATTTTAGGCACCCCCCTTCTGTTATGGTCGCCCGTCCAAAGGAAATTTCTACAAATACTGTTCAGTTTGGACAGCCCTTGCTCGTTCGGTCTCCAACAAGAAAGGAAATAGATTGTAGAAGAGAGGAGGAACGTGTTGATAACCATCGCACGCCCAGCGAGATTGATTTGCATACCTCTCCAATAGTTAAGCTTATTTTCGAGTTTAGCCAAAACCCAGTTCCATCGCTGCTCCATGGAGACGCCAAACCCCAAGGGGATTCCAAGAAGCCGAAAGATTTGGCCCTGCGGTATGATTTGACAGCCATGATCAATGAGAAGGTCAGGATGCTGTCCCACGATAGCCCTAAAGGCGGTCTTGGAGTGGTTGATTTTAGATCCAGAGGCATCACAAAAGGTAGCAAGACACCTCCAGAAGGTTTCCAGGCTGGTATTATCATTGTGGACGAACGCGTTCATATCATCAGCAAAAAGTCTCATGATGATTTGATTGTGGTCGTGAGGCAGCCGGAGGCCTTTGATATTGCCAGCCTCCACATGATGAGCCACAAGTCTTCTCAGCCCCTCAGTGGCGATGGCAAAAAGAAGGGGGGCCAGAGGGCACCCTTGTCTAATCGACCTTCTAAGATGGATTGTCTTCGAAAGTTTGCCGTTGACGTTGATTTGGGTCGTTGCGTTTCCGAGAAGGGTCGCGATCATCTTGGTGAATTTCTGACTGAGCCCGAGATCTTGGAGCGACTGCAGAATATAGTCCCATTCTAGCCTGTCGTAGGCTTTGTCAAAGTCGATTTTGAGGAAAACCACATCTTGATTGGACTCATTTGCGAATTGAATACCTTCCCAAATATCCATAATGGTTTCCAGGATAGACCTGCCTTTGATGAAACCTTTTTGGTCCTCACTAAGCCAAGATCTCAGGTGGCACGAGAGTCTGTTGGCAATGACTTTGGCGATGATCTTGTATCCTGTTTTCTATGTTGATGACATTTTTCTCATTGGTCTTAATGAGAAGCATATTGCTGATTTTAAAGCTGATTTGCATGCCTTATTTGAGATGTCAATTTTGGGGCATTTACATCATTATTTAGGCATCCCGTTTATGCAAGTTGATGTTGGAATAACTCTGTTTCAAACAAAATATATTGTTACATTATTGCAGCATTTTGGCCTTGAAGATTGCAAACTTATTGCCACTCCTATGGAAACAAGTTTACTATTGAGTCTTATGATGAAGGAGATGCATTTGATGATGTTCTCTATAAAAAGACTATTGGATGCTTGATTCTTATGCATAACTCGGTTTGATATTCAATTTGTTGTGTTAGAGATGAGCAGGTTCATGCATTGCCTAGGTGTCAAGGATTGGTGGCGACTAAGTGCATCTTCTTGAGTGGTACCCAAAGGGGGATCACAACTGCCAGATTTACATGCGAATTTTTTTTTTGACACTCATTGCATAACTGATGCTAGTGTCGCTTATGCGATGCTAATTCAGAGCGTCGCAAATAACGTTGCTGACTAGCGACATGATTAGCAATGTTGACAAACTGAAGAGCATCGCATATGCGACGCTCTGGAATGTAAAAAAAATTGATTTCTCCCGGCACATTTGTGCTGGGATTTGGACGCGAGCAAGAAGAGACCGAGAGAGAGAGAGAGAGAGAGAGAGAGAGAGAGAGAGACGCATCTACTTGAAGAAAGGTATGCACACACACACACTTAAACACACATACATATGCATACACACACACATAGACACACACACATACACATAGACACACACACACACATACACACAAATACACACACATATACACACATACACAAATAATGTTGCATACACACATGCACACATAATGCATACACATGCACACACATATACACATACATATACACACACACATACACAGATACACAGACACATACACACACACATACACACACACATACACACACATATATGCATACACACACATAGAGAGACATGCACACACACATACACATACATGCATACATAATGCATATGCATATGCGTACATCCATACATACTTACATGCGTACACACACATATGCATACATAATGCATATGCATATGCGTACATACACACATACTTACATGCATACACACACATATGCATGTGTAATGCACATGCATACATACACATACATAATGCATATGCATACATAATGCACATGCATACATACACATACATAATGCATACACACACATATGCATACATAATACATACACACACATACACACACATATGCATACATACATGCATACACATACACACATAGACACATACACACACATAGACACATACACACACATAGACACATACACACACATAAACACATACACACTCATAGACACACACACACATACACATAGACGCGCACACACATACACACACATAGACACATACACACATAATGATGCATTCACACACATACACATGCATACACACATAGACACACACATACACACACATATATGCATACACACACACATAGAGAGACATACACACACGTACACATACATGCATACATAATGCATATGCATACATACGTACTTACATGCATACACACACATACATAATGCATACACACACATATGCATACATAATGCATACACACACATACACACACCTATGCATACATACATGCATACACATACACACATAGACACATACACACACATACACACACATAGACACATACACACAGACACATACACACACATAGACACATACACACACATAAACACATACACACTCATAGACGTGTAGCAACACATACACATATACACACACACATACACACACAAATATACACAAACACATACACACATACACACATAATGATGCATACACACACATACACGTGCATACACATACATATGCATACATACATGCATATACATACACACATAGACACACATAGACACATACACACATAAACACATACACACTCATAGATACACACACATACACATAGACACACACACATACACACACATATACACACACACATGCACACATAGACACATACACACATACACATGCATACACACATACAGACACATATACATACACATACACACATACACACACATATATGCATACACACGCACATAGAGAGACATACACACATATACACATACATGCATACATATGCATACATAATGCATATGCATATGCATACAATGTACATACATACTTACAAGCATACATAATGCACATGCATAGATACATACACACACATAGACACATACACACATAGACACATACACAAACATAAACACATACATACTCATAGATACACACACATACACATAGAGACACACACATACACACACATATACACACAAATACACACATATGATGCATACACACACATACACATGCATACACACATAGAGACACATATACACATACATTCACACACATATATGCATACACACACATAGAGAGACATACACACACATACACATACATGCATACATAATGCATATGCATATGCATACATACATACTTACATGCATACATAATGCACATGCTTACATACACATACATAATGCATACACACACATATGCATACATAATGCATACACACACATACACTCATATGCATACATAATGCATATGCATATGCATACATAATGCATATGCATATGCATACATAATGCACATGCTTACATACACATACATAATGCATACACACACATATGCATACATAATGCATACACACACATACACACATATGCATACATACATGCATACACATACACACATAGACACATACACACACATAGACACATACACACACATAGACACATACACACACATAAACACATACACACTCATAGACGCATAGCAACACATACACATAGACACATACACATACACACACATATACACACACACACAAACATACACACATAATGATGCATACACACACATACATATGCATACACACACATATGCATACATACATGCATACACATACACACACATATTCATACATACATGCATACACATACACACATAGACACATACACACACATAGATACATACATACACATAAACACATACACACTCATAGACACACACACATACACATAGACACACACACACACATATACACACACACATATACACACACACATATACACACACACACATACCCACATAGACACATACACACATAATGATGCATACATACACATACACATGCATACATACATGCATACACATACACACATAGACACTTACACACACATAGATACATACATACACATAAACACATACACACTCATAGACACACACACACATAGACACATACACACATAATGATGCATACACACACATACAAACACATATACACACACATACACACATATATGCATACATACACACATATATGCATACACACACATAGAGAGACATACTTACACATACACATACATGCATATATATACATACATAATGCATATGCATATGCATACATACATACATGCATACATACACATACATAATGCATACACACACATACACACATTTGCATACATACATGCATACACATACACACATAGACACATACACACACATAGACACATTCACACACATAGACATATACACACTCATAGACGCATAGCGACACATACACATAGACACATACACATATGCACACACATATACACACACAAACATACACACATAGACACATACACACATAATGATGCATACACACACATACATATGCATACACACACATATGCATACATACATGCATACACATACACACATAGACACATACACACACATAGATACATACATATACATAAACACATACACACTCATAGACACACACACATACACACATAGACACATACACACATAATGATGCATACACACACATATACATGTGTCACTCTAGCACAATGGTGAGTACCAACGTGAGGAGATTCACCTCATAAATGTCAATCCGTGGAGATGTGAGGACCGGTATGAAGACCGTGAGCAAGTGATGGCACAAGTGCATGAGTGAAAGCACACGAGCATGCACACACATACACACACGCGCACAAAGTAAGAGCAAAGAGTGGAACAATGGAAGATCTTCAATTGCAAAAGAGCTCTCTTACAAAGATGAAATCTACAACAAGCTAACCTCAAAAATGAGCTCTCCAGCCCTTTTTATAGTTTTTTGAGTGATTTTGGCCCTATCCAGACCTAGTGTCCGGCCTAGTTAAAAAATAGGTTCTCGGGCTTATTTGGGGGCTCAAACGGAGTCCAAAAATTATGAAAATTGGTAGGATGATAGTTCTAATACTCCTCAAGCTCGAGAACTCCTCGGCTTGAACAGAATGGAGTTACAAAAATGGAAAATGGTATTTACAATGGTTTTTAGTGATGAAAATCACTATTTTTATAGGGATTTCTTCTGGAAATTTGAGAAGTGCTTCTTGGAGCTCCCTACTTGCTCCTTCTTCTTGTGTGTCCACTTCCTTGATGCACTTCCATGCTTTTTCCTTGACCTTGAGCTTCAACACTCCCCCCCCCCCTCTTGAGTCTATCGTCCCTGATAGACCCTTGTTGTAGTGGTTGTTCCATGTAATACGTTGAGAGGTAGTGTCCTTTACGTTTAACAGGAGCGATCATCTTCCCAATGTAGCCTGTTCGCTTGTCTGGTTTGTCACTTTGCCACTGCTAGCTCTTGCAGTTTGTAGTCCCTTTGTATGTACTTCTTCCTTGTATTCCATCTTGATGGTGCATTTGTGAGCTTTCCAAAACTGCTAGTTGCTCAAAGGAGGTGGTCAATGTTGATTATGAGCAACTCTCGGTGGTGGATGGCTTCCTTGCTCTTATAGTGATCACCTTGATATCCTCTAATTCTTCCAACGATGGCTTTCATAGTTTTCATGCCAAGTACTTGTAACCCATAATGTATGATGGGTAAGTGCATTAGTGCGTGGGTTGAACAACACATGTGCCTTGTGCATGGACTTGTAATGTGGCCGTACGTATGCGTACTTGGAAAGTGCATGGCAAAAAGTATGGTGCAAGAGATTGGGTCTTGAGCTAAGTGCTCAAGGGCATGCTGACGAAGAGGTTTCCTAATCTATCATGGTTATAGTGTTGTTGAAGCATACACAGTTTACCATAGTGAAAGGTTCGTTCATCTTCATCTCTTCGTGTTGTAGTTCCATCATGATATTTGACCATTGGCTTGTCTCTTCTGGTTGATGGACGTTCATGTTGATGGTTCAGCGATGAGTGTCATCGAGCGCGTGGACTTGTTTCTTCTTCTTTTTTTTTGTTTTTTGAACAAGAAGAAGGTTGTTAGTATCAATAAAATATATTACATATGCCAAATGTGTCTCATGTGCCTAGGATTTCTCAATGGTGTCTATGCACGGCCGTGTAATGTGGCCCTATGTTGATGCATACTTTGGAAGTGCATGACCTCAATGGTGCAAAAGTCAAGGTTATGCCAAAGGCACATGGTTGCTACATGTCGAGGCTTTTGATGTTACTTGCATAGTTGATGCATTCTTTGTTTGGAGGTGTTGATTGGATCTCGAAATGATGTTATCCTCCTAATTGGAACCCATTTCATAATAGTATTTGGCCCTGGAGAGATCACCTCAGGCCACTTCTTCTTTGGATGCTGTCCAGACTTTGGTATCCAGTGTGGTTGGCTCTTTGGTTTTGTGGATGCGGCTGGTGCTTTCAGCTTCCAAACCCATATCCTTGATGCTTGCCGGCTTACTTTTGCAAAAGGGTTGAGTTTATCTTCTTTTGGTCTTTGTGCTCTGTTCTTACCCTTTTCTCTCCTTAGCTTCTTTGTTGAGAGCTTTTGCATGGTGGGGAGCATAGGCCTTTGCACGTGTAAGAGCACCTTGGGTACCCACATCTGTGGTCGTCCTTGTTGAACTGCAACTAATTTCTTAGGCACCCAAATTTGTCGTATGCCTTCTCGTTGAGCTGGTCCTGGTGGTTTGGTTCTTGTCTTCACATGTTTAGCTTGCCTCTTGAAGTCTCTTTGTCTATTTGATATAGCGATTGTCATATACCGTTGTGCTTGCCTCTGGTTGAGTTGTGGTGACAACGTTAGTCTTTGCACGAGAGGAGGAGTTCGCTTGTCTTTCAGCCTGTTCTTCCATGATTGAGTTCTTTTGGAACATAGAGTTTTGGACACATACAACATCTTTTTTGCTAAGATTAGTCCTAGAAGAACTATGAGAAGGTGTGACATCAGGATTTGTGAGCATGCAATTTTCTAATTCTAATGTAATGCATTGTTCGTGTACCCAAACTTGAAGAAGTTGACTTCTTAGGTTCAAGTTGACTGCATGGTCATAAATCCAATCTTGACCTAGGACAAGTGGCTCTGTAAGGTCCGCATCGTGACACAATAGCATTTTGACTTTTATTGGAACATCTTGAAGGTAGATGGGAAGTTCCACCTCGCCCAAACAAGGGGTTTCCACACCTCCCAATCCTATGAGATATGCTTCTATGGGCTTGATGTCCAATTGCAGGTCTTGGCAGTATGAAAGTCTAACTGCACTAGTTGCTGCACCTGAGTCAACCAATGCTCGCATAGTCTTTACACTCTTTCCTTGTCCTACCTCTATGGTCACAAAGGGTCGTCGGTCGATTATGCGAGATGTAATTATAACCGATTTTTGGCACATGTCCATGTGATATTTTGGGGCTTTCGTGTTGACATCTAGGCCTAGTCACTGTAACTTATTTCATCTGATGCGCTCTCTAGCCTCTGCTTGTGCTTCTTCTCTAACCCTTAACTCCTCTTCTTTTCGCTTCTCAGCAGTGTTGAGTCTCATTAGCATTTCCTCTGTAAGAGGTTCTTGATATAACTTGACTCTACAACCACTTATATAGTTCGGCAAGATATCATCTTCTAAAAGTGGCCAATTGAACTGCACCACTAGTGGAGATTCTATTAATGATCATGGGTCCATATCCTCGTTTCTCCAATTTGCGAACATGTTGCTTTAGCGTATAAACCAGCACTAGGTCTCCTTCTTTCAATCCTTTATCCTTTATATGGGCATCAAAGTATGCCTTTTGCCTTTTCTTGGCAGCATATATGCCTGCTGCCGCTCGTAGCCTCGTCTCACCTAAGCGTTCTAGATCAAAGATCCTAGAGGACAACTCATGTCCGTTCCACTCATGCTCTTGTGCTACTTTTAAGGCTGGGATTAGGAAATCTAATGGTGGCACAACATTCTGTCCAAAGACCATCTGAAATGGGGTGGCATTGAGTACCGTTTTGTAGGCAACTCGGTATGCCCAAACAGCATGATGAAGTTGTTTGTCCCAATCAGAGCGTTTATTATTTACAAGTTTTGTCAATACATTACATAGGATCTTATTTGTGCTCTCGGCTTGTCCGTTAGCTTGGGGATGATAGGGGGCAGACTTCTTATGTATCACCATGAATTCATGAAGTAGATTTTCAATGACTTCGTTCAAGAAGTGCGTACCTCTATCACTAACTAATTCTATTGGTAACCCGTATCTAGTGAACACGTTCTCGAATAAGAACTTAGCCATCGTTTGAGCATCATTCTTTGTTGTGGCTTTTACTTCCACCCACTTGGTAAGGTAATCAGTGGCTACAATAATGTACTCTGCATGGGAGTTCCTAGCTGGGGGGTTAATAGGACCAACAAAGTCTATACCCCACTTCGAGAATGCGCGTCCTCCCATCATTGGCCTCAAAGGCATCTCATCTTTTCTGATCGGATATTTTGCTCGGTGACATGTGTCACATTTCTTCACATAGGTATGTGCATCCATATGAAGAGTGGGCCACTAGAGTCCTGAGAATAGAATGGTCTTAATTACTCGGTCAGGACCAAAGTGTCCACCTGCAACACCACTATGTGCAGTTTCTAAGACTTTCAAATAGTTGGATTCATGAACGCATAGTCTTAGGTATCCATCCTTGCCTCTTTGATATAGGTTATCTCCTACTAAGCTTGAGCCTCTTGTTCCATGCTTCGTCTTCTTGCTAGACTAGCCTCGCTGGGTAGTGTTCCCGATCTCATAAATTCTACCAATGGAGCACTCCAATCTGGAATTAATGACACTTGATAAAGAGTCGCATGCTCCACTAGGGGCCTCTTCTGACACACTAGACAATTCTTAATCCACTCATTTATTTCTTTGTCCATGCTAGGCCAATGCACTCCTAAATGTTTTACATTATGCAATGTTCTTTGTTTAGAGTAGTGATTTCCTAGCATTCCCTCATGAGCTTGTTGCAACCAACCGTTATGTTCATCATCCTCAACACAACAAGCTAGTACGCCCTCGGTATCTTGCTTGTACATACTTCCTGCCAATATTTGATATTGCTATGATCGTACAATTTCTTCTTTGTTTGTTTTTACGTTCTTATTTGCAGATCTGAAGGTTAGGACAGGTACCAACTTATTTGCCCATTTAGGAACAACTTCTAAATTGAACAAATAAGCGTCAGGTAGTTCATCAGATACTCCTTGCGGTGGCTCCCCTGTAGTGATGCGAGAAAGATGGTCTGCCCTAAGGTGGGTCCTACCTTTCCTGACAACAACTTCAAAGTCGTATTCCATTAGTAAGAGAAACCATCTTATTAAGCGTCCAATATTGCAAGGTTTATTGACCAAATATAGTAAAGCTTGATGATCAGTGAAAAACTTGAACTTATTGGCCAAGAGATAGTGTCTAAATTTCTTCACGGCATATACCATGCCTAAACCTTCTCTTTCCGTTGTGGTATAATTTCAATTAGCTGCGTTCAACTGTCTACTAGCATATGCGATGGGTAAATCTAGATTTCCTTCACCTGTGGGTTGTGCTAGCACACATCCTATAGCATGATTGGATGCATCCACATGGACATGGAATGGTTTGCTCCAATCTGGAGTGGTCAGTATTTGTGCTGAACACAAGCGTCTCTTCAGCTCATTGAAGGATTTTTCAATTCATCATTCCACTCAAAATTTGTCGACAATCCATAAAGAGGTTTAGCAATGATGGCATACATGTGGATAAACCTGCGGTAATATCCACAATGGCCCATAAAGTCTTGTACCTCTTTAATGTTCCTTTGCTGTGGCAACTCTGCTATGGCTCTTACCTTGTCCTCATCTATTGATATTCCATTTTTAGAAACAATATGACCTAAGATCTTACCTTGTCGCCATGAACACACACTTCTCTGGGTTCAAACACACTCGATATTCTCTACACTTGTTGAAAATTTGCCTGAGCTCAGGAATGTGGTATCTTCTCTGTTGGGAATGCGCACATAAATCATCCACATATACTTCTAAGCTCTTCCGTAAGAACTATTTGAAGACATGACACATGAGCCTTTGGAATGTTGCAGGTGCATTGGTGAACCCAAATGGCATCACACAAAATGCAAAGATTCCCCATTCTGTGGCAAAAGTTGTTTTGTCTTGATCTTCTGGGGCGATGGCTACTTGGTTGTACCTTGAAAACCCATCAAGGAAGCTATAAACTTCCTTGCCTTCAACACGCTCCAGTAAATGTTCGGTGATTGGAAGCGGATAACTATCTCGAATCGTGGCAGCATTAACTTTTTTAAGGTTAATGCACACTCGCAACTTTCCATTCTTCTTGGGCACCACTACAATGGGGGACACCCACTCAATATGCTCAATCTCATAGATAAATCTAGCTTCAATCAACCTATCAATCTCTTCTTTGATTTTAGCTGCATAAGTGTCATTATATGTGTAGGGCTTTTGTTTGGTGGGCCTGGCATCTACAGTCATGGGGATTGTATGAGAGCAAATTCGTGGATCTACTCCCTTCAAATCTCTATAGTGCCATGCAAATACGTCCCTATATTCCCTTAATAGAGCTACAAGCTCTACTTCTTCTTTTGCACTTAGGTCCTCTCCTATGTATGTACATCGTTCTTCATTCTCTTCAATGGTTACTACAAATTTTTTGGTCTTTTCTTTATCATATGAATAATGGCCTCTCTCTTAGGCATTCGTACCAAAATTTTTTGGTCTTCCACTTCATATTTCTTGAAGTTTTCTGGTACTTCAAACAATGATTCCTCCTCTTCTTGTTTCACTGCTTTTCTTTTCTTTTTCTTTTGACCTCCTTCACTTACTACCTTTGAATTTACAGTTTTAATACTTGTGAGAGGTTCTTCTTCTTTTTGGGTCAACACACCTATGTCTTCTAAATAGTGCTCCTCTAAGTCAAAGTAAGTATCCATCACAATGGATTCTAGATCATCGTCATTCTCTTCTTCTTCTATGACCTCACTAGGATCACATTCTTCCAACAAGGGCTAACACATGAACACTGAGATATCATAACCCTCCTCATCACAATGAGGTGTCCATTGTTCTTCATTGACTGCAATGTCCATGGTAGCTAAGATTTTTGCCCAACCATGAGGCTCAAATTCCTCATCTGGAAATATCATCGATGTATAGGCTGGGTCTTTGTTTGGTCTATCTCCTGGGAGAGTTCCTTCTTCTCTTGCTTTTAGGCATTTTTCCTCTTCCTTTGCGACCTTGCACATCCACAAGTGAGTATCTTCATGCAGCCAAGATGGATCAGTTGAACTTCCAGAATGCACGGAGATAGAATCTTCTTTCGCTTTGTGGATAGGATTCCACTATAGGGGTGGTACATCTCTGAAGGTGTAATCCTTCAAATTGACCTTGGTGGTGACCCCTAAGTGTTGTAAGTACAAGGAGTTGGTTCCCCAATCCTGTACTATTTGCAATTGTCGTAGCAAGGGCCTTCCTAGGATCATCTCATAGACATTATTTTTCTCAAAGTCACATATAGCAAATGTGTGTTCAAACTCTACACGACAAGTGGTTAGAGTTATCCCTTCGAGCAATCCTAGAGGTCTTTCAAAATGACCATCTGCCATTTGAAGCTTCATTCTAGTTGGTCCCAATGTGGGTCTGCCCCATCGCTTCCACAAGGATGTGGTCGCAATGGCAACACCAGCACCCGAATCTACAATTGCTTTGGTTGTGTAACCTTGATAGGTGATTGGAAGATAAGTATTACCTTCTTCACCTTCGCTCATGTCTCCTATCTTGTCTAGAGGTATCTCTAGCACTTTTTGCTTAGAGCCTACTTTTGGCATATTGGAATCAAGTTCTGGAACCTGATCCTTGACATGATTCCATAGCTCAGGTTTTGCTTTGAGCAGCTCTTCTACGGTGAGATGACACTGAACCTTAGTGTTCTTCATGACATCAGTGTTTCTTGGAACCACTGAGTCCTCATTTCTTACCAATATTGTGGGAGCTCTGATCTGGAGAGATTCAGATTCCCATGGGCCTGTGAATTGTGGCAACTTTTGTAAAGAGTTAGATTCAAAATCTAATCTTTCATCTGTACGTTGCTCTGTTTGGTCTCCATAGATAGACGGTATGTCTTGGGGAAATTGATCATGAAGATCATCAATCTCAGGAATAGGAGGGGGATTACCCTTCTCCTTGGCCCATTTCTCTTCTTGTATTTCCCGCAAGAACTCTTGAGAGTACTGTTGCATTGAAAGAGGTGTTCCATCATCCACGGAATCAGGAACATAAGCTTTCCTTAGTGGTAAGCTTTCTCATTCAATAACCGGTTGAGCCTGTGGAGGTAAAGCAACCTGGGATTTGTTTACCAATTGCTCTAATCTTTCTAATAAGCCTTGGAAATGCAAGTCTAGCTTGGCAGAGTTTGTCTGATTGAAGCTTTGACTAGTCTCAAGAATAGCTTGAGCTACTTCTACCATTTTCATGCACATTTTTGTTCGTTCAATCTCTAAGTCTGCTCTAGGGTAACTCTTGTCTAAGTTTGCAGCTGTTGGCCCTTCTTGAAGTCGAGCCTGGAAGGCCTTGAACATCATGTCCAAGCCTTCTGGGGTTGGATATGCCAGAATAGACCCTGATTGCGGTCTATTGACAATGGGCGGTGGGGTGGAATGAGGTGGTGTGGATGGAGGTTCGGCATGCTAGGGGCTTTGAGATGCAATGTCTTCTATTTTTGTTTTGGTATCCCTTAGGCTTTCTTCTAGTTCGGATATCTTTTTGTTCCACTTGCGATTAGCCTTCTCTCTGGTATCCTTCCATGTTCTTGGTTTCCTCTTACTAGACTCTCCTGAGTCACTTGGCTCTGGCTACTCAGTCGGTTTATCTTGTTTTAATGCTTGTGCCCTAGTAACTGCCTATACGGGAGCCACATTACTGCTACTTGAACTTGAATATGCCACTAAGCCTACCACATTGATGGGTGTAACCTTGGGTGCACTAGAGTGGTTTCTCAGACACTCTCTCGGAAGATGTTCCTTGCCGCACTCAGGACAACAGCCTTGTATTGTGATGTTTTGTCCTTGTCCCAGAGTTGGTTGGTGGGGACATTCACGAATGAAATGGTTGCCCTGACATCTAGTGGTCTCACTTGTCTCGCTTGGGGCCTGGGGTTTGGATTTGTGTACATAACATTGGAGTATTCTGACTCCCAATTTTGCTCCATTGGTGGTGTCTCATATTGATATGGAAAAGGCTCACTTTGCTCAGGTGACTCTATGTAATAAGCTTTTGAACTATCTTCATGGAAGTAGTCTGAACTATGAGCATGAGAGTCATTTCCTGAGACCAATGGGGTTAGTGGCACTAATGCTCTATTAGGGTTCTCCTCTGCCATCGTATACTTAACTGGGATCACATTGGTAGGAGATGGTGGTTGGTTTCCTAGGACTGGTTGTGGCCTGTAAGGTGCCTGATATTGTTGTTGTGGCCTATAATATGGCTGTTGGTATTGGTTCTGATACCTACCCTGTTGGTAAGGTTGCTGATAATTTTGTCCGACAGCCTGCCTATTGTATGGACAATCTTGAGCCGTATGATTTGTGTATTTTCTCTCAATGGTGCATTACAGAACATTAAGGTTTCCTTGGGGTTGAGTCGTCATCGGGCAAACATTAGCCATGTGGTCTCCTCCGCATGTATAGCATCGCTTCAATGGGGTGACCCTTGGCATTGGTCTATTTTGAACTCCTAGGTTTTTGGCCACCTGCTCAACTATTTCATCTATCTCAGTGGAGGTTCTAGAGGTATGACCAGTAGAACTATCAAAGTCCTTATAGAGTTTGGACAGTCCTAACTCCTCACCCAAGTTGTCTTCTATGTCTATGCACATCCGCACACACTCTTCTATGGATCTAGGCTCTTTCAAGTACACATATGATCTCAATTTTGTGCTTAGTAAGCCATCTAAAAACAAGGCCACCTGTTTGGCTGATGTGGGCAATTCCGATACAGGGCATCTTTCCAAGTACTATGTAAACCTTCTTCCTGCAAGTTGCACTGTTTCTTGGGGTGTCTGCTTGAAGTTGTGGATCAAGGATGATGTGTTATGCCTGATACCACTCTTGGAAAACTCTACAATGAATTCTTCCAGCAGTTGACCTCTCGATAGTTGCAACTATTCAGGGGCTGAAACCAAGCTAAGGCAGTACCCTTAAGAGTCAAACCAAATGCCTTGAACTAGGTGAACAAGTCCTCAACCTATTCAGCTCTTAACACTTGTTTGAACTCGGCCACAAGATCATAAGGATCTCCTGACCCATCAAAATAGTTCTTCATTGTCTTAACCACTTGAGAGGGTCTAAGGGTTCTTGAGTGCTCTCGTGGTCTAGGCAATGGGAAATCATGTTCATCTCTTTGATGCCAATGTACGCGATGTCTCTCTCTTTCAGGTCTGTCATTTTCAATTCTTGATCGGTCTCTACCCACTGTGTGTGCAAAGCTTACCTCAGGTCTCTCTCTGGTTCTTTCCCTCTGGGTTTCATGAGCCTTGGATGATCGGGCTCCTTCGGGGCCTTGGGAAACATTAGATCTTGGTAGAGGGAAAATTGATTCACCTTGCCAAGTGTATGCATGCCTATCCTGCTCTGTTACCAAGAACATTTTCTCTGGCATGTGATCTAGATAGACAACTTTGCCTGGTATCTCTGGATCCTTGAACTCACAGATGGTGACTATTGGGCTCGGTTGATCTGGCTTGAATCTCCAAAAGGCTTCCTCCGTTTCTCTATTCAAGAATAGCTCTATGCTTTTGTTGTCTTGGGAAATCCATTCTGGAGTGATCACTCTAGTCAAGACTGACTTACCTCTAGGGGTTTTGGGTTCTCGTCCTAGGTCTCCTTGCTCTAGGTCTCCTTGCTCTAGGTCTCCTTGCTCTAGGTCTCCTATCTCGTTCTCAGGAATGATGTTTCCAAACTCATTTGTCTTGTCTGGTAAGTTGGTAACCACATACATGGTTCCTTCCTTATCAATGTATGCACCCTCTTCGAACTTGACCACTGGGTGTTCAAGTCCAAAAGGTTGGTCAGGATTTTTGAGTTGGACCACTGATCGTCTTAGCCCATCCTCATAGATGCGAGCACCTAATTGGTTGGTCCTGATATACTCCAATTGGGTCTTATAGGGACCTTCTGGTGTCTGTAAATAGGCAGTGCTTGAGTTACGTGTGGGTCTTTCCATGCTAAAAGACATTTCTGAGTCACTGGTTTCCAAACTTAGTGTGTAAGGATAACCACTAAGCTGTTGATCCCAAGACTTGGCTGTATGGTTGACACTAGCCTCAGATGACCTAATGCTTTGTCTATCCTTGCCTAAGTGTCTGCCAGATCTCAGGTTCATAAGCCTTGGCTTCTAGTCCCAAAGTTCTCTTATATTGCTCAAAATCCTTTGGAACTCCTTGGTTTTCTAGTTTCCCTAAGGGTCAACTTCAAAATACCCTATCTAATAATTCTGATATTAATTTTACCGTAACCAGTGGAAGTTTTGGTAGTACTCCCCACGAGCTTTCCAACATAACCAAAATCACAGCAAACGGATTTCGTATGAGAAAGTTATGCTAGTTCAGGGTTCTGGGGGTTAAAACAGGGAAACAGGACCTCTTTGGGATTACTGCAAAACAAGCGATACACGATACTTATCAAGTATCACGATACTTAGAAGTAGACGATACATGATACTTGCCTTTCCACAATACAAGATATCTCCACTAAACGATACACGACACTTGACACAGAAGTAAGTCCACGATACTCGATACTTAGGCCACACGATACACGATACTCAACCAACTGGACAGATCACGATACTCGATATCCAGCAAGTATCACGGAAGGACCCTCACGATATTCGATATTGCACAGGTATCGCCAAGAGGAATCCCACGATACACGATACTCGATATCAGGCGAGAGTTAGACTCACGATACTTGACACTACAGGTCACGATACACGATATTGGGTGGGTATCATGAAAAAAATCACGATACACGATACTTAGAAGTCTCACGATATTCGATATTCATCAAGTATCGTTTTCAAAGCTCCACGATACACGATATGCCCCAAGTATCGCGAGAAATACTCAGCGATACACGATATCTCCCAGGTATCGTGGAAGAAAAATTCATGATATACGATATTTGCCAAGTATCGTGAGAACCTCAACGATACACGATATTGGTCATGTATCGCAAGTGTTTCTCAGCGATACACGATATGTGACCATTGCAAGTGTCACGATACTCGACCACAGGAGTTTCACAATATCCAGGTATCACGATACTTCAACTGCGGGAGAACACGATACTTGGATTTTTTGGAGTCCAAATTCAAAATTTTTTGCAAATATGTGTACCTTGTGTCCTCCTTGTCACTCCTAAGTGTCTGTAGATGCCAAACCTCCCTTTGAAACCGTGATATTGCACTCACGATACTTGGTGCAGATTATTTCATGTCTAGGGCTATTCACTCTAATTTTCAAGTATTTTGGTACGATTTCTTCAACGTTTCAATTCTGCACCCTCTCTAAGGCTCTTTCTCACAACCACAAGTAAAAAGCGAGGTGAATGGAGTCTAAAAAATGGAAAAAACTGAGAATATGAAGGTGGATGGAGATGGTGATGATGATGAACATGCAGGAGAAGAAAAACTCAAAAACTGAACTGAAAATGGTGATACTTTTACCTTCCAACGTGGTTACTCTACGTCTTACCGTCACACACTCGTCCTCCAAGCTCTCTCCCTGGCAACGGCGCCAAATTTGGTGTCACTCTAGCACAATGGTGAGTACCAACATGAGGAGATTCACCTCATAAATGTCAATCCGTGGAGACGTGAGGTCCGGTATGAAGACCGTGAGCAAGTGATAGCACAAGTGTATGAGTGAAAGCACACAAGCATGCACACATATACACACACACGTGCACAAAGTAAGAGCAAAGAGTGGAACAATGGAAGATCTTCAATTGCAAAAGAGATCTCTTACAAAGATGAAATCTACAACAGGCTAACCTCAAAAATGAGCTCTCCAGCCCTTTTTATAGTTTTTTGAGTGGTTTTGGCCCTGTCCATACCTAGTGTCTAGCCTAGTTAAAAAATAGGTTCCGAGGCTTATTTGGGGGCTCAAACGGAGTCTAAAAATTATGAAAATTGGTAGGATGATAGTTCTAATACTCCTCAAGCTCAAGGACTCCTCGGCTTGAACAGAATGGAGTTACAAAAATGGAAAATGGTTTTTAGTGACGAAAATCACTATTTTTATAGGGATTTCTTCCAAAAATTTGACAGGTGCTTCTTGGAGCTCCCTACTTGCTCCTTCTTCTTGTGTGTCCACTTCCTTGATGCGCTTCCATGCTTTGTCCTTGACCTTAAGCTTCAACAACATGCATACACACACATGCATACATACATGCATACATATACACACATAGACACATACACACACATAGATACATACATACACATAAACACATACACACTCATAGACACACACACATACACATAGACACACACACACATATACACACACACAAACACACATAGACACTTACACACATAATGATGCATACATACACACATACACACATATATGCATACATACACAAAATATATGCATACACACACATAGAGAGACATACTCACACATACACATACATGCATATATATACATACATAATGCATATGCATATGCATACGTACATACATACATACATGCATACATACACATACATACACACACACATACACACACATATACATACACACATAGACACATACACACATAATGATGCATACACACACATACACATGCATACACACATACGCACACACATACGCACATACATACACACACACATGCATACATACACATACTTAATGCATACGCACTTACATATGTACATGTATATATATATATATATATATATATATATATATATATATATATATATATATATATATATATATATATATATATATATATATATATATATATATATATATATATATATATATATATATATATATTGATTTCTAACCATTTTGTTTTATATGTTAGGTATTATGGATCCCAGGAGAGAGAGAAAGGCGAAACTCACTCTGATAAAAAGTCTTATGAGAGCAACAGTTCTGTCTGATACGCTAGGGGCCATAATGCGTGATTACTTAGAGATGTCTGATGAAGAGCTGGACTATACGATCCAGATGCTTACCCAGCGATCAGACGAGGGCTCTTCTGTGGCTCCACATGCAGGAAGAGAGCTATCTGCTCATAGGTATGTTTTTTTTCAGAAACTTTTTTAATGATATTATAACACATATTTTTATTTATTTTTATCTAATCTATTTTCAGGACACCTATACTACCTCCAAATCATGATAGCAGAGCAGAGTTTCCTATGAGGACATGCATAGGCACCTTAGGAATAGAGTGCGACATAGAGCCAGAGGGGAACATTGTGTACATAGGGAATGGATTGGAGTTCAAGAGAAGAATGTGGGCACTATGCGACTCTTACCTGCGCTTTGTCCACTTACCGTGGAAGTAAATAAAAATTTTACATATAAATTGAAATAAATATCTTATGTTTTATTTACATTATGTTTTTTATTTTTGTAGTGAGCATGATGAGAGGGATAAAAAATACATACTTAGTTCACTTGAGACAGATTTTGGAACAAGATGGTCGCTTAAGTGGTGTCTAAAAGAGATGCGAACACTTATGGCTCATCGTCACCATAATGCACGGTATGCACTGCTTTTATGTATATATATGTGGATATGAGTATGTATGTTTATGCATGTATGTATGTATATGAGAGAGAGAGAGAGAAAAGAGTGAGACTAGAGGTATAAATACACACATACACACACATATACATCATACATGCACATTTACACACATATACATATACACGCACATTTATACATACACACACATACATGCACATTTTTACACACACATACACATGCATGCAATTACACACGTATAATGAATACACATAAACACATACACATACTCACATACACGTACACATACTCACATACACATGCATAATCATATGTACACACACATAGACTCATATAATCATATTTACATGCATATATACATATACACATGCATATATATACACACACAACACATGCATATGCACGTATAGATACACATACATACACAACACATGCATACGCATAAATAAATAAATAAATCCTATTTCAAAAATCCTAAATTGAAAACATTAATTTCGATATTAGGGTTTTAAAACCCCTAATTTAAAAACTCTAATTCAACCTTTTAGCCATATGTTTGAAGTATATGTACACCTCCGATGTCCTGCTAGAGAGATGTCTCTCCTCCCAACCTTATGCCTCTATATATAGCTACTCGAATCAAGGAGGATCATAATATATATAAAGATATATACACATCATGTAGATAGGATACATAAATATAAAATGAAGTAGATATATTATGCATCACATACATGCCTAAATGCACACATAAATATATATATACATACTAACATATTTACATGTACACATTTACACATAGACATATATACATATATACATATATACATGTACACATCACATATACATGCCTACTTGCACACATAAACATATATACACATACATACATTTACATGTACATATTTCCACATAGACACATATACATATATACATGTATACAATTATAAACACTTGCATATAGTACATGAATATTTTACATAAATGCATATGCATATATACACATATGCATATTTAACACATGTATACATATATCACACACATGCAAACACATACATATACATGAAATACATATATATGCATACTAACATATGTACACCTATACATACATACATGATAAAAATTTGCTCCTCGAAGATAAAGCTATATATAAAATAATTAGGCATACCCCCGAGCTTCATGTTCTAGCTTAGAAGAACATGATTTCATCTCTCTAGTAGGATTCATCGTTGTTCAAGTTAATAAAAAAATCTATTATCTGATATCCATTCAGAAGCTTCAAGTTATTGATCGATAACTAGAGTAGAATTTACTATCTAATCTGCTCATATGCTTTCATTATTGCCATCATTTTGGTAAGACATCAATATAGTCTCATCTTCATTATCCTTATTGATTTCATTTATTTCTTCTATTGTTAAATCTATGTTCTCATGAATCACATCATCTATTGATGGATTAATATCTATTTCTGGTAATTCCTCTTCCTCATCAGTAGAATCAGCATGTAGAGAATTATCCTCTTCATCAAAAAGATTAGTATCATTATCATGTATAATGATTCTAATTTCTATTTCAGATGTTGATGTATCAGTATCTGATGTTGAATCATCAAGAGGACTTTCTTCGATCTCTCTAACAATAAATTGTTCAAACAATGACCTACCTCTAGGTTGCACATGAATGACTTGCCACTAAGGATGAGCATCTGGGTTTTTATAAAAAATGCTTGTTCAATATGCCTAGGAAGAATATATGGTTCTTTAGTAGATCGCATTACCTTGGAAGAATCAATTGCCCAAAACCCAGATAATTCCTTTCTTAATGTGGAATTACTACCTTTATACTCCGCTCGAAACCAGTCAACCTTCAAAATGACCTATCAAAATATATAACAACAAAAACCCACTATTAGGTGCTTAAAAAAATAACTAACTCTAAAAAAAATATATAAACTTTTTTCTACCTGTTTGAATGTATGAAATGAAATTTCGTAGATACCAACAATAGTTCCTACATAACCAAGTTTGCTATCTATAAGGTTCGTGTCTTTTGAGCTAGCACGTGATAGTTGCTTGAAAGAAGCAACAATATTAGAATCCTCTATTTTACGTAAAGAATCAATGGCTTTGATTCTAATATGCTATCCAAAAGCCCACATATTAGTGAACATTCAAGCCTGCAAAATAAACTCAATTAGTAAATAGAAACTAACATACATATATGAAAAAAATTAAATATTTAAATAAAACTACCTTTGTTCACAACCTATCATTAACTCTCTTTGCTCATATGAGATTTCTTCATTATTTGCGTTGGCACGTTGCAAACGACGATATAGCCAATCCGTGAAAGAAGGTATATCTGTAATCTCATTATTATCGAGATTACGTTTAAATCTTTTGTTTTTTTGCCTTTTACTTGGGAGATTTTGAAGTTCCTCGTACTCACTAAGGAATGCTTGCATGCATTCGCTATTATATGCTACAAAAGTAGAAACATCTTTTTTTTCTTGAAATGTAAATAAGAATGGAACCCCCTTACCTTATAATACCTTATCTATTATTTTTGAAGAAGACTCATTGGTCCATGCACATGGAGCTTCTTCATGAACTCTTTCAAGGTACTCACTAACGTAATACATGCACTCTTCAAGCATCCAACCCTTTGCCATGGATCCTTCTGGTTTTGTTCTTTGTTGCACATAACCTTTTAGTATTCCCATAAATTGCTCGACCCAAAACATCCATCGAGTGTTGACAACACCTACAATCTCTATCTCATCTACAAGATGGACCAATAAATGAACCTGAATATCAAAAAATGAAGTAGGAAGTTCTTTCTCCATCAAACATAGTAGCTCTTTGCATTCACGTTTTTTTTTGTGGGATCGAGTTTTTGCCAATCTCTTTGGATGTAATCCACCTATACATATCATAAAAACAATTATAAAGAAGTTAATTAAAAAATAAAAGATATCCAATATTCATACATATTAAATATAAAAGTATCATAATTACCTTATAAGTGATCCAAGACGATAGATCACATATCATACTCCTTTCGTTGTACATCCATCAATAACCAAAGGTAAAATATGTTTCAAAAAGTTATGTCAGTCATGGGTCTTTAACCCAGATAAGCTCTTATCATCCATAGTAAACATGTTTTGAAACAATGCTCCATATCCTGTAGGAGTCTTAATCAATTGAATTCTATTGTTGATAGTTTGTATCTCTTTTGTTGTAATTACCCAAGGAGCAGGTGCATAAGTCGTTTCTTGTCGATGTCTATCAAAAATTGGCCATAACTTTGGTTCGGATTTTTTATCTTTCAAATCATTCCTTGATGTTGTGGTATCTTTTAGTCCAAGAAGATGCTTCCATAGTGAATAACCAATATTTTTGAATATATGCATAGGATCAAGAAGATGACATGCTTTTAACTCTTTCCAATACTCCAAAGAATACCATATTGATATGTTCTCTGCAAGTGCCAATTTTCCTTTAGCTCTCTTCACATACTCATTATCTGAATCATCACTGAAGATTTCTGCTTCTGGATCTATCAAAGGTCCATCTGTCCATTTTTTATACCAATCCATAGGCATCATAGGTTTTGGACACTGACTTGTTTCAAGCTTTCCATTAGAATGTATCGCTTCTCTTTTAAATCTTAATGGATGATCATCAGGCAAGAATCGTCGATGTTGAAGATAAATATTTTTGTTGAGATTCTTACCATAGATTGATCTCAACCAATCACCACAATATGGACAAGCTTTATAAACCTTAGTAGATATTCCTGCATCATGGAAAATGATAAAAATATAATTAGATTAAATCATATTTATTTACATGCATATTGAATAAAAAAATTAAATCAATACCTGAACAAACACCATATCCAGGAAAATCGTGAATAATCCAAGCCACAATACCACGAACCGTAATATGTCTTTCATTGATGCTTTTTTATACATCAATGACATTAATACCTCTCCATAACTCTTGAAGATCCTCAATGAGAGGAGCAAGATATATATTCATATCTTTAACTTGTTTTTTGCGTGGGATTAAAAGTGAAAGCATTAAATGCTCCTTTTTAATGCTAAGATATGGCAGAAGATTGTAGTTTATGACTACCACTGGCCATGTTGACCATTTACTGGATTTCATGGAGAATGGATTAACCCCATCTAATGCAACTCCTAAATTTAGATTCTGTGGATTTTGTGCAAATTCAGGCCATGTAGAATCAATATGCTCAAAAGCAACACTATCATGAGGAATTCTGATTATTCCATCAGTACTTTTGTGATCATGTCCACAAGTCAAAAGCTTTAATAATTCGGGGCTTTGAAACATATGTTTAATCCGTGGAGCCAATGGAAAATGTCTCAATACCTTTTTTGGGATTTTACCTTCTTCGCCCTTATATTGAGGAGATTGACATTTGGGACGTCAAAGAGTCTGCATATTCACCTCTAGATAAAATACAATTGTTAGGACATGCATGTATACATTGATAATCTATACCAAGATTGTTGATTATCTTCTTCATTTCATCATGTGAGGTAGGAAGAATATTCTGACTTGGTAAAAACTTTTCAGATAATAACCTGTAAGTTTATCAAAAAAAGATATATTAAAAAAAGTAAATAAATAGATATACATATATATATATATATATATAATTTATATATATATATATATATATACATATATATATATATATATATATATATATATATATGCATATAATTTTATATATGTGTATGCTTATGTGCATCTTTCAAAATATTCGCACAAAATTTGATTGTTTTGGATAGCATGATACGATTGTTTGTTTTGGAGGATATGAAGTATGTACCTTCATTGAATGATTTGTCGATTCTATCATATGTTCAGTTTGAAAGTGTGAGAAGTGGGTTTATAATTGCTATTCAAAGAATCTGGCACTGTTTATAGGCCATACGATGGTGACCTGGATGAATCGCATGCACAGAGGTTACTCAAGATAGAGCAACCTGATTATAAGGGACTAGTACCAGTAGGATTTCTGGGGTATGCAGTAAACCTCTTGCATGTCAATGATGACATCTCAACTTTAGGATACAAAGTGAAAATCATGGTGGCTTGAGAGGATCACTTTTATACAGCTTGTTCAAAGAACTTCACGTATATGACACTGAAGTTTTTTGAACAAGTTGTATAAAAGTGATCCTCTCAAGCCACCATGATTTCCACTTTGTATCCTAAAGTTCAGATGCTCATCATTGATATGCAAGAGGTTTACTGCATACCCTAGGAATCCTGCTGGCACTAGTCCATTATAATCATATTTCTCTATCTTGAGTAACCTCTGTGCATGCGATTCATCCAGGTCACCATTGTATGGCCTATAAACAGTGCCAAATCCTTTGAATAGCAATTATAAATCCGCTTCTCACACTTTCAAACTGAACATATGTGTGAATCCACAAATCATTCTATGAAGGTACTTACTTCATATCCTCCAAAACAAACAATCGTATCCTGCCATCCAAACAATCAAATTTTTTGCGAATATTTTGAAAGATGCATTAATAGTTTTAAAAGCTGTGTAGACAAAAAGTGTCCATTCAATGCAAGTTCTTGTTCTTACCTTATCTAAAGTAAGGATAAAAACCTGCATGCATATATATATATATATATATATATATATATATATATATATATATATATATATATATATATATATATATATATATATATATATATATATATATATATATTTATGCATATATATATAAATAGATAGAAAATTGAAAATTATACCTTACTAGTGTCGAAACAGATACATTACTCCATCCAAAACGATTTTGAAGGGTGAGAATAAGTAAGCTCACACTTAGTCGTGTCAAACGACTTCTTTCATATACATGCTTTAGACATTCCTCTCGAAGATATTTCTCATTTTTAGAAATATCAATGCTCTCACTGTCATTTTGATACCAATCCTCAATAAAATCTGCCATGCCATCATCTTCATCATTGTCACAGAAATCTTGTACTTTATCGTCTTTTGAATATAGATCTTTCAACTTTGCATATTGCACAAGATTAGTTTTGAGTAGCCTCCTCATGGAAGCTTCTGATAAATGAGGTCTTACCGGTAATTGTGAATGCTGTGGAGGAATATCATCAACATCATACATTGGAATCTACACATATAAATAAAATTCATTAGTATTCCATAAAAGAATAAAAAGTAAAGTTTAAATATAAAATTAAGTATATAACTTATTAAATATGGATAGAAAATTTTTATTCTCTCTAGCTAAAAGGTGCTCTTGGAGGTCTACGCCATCCATAATTCACTAATAGTTCATCACAAGCATGTAATGTAGTAATAGCATTGACAACTATGTATCTTGATACATCTCTACTCATGTATGGTGATTCATGACTATTTTCACGCTCCTCAAATGTGCAATTAGTCATTGAACTATTATGTAACCCTCGACTACTATTTATTAAACCTGCTATATTTCCATGTGGATAAGGTCTTCCATCAATATATAATCTTTCATTTTCTGCATGTAAAATCCTTCTACTAGTAAGGGATGTTGCGTTCAAGCATATTCCATAAGTACTCATGCTTTGAACATAACGTGAAAGTCGATGCCAATCTCCCCATCCATATATAGGACCACAAAATGACATAAGAGTGACTTCAGAGTTCAGAGGCACATAAAAATCCTCTACAATAAAGAGACCACGACCAGCATTAGTAATAGTGGATGGAGCAATCATATAGTGATTGCCCCAAAAGTTGAAAACCTCTCCATCTAAAGGAAGTGGTCCTCTATTCCATCCTCCATATCTTCTTCTATCATATGTTTCTACTAAAGAACGATCACGAGCTGGCAATGGATAATCTCTAGCCGTTTTATTCTCTAAACCAGGAGGTAGAGGATTTCTAGAAACCTCTGCTTGTAATTGATGAACAACAAGTCCATGACGTGTACGAGGTATATTAACATTATGAGAAAAATCATCATCATCATCATCATCGAGCAAGTATTCCTGTATATCAACAATAATTTGATTTTATATATGGTTTTTATAAAAAATAATGACATTAATATATATAGAAAACACATACCCAATCATTATCACGTTGACTAGGTGATGGTGCACGCTCAAAAGTACCACACTCTGCCTCATGTTCAATACATTCCAATCGTGGTCTTTGATACGTGCCATAACAAGAGTTACACCAACATATAATATGCTCTTCATAGTAAAATTCATCATAATTCCTATCGGAGGACACATGTGAAGTCGTTGCATGGGTAGGAGGTGTTGGAGTACCCTCTGATTGATCAGAATCTGCACATAATAAGAAACCAAAAAAAATATAAGTTATGTGTCCATCAAATATATTTAAAATTAAATGTTTGATATACTTACAGTATAAAGTCATTGCACGATGAGGAGACGGTGGTGGAGTTCCATCTGATTGATCAGAATCTACAAATAATGGTATTTGATATTAATAATCTGATTATCTACATACACAAAAAATTCACATATACATATTTACACATACACACATATTCACATATACACATTTACACATACACACATATTCACATATACACAACTACACATTATTGTGGGATAAATGCATGTATTTTGTATGAATGAGTGTATATGCATGCATGTGTGTGTATGTATATATGTGGATATGTATCTGGGTGTTTATGTTATATGTATGTATATGTGTATATGTATACATATATGTATGTGTATATGTTTGCATGTATATATGTATGTGGGTATGTGTATGTGTATGTGTGTGTATATATGTGTATGTATTCTGATTTTTTTTCTGTTTGATATTAAATTAACAGGAGATATTGTATGGTCGAAAAAAATAAGAGGCGAGCTAACATACCACCTGAGACGTGGTAGTTTTTTTGTAGACAGCTACGTCTTCAGGAGTCATTTCCTCAGCAGAAGGTACACAAATTAATATATTTATAATTTTTATATATTTTAGTATTTTTTTATGTTTAATTTATGTATTTTTTTTCTTGAATAAATAGGCTGCTGCAAAGAAGAGAGTGGAGTCGGGCTACACATCGCACCTAGGCCAAATGGGCCATAATGGTTTTGTAGCTATGTTTGTAAGTATATGTGTTATTGTGAGTATATTTTTTATTTTAGTTAAAATGCAAGCAACTAATGTTTTTTATTTGTTTCATTGCAGCGGAAGGATTATGGCCGATATCCTACGAAACATGAGATCGAGTATGCTACACATTTTGGATATCGGCATTTGAGCAAGTATATGCAAGATCATCCTGATGCCTTTGTGAGTATTTTTTAATTTTATATAATTATTTTATTTTAATGAATGTTTTAATTATTTTATTTATTTATGTTTGTTATATGTAATACTGGAGTATTATGGAGAGACAAATATGGATGAGGTGGAGAGACAGGAGGGACGATCTTGATCGTCACAGGGTGATCATGACGATGAGGATGAGGAAGATTAGGATGATCATGATATTGCTGATGATGACGATGATCATGATGATGATGATTAGGATTTTAGTTGATTATGACATTGGATTATATGTATTTACATTGATATATATATATATATATATATATATATATATATATATATATAATCTATATATTTTTCATTTTAGTTATGTTTTGAATTGTGTGTATTGTATTAAGTAATGAAGAGTTTTGTTCTATTGATTGTTATTATTGTTTATATTAAGAATGTGTTTTAATACTTTAATTATATAATTCATTCATATGTGTGTACCGAAGTGTATATGTATGTAGTGTATATGTATGTATGTGCATGTGTATGTGTGTGTATATGTATGTATGTGCATGTGCATGTGCATGTGTAAGTGTATATGTGTGTATGAGTATGTGCATGTGTATGTGTATGTGTGTGTATATGTATATGCATGTATATGTATAATTCTATGTGTATATGTGTGTATGTGCATGTATATTTGTATATGTAGGTATGTGCATGTGTGTGTGAATGTGTATATGTGTTTTAATACTTTAATTATATAATTCATTCATATGTGTGTACCTAAGTGTATATGTATGTGTGTGTATATGTATGTATGTGCATGTGTATGTGTGTGTATATGTATGTATGTGCATGTGCATGTATAAGTGTATATGTGTGTATGAGTATGTGCATGTGCATGTGTATGTGTGTGTATATGTATATGCATGTATATGTGTATGCATGTATATGTATATGCATGTATATGTATAACTCTATGTGTTCATGTGTGTATGTGCATGTATATGTGTATATGTAGGTATGTGCATGTGTGTGTGCATGTGTATATGTGTTTTAATACTTTAATTATATAATTCATTCATATGTGTGTACCTAAGTGTATATGTATGTGTGTGTATATGTATGTATGTATGTGCATGTGATGTGTGTGTATATGTATGTATGTGCACGTGCATGTATAAGTGTATATGTGTGTATGAGTATGTGCATGTTCTTGTGTATGTGTGTGTATATGTATATGCATGTGTATGTATATGCATGTGTATATGTATATGCATGTGTATATGTATGAAACATGCATGTGCATGTGGATGCATTTCCATTTGCATCCATGTGCATGCATGTGAATGTGCATGCATGTGAATGTGCATGCATGTGGATGTGCATATAAATGTATTTGCATATATGTTAATGTGTGTATGTGTGTGTATATATATATATATACATATATATATATATATATATATATATATATATATATATATATATATATATATATATATATATATATATATATATATATATATATATATATATATAATAATGCATGCATGTAAGTCTTTTTATGTGGTTGTAGGAATGTTTGTGCATATGCATGTGTATATGTGTGTATGTCTAAGTGTATGTGCACATGTATCTGTGTGTATATATGTGTGTATATGTGTATATGTGTGAAAGTGCATCTTCATCATGTATAAGTGTATAAGTGCATATCAATAAGTGTGAGTATGCTATGTAATGAAAATAATACAATTCAAATGATATACAAAGAATAGAAATTGTACTTACAATAGTTAGCCATAATTTTTGCTTGGTTAGCTTCTTGAATAACCTGCAATAAAGAGAGAAAGAAGAGAGAGAGAGAGAGAAAGAGAATTCAAAGAGAGAAAGATGTAGAAAGAGAGAAATAGAGACAGAGGGAGACAATAAGAGAGAGCTTAGGCAAAACAACAATTTTGCATATAATTGCTTCAACTCGTAAGCACAGCGCAATTGCGAACGTTGGAGAGCTCTTCGATCGGATGCGTGAAAATGCCAATCGAAGAGCTTCCAACGTTTTAATTTTTGTCCGTCAACAGACCGTCGTGTAAGCGATGCTACCCGTCATCGCATAAGCGACATCTTTTTAGCGTCGCTTATGCGACGCCAAACATCGTCGCCTATGCAACCTAGAAAAGCGTCGCTTATGCGACATAGAAAAGCGTCGCTTATGCGACGTTATTTAAATTTGTCGTGTTAGTGACGCTGTATGGGAGCATTGTAGCCCCGTCGCACCACAAGTCACAAAAACCGTCATTTGCTCCGTCGTTTAATCGATGGTCCGCGCGCAACGCTAATTACAACGCATGTTGCAATTTTATAGCGACGAAATTCTGTCACCTTAACTGTCGTTATACGCCTGTATTCCTTGTAGTGATTATCATTATGTCAGGGAGAGGTTATCTACTGGAGATATCAGTTTGGCATATGTGCCCACACATGATAACATTGCAAATATTTTCACAAAGGCTTTGCCTTAGGAGAAGTTTAAAGCTTTGGGATTACTTCCTTTTGTGGATTGATCTCTTTCCACATATCTTGGCACTTCCTTATACATTAGTGCTAGCTCCTTGTTCATCGCATCACTCCCAAGGGGGATTTTTTTATATATTTTGGTAGTGATGTTTGTGAACACACTTAGGACCGCCAAGGCAATTTTTTCCCCTCTTTAGGAGGTTTTTTCCCCTGCCTTGTATATATGCCTATAAACCTGATGGTTCACTTATCTTTGTACATTCACTTGGTAATACAGTCAATATTATGTGTTGTGCTCCAAGCTTCTTCTTCTTCCTTGTGCTATTTGCATGCTTCCATAGACCTCAAACTCCAACACAATCCCAAAGTTGTTGTTACAAACCACCTATGTACAACTTTTACATAACCTTCAATTAAGGTCCTAAGAGCAATTGGCACCATTTTTTGTAGATATTTTTTTCGTTTCCCTTCATGGGATGATGTCTGATAAACTTATAGCGTCATGGCTATAAAACAAGAAATCTTGTGATTATGAAGGTCTCATTACTTTGGATGTTGATGTAGAGATAGGAGAACTCAAGCCAAGAGATATGTTGGCAAACAAAAATTAAAGGTCATCTCACGACCAAACAAGTGTGGCATGTCACAAAGTGGCTAGCACAAAATGAAACACTTGAGCATAGATAAGGGCTACCACACTTCATTGAAAAGGATGAACAAGCACTTGCAATGTTACTGATATCTCTAGATTACAATTATGTACATTTTTTAAATGATTACACTTCTACAAATCAAGCATGGATTATTCTAGATCAAAAGTTCAAGTTTTTGACTTAATGACAATGTTTTGTATAGAAGTTCAAGTCAATTTTTCCTATGATAATATTTTGTAAAACCCTCTCCTTTGTACCATCCTCTTTGGTGCATAAGGTTCACTATGTTAGGATGCAAAGGCAATGCCACCCAACCTAACAAGGTGAAATCCATTAGCCTAACAAGGTGAAGTCCATAAGACATCACATAGTTTGATATATGTTGACACTGTCATGATGTAGTTAGCATAATCATCAAGTATGATAAGTAGTTTACCATACTTAGGATCACTAAATGCATGATGGTGATCACTAAAAGCTCAGGTCACTATGGGCACAAGATCAGGTTGTCACGATGTAGTTAGCATAATCATCAAGTATGATAAGTAGTTTACCATACTTAGGATCACTAAATGCATGGTGGTGATCACTAAAAGCTCAAGTCGCTATGGGCACAAGATCATGAAGGGCAAAAGTAATCACAACATGATGGTGGACATAGTTTTAAAAGATCATTGCATGTAAACCATCAAAAAGTCGTTGATGTGGATCATTATTTTAGATAATCATGAATGAAGAAAATAATGACAAATGATCTATGAGGGAGCATAAAACTATAATCATGGGCATGGTCATGAGTGAAAAGTTATAGAATTATGCATTACCAAGCAAAGGTGATGAGCAAGCACGAGGTAATGCTAATGCAAAATTGTGTAAAATAATGAATAAAGTGCCGGGACAATAGGAGATCCGCTTCAAATTTTTAGATTTATTTTCATTATTATTGTTATCATTAATTTAATCTTATTTGACTAACTCTTTTCTCTTATATTCTTTTCAAAAATTAATTGAATGTGGTTTTTTTCTTATGTCTTTTAAAGAGGGATAATATCAAAGCTTTGATCCATTGGCCATAGTGAAACTTTGTGTTGAGAGTTCCATGCTCCACCTTTTTGTCCAAGTTCATTCTTCATGTAAGCACATTTATCTCACATGCAAGGGAATTCTCTTAAACTCCATATAAGCAAAGCCTCCCTTCACTCCTTACAATTTATTCCACTCTAGCTCATTGCCAAGAGTGTGCATCCTCTCCACATGGAGTCCTCATGCTCATAGAGCATCTCATGTAAGTCATTTTTGTTTTATTTAATTCAAAATGCTTCACAAAAATGAAGTGCAACATGCTATTTGCAAAACCATGTGTTTCTTCTTGTGGATAGATTCAATTTCTAGAGCAAAGACACAAGAAATGATGTCATTTATATTGATTCTATCTTGTGATCTTTTCTCATAGCTGTGGGAAAATTGGAGAGCAACCACACAAATCTTTTCTTATAGTTGTTCGAAAATTGAAGAGCAACCTCACATGGTGAAGCAACCTGTGATGTCACATTTGTGAGTTCTTGATCATGCGACATGTATCTCAAGAGCACAATGTTAGTCTTATACACAATGGATGAGCATAGATCTAATATACTTCACATGGAGAGAGGATTTTCCATACGCCGATTATATTTAAGGTCATTAGGGGGAAAAATGAACCTTGAATGGGCCTTTTAGATTAAGGAGTGATTAGTGATGGAACAATCAAAAGAGGGTGGTGGCCACAGTCTATGCCCTATAAAATACTAGGCTGAAGGGGGGAGAGGGGACATATTTCTCCCTTATTTAATGAGCTACCTCTAAAGAGAGAAGGAATCCTGTAACTTAGTTAGGCCCAAAAATTCAAAATTTCTAAAAAGTTAAAAAACTCATCATAACACCTGAAAATGGACCCCCCATTACTTTTTCGGGTCTTTTTGACGCCAAATTCAAAATCCGTGCATGTTTTGAGCTGAAAAAAATGAGTTTTTTCAAAAATACTCAAAAAAGAGTTATTTCCCTCCTAAACCTCACATTTTCATACCCAGGTCCCAAAAAGTCATCTTTTCCCACTACTTTCACTCTGTAGCACACCATTGAAGCTCCTGTTTCTACACTCCAACCTACCTGCATCTCCTATCTCGAATTACTATTGTAGCTTGAAGACCTTTAGCTTCAATGGCAACATCTAAAGCTTCTAGGCGACTGAAAGATGAAATCCTCACATTAAGATGTCACAATATCAAAGCCATAGATGGACAGTGGCTATCACATGAGTACTCCAAAGGTGATGGGTGTACATGCAATCCTCTAGAGTTGGGCCTCATCGAGTTAGAGATCGTGGAAACTTAGATCTTCATTGGAAGGGAAAGTTGCTTGGCTTCAAGAAGCACAGAGACAATGGGATGGTTGCTATTGTACAACATGTTTTTACAATGGCAACTATGAAACTTGAAAACTCTAGTAGTATGAGATATCCTGTGAATTGTAAGTATTACTCTACAATATTTTATGTTTTCTTGTGTCGGATATATTTCTGAACTATTTAGATATGTTTTGTTTGTTTCAGATATATTTCCTTCTACTTTGGTGGAAGAGAAACCACTTCATAGTCTTACAGGTACTTTCCACGCATTGCATGCAGATGTTGGTGCACTAGTCTTTCCAAATATATCTCTTGCTCAACTTTACCATGATAGATTTTTCTTTTACACACATAGATATGTTGTACCCTCTACAATGAATGGTCTTGGAAGGTTAGAGAGAATTGAAGTACATTCTCTTCTTAGCTTGGAGTGGCCAAAACCTGAATTATGGTCCGTATCATCTTTGAAGCAAAAGATGGTAATGGATATACATAACTCTTTAAAATTCACAAAAGTGTCTAGGTCTATAGGTTTGCACTGGTCTTTTCCCATTCATTGTTTTGTATATTTATTCCAAGGATTCTCATTCCAAGAGACTTCCACCATGTTCATGTGTAAAGATATCACATATGAGCAAGTCGAAAGTCTTCTTGGTGAAAATCGGGGTTTGATGGAAGGAATTGCAAAAGGTGATAAATATCTTTGTAAAATAGGTGGAACAGGTATAGGATTTCAATATTTGAAACAACGTACTTCATTATACATCAGATTCTACTATGATCATTGGTGTGCAAACTTGGCAAATGAATACCATTTCAAAGTTCAGAGGGATCTTTGCATTCATTTGAAATAAAGCTTAGATTGCCGAACAATGAAACAGAAAGTATTTTAGTGAATAATCATTGGACCTTGGCTAATCTGAGAGAACACTTGATGATTATGGGGTTTGAAGGACTAACTCAATCCAAATTCAAAATTTTTTGCTCAACCTCGGATGTTCCCATGGACAACACTTCTGACATTATCGAAAAGGCAACAATTCCACTTGGTGATTCAGTTGCGGACACCATTGCATTTGTGTGTGAAGAGATTTTGAGCCATGCCAACCAAGATGCCACTAAAGAATATCTGGCCGCAGCAAGGGAAAGAATTTTGGAGAAGAAGATTCCAACATCCCCTGTTGTGGAGCAAAGTAGCATGGCCCATTCATCGATTCCACTAGATGCAATGGGAAGAGGAGAGTATGAAGATAGGCGTCAAGATGTAAGTCTCTAATGACAATTATGGTTGTGTCATATTCATACAAGATGTATCTATTTAATTTTATGAGTGTCTATGTGCAGGAAACAATTGAAGTGGATAAATTTGCAGCAAGGAGTGGTGGTGATCGTGTTTCCTGGGGCCATGGCTCTTCCTTGGCACATTACATTGGAAAATTGCCAAAGGAAGATTTTGTCATAATCCACAAGGACTTTTCCCCTCAAGGACACTTCATGACTTGGTGTCTAAAGGCCTTGAGCAAAGTTTTGTGCCTATCTACAATAACGCAAGGGACCAATTGTATATTTCTAGTTAGGAAGTCCCTTGCCCTTACTACCCTAGGAGTTAACTTTAGAGGAAAAATATTAGGTCAAATAGGAATAGCTTTAGGTCTTGGATTGACACACCCTTAGTTAATATCCCAATCAATTTTGACTTACCAATTGCCACTATCTTTTCAGAGAAGAAAGAATGTAGTGGAGAGGCTAAAGGCCAAGAGCCAATTATAAAAACTTTATAGTACCAATTATTGTTTCAATCTATTATATCTTTATGGTTTTGACAATCTCATAACTTTTGCACATTTTAATTAGTCTTTTTCCATTATTTCTTGTAATTTGTGTTGCCCAAAATGCATGCAATGGCCTAGGAATGCAAAAAAAGGCCTGCCACAGAAACACGGGGATGGGCCCTGCAAAACTTTTGTACGGCCCATCCCTGCGTTTCTGTGGCACTCCTTTTTTTGCATTCCTAGGCTATCCTATGCATTAGGTTACCTATATTGCAAGTCTATGTCCCTCAATTAGCACCTTCACTTGGGGAATTGTGGAAGACTCTTCTTATGTGCAATAATTAGAGAAAGTTAAGACTCTTCTAGGTGCATATAAGCATGCAGCAATAAATAAGTACATGTATGTTCATGAATATTGTTTAGCTATTAGTCAGGGGGTTAGCATGCAATGCACTCTAGCCAAGGCCAATCATATGCCCCAATGTGCATGGCATGCGTTTTCATGGCTTGGAAATGCCAAAAAAAGGCTTGCCACAGAAACGCGGGGATAGGCCTTGCAAAACTTTTGCAGGGCCCATCCCCGCGTTTCTGTGGAAGGCCTTTTTTTGGCATTTCTAAGCCATGAAATGCATTAAATAGCATTAACACTTACAACAAGTACAGAAAAAAGAATGATACAACTATGAAAAACACTTCAAAGAGGTACTGGAAAAAGACACCTAGAAACATAGGAGAAATAAACTTCAAAACATGTACACTAAGAGATAAACACTTGGGAGAGCAAATATGAGAAGACAAAGATTATATTCATCAGTTGGGATTTACAAAATATTTATCATATGGGATATACAAAAGGTTCTCCAAACAAGGGAGTACAAATTTAAGGGTTATTCCCTCTAATTCTCCTAGCTAGCTGCAAATCTTTAGGTTGTATTGTCACTCTCTTTGCACGGATGGCACATAGGTTAGAGTCCTCCAACATTGATATAAGATACACCTCTGCAGCTTCTTGGACAGCTTCAATGGCTATCCCTTCGATACAAAGTCCAGCGCAATAGCATTGGATCTCTTCCTTCACAACTCTTGCAAACGACCTTTGTGGAATAAGAAGCTCCACAGACTTTTGATAGTGTCGAATCTTTGCAAAGGCTCTGGTTTACTTTCTGCGCCTTTGTGGTGCTCTTGCATTCGGGGGGATGTTGGGTTGTAGTCATTGTGGTCTACGACATGGTTGATAGTTCTTCCTTCTTCTTGGAGGACGCCTAGATGGTCCTGCCTCATCATTTACTTCCTCTGCCCGCCCTTGCTCTCTTTCTTCATCGGTTGGTCTTTGTCCTTGTCCTGGGGGGAGTTTCTTGCCTCCTTGTGTTACTTGATGGTTCTGTTAGACGGACGCCAAAAAAGGACAAATGTACTATGACAGACGTCTTAAATGTAAAAGAACCTTTTTGAAATGCACGTGAAACTAAATATTCGCGCACCATTGTAACAAATCTTCTATATAAGGCAATGAGAAAAGAGTGGTAGAGGGCCCGTTTTGGGGAATTGTGAGCATACTGTTTGAATCTGTGTGTGATGTGTCGATGAGAAGATTGAGCTCTGTTCAATTCTGTTCGGATCTGTCTATTCGACTATTCTCCCTGTAGTGCAGAGTTACGACTCGGTAGTATTGTGTTGTGAATCTGTTTGGTGATAGTTATATGCGGTTCTGGATTTTATCACGGAATAAGTGTTGTTTATTAGTCTTCTATTGAACAGGGGACTGTGTAAGGCCGAAGCGAACTATCTACGTGCTAGCATTTTTTGTTAAGTAACCAGGTTCGATACAATAGTCTGCGTTCACTGTGGATTCCGATCCCAGGAAGGACTCGTATCGGTAATGGTCTGAACACGAGTGGAAACAATGATAAGTTTGTGACGAGTCGACTGCTGGTAGGAACTTGTTGCTTGAGTTTGACATACGGTAAGTTTGCATACCTTTGAGTATAGCTGTCTGTTGTGTTATTGTTCGGTATACCTATCTGTTAGGAAGAAGTGCATATTGAGTGGCATTCGGTTAATGAAGTTGAGTATTCTATTAGTTATAAGTCAGAACTGGACTACTGCTCTGTTGCTATAGCAGGTCTAGTCCAGAAGTTCTAAGTCCAAGTACGCCGAACAGTTATCAGTATTCAGAGTCAAGTACTGAGCTAAGACGCGATAGAACATTTATGATTGTGTAAGAAGTTGGGAAAATAGTACAGGGCCTCTGTCTAACAGACCCCTACCACTCCCAAGAACCCACGTGGCTAAGAGGTAGCTTAATATTAATTATCTCGGTATTGCCAATTGATTTACTTGAACATGGAAGAGTAAAGATTGAAGGGTTTGGGAACGTCTGACTTTTGAAAGTGTTTTGATTCTGAAGTCGGAAGTTTAACAACTAACATTTGGCGTCGTTTGTGGGAAAGTGGCATCAGATTGCCAGTTATTTGTGGGAAAGTGGCATCAGATTGCCAGTTATTTGTGGGAAAGTGGCATCAGATTGCCAGTTATTTGTGGGAAGGTGGCATTAGAGTGCCAGCTGTTTGTCAGAATCAAACATCCCGTGTATCATTCGATTGACTTATAGTAGCAACAGAGCCAGATTGTTGCAAAGTGCTCAGATAGTGTTACTACGCAATGATACATGCCGGTTACTCGGTCTGGCGAAACGTATCCTAAGAACCATAAGGCTGGAGCACGTAAAGTGCTAAAGACAACCCTAGGAGAAGAAGGTATAACGCGGTCTGACCCAGTGGTCAAGCAAGTTAAGGACGTTAGAATTAATTCCGGTCATATTCCGGTGGAACGATCAACGCCTTTGGTACATTCTAGTGCTACGTCTACCCAGCCTATCAAAGATATAGTAATTCCAGAATCTACCAAGACGCCGTTGGAAACCAGTTTAACAATCTTGGATAAAGATTCAGAGTTATCTACGATAAAATACACTCTAGGAAAAGAAAGCGGTAAAAGCAAAAAAACACTGCATTCTGGCACAATTTCGGTTCATTCCGGTGATATTCCGGTGATAGAATCACCAACTGTCGGTGAAGGCTTATCATTTTTTGCGGAATCCTCAGCCCAACCATCGTGCTTGGAAGAAAGATTTCGGATATTGGACATCCAGAAGGAAGGAAAGCTGTTCGAAGCAGAGATCCGAAGCACCCTAAGTAAAAACAGCACACCCGAAGGCACACCATCCGGCGATACAAGTCCCAATAGTTCAACCAATCAACCTCGAGATACAGAAGGAAGGCCTAATACACTCACAATGAACGGACAACAACAGCAACAACAGTTATGTCAACCAAGGCCGCCTCCAACAGGAGTAACATACACGAAATTCGGTGGATTCCGAGGAGATGATCCGGATGCTCACGTACGCACTTTCGAGATAAGTTATGCAGTTCTTAACCATCCACCCGATCAGGAGTATAAGGCCATTGTTTTTCAATCTACACTGGTCAATGAAGCAGCCAGATGGCTTACGGAATATGATATTAATCATTTCGGTACCTATGATGCAGTACAAGACGCTTTTCTGCAACGATTCAGGCTAAAGAAGAATCCCGTCGAAATCTTTGATTATTTACAAAACAACCGTCAGAAGGCAAATCAGACTGTCCAAGAGTATGCTACACTTTTTAGAACACACTTGCGGCAGATACCACAGGCCCACGCTAACTTACCTGATGATGTCATCACTCAGTGGTTCATCAATGGCTTAACCCCACAACTGAAGCAGATCATGATCATAAGATGTGTCGGAGCTATGACGTTGGATGCAGTCATTGCAATGGCTCTGCAACTGGAATCCAAAGTCGGTGGATTTACAGAAGACCTGGAGTGGTTAAAAACAAACAAAAATATGGCTGAAGATATAACCAGACAAGTATACTGCATCACATGCAAAAATTCAGGCCATACTAGTGCCAATTGTGCACTAAATCAAACGTTCTGCGCTATCTGCAACACTGCCGGACACACCACCGGAAACTGTGTCTACAATGCCAGAGTATAGGGAACAGCAACGGTCAATGCAATTATTCAAGAACGAGGACAACCAGCGAATCACTATGTACCTCCGCAACTGAGAAACAATCAACCGCAAGGATATCGGAACTACCGAGGACAGAGGAACAACAATTATAATGCAAACCGCTGGCAGAACGGACCACCACCGGAAAATCCCAATTTACCACCACCACGCTATCATTTTTGTGGTGAATTTGGACACATTAGAAGATTTTGCAAAGATGCAGCTCAGTATGATCAAAGGAAGAAGGAACGACAAAACCCAATCGCCAACATGGTACAAATCACACCAGTAGAAACACAGACTGCTACAGTCCAGACCTGGTCCGGTAAACAACTGCAGTCGGCAGCAGAAATATTCGAACCGGGGATACGAGAACAATATAGGATGTATAACAAGGCTAGTCACTGGACCGCAGCAGAACCACCAGTGTTCCTAGAACCTATTCCGGTGACCCAGGCTTCATCGACAAAGGAAGGAACACAACAAAAGGAAGCAACAGCGGAGTCATCATCAGCAGTAGACATGCCAGTAGATACTTCTGCATCGGCAAAGACCTCAAATTCAAAGGAGCAGGACAACCAATCTCAACAGGCCTGAGAAATTTTATCCAAGGCATCTATCACCCTGCCTCTAGGCCAACTTCTGGCACTAGTACCTGGGATTCGACAACAGTTCCAGCAACAGTTCAGTCCGGTGCCTTCTTGTATTCCGGCGACAGCAGCAGTTCAACCGGAACCTGACTCTACGGTTGATCATTCAGTTCCCTTGATTACAGGATGGTATAAGAATCATAAGATTACGCAGGTATTAATTGATGGAGGCTCTGGTGTAAACATTGCGACTGCGGCATTATGCAAAAGGTTAGGATGGACCGAAATCGAACCAGTTCAATTTTTTGTCAGAATGGCAGATCAATCTAGAGTCCATCCCGTAGGACTTGTGCGGAATGTACCCATTACTTTACAAGGTACGACCTTCAAAATGACCTTTGTTATACTAGATCTGTCGGAATCCACTTTGGATTACAACCTTCTTTTCGGCCGACCTTGGCTGAAGCATGCGAAGGTAATACAGGACTGGTCTGCACAAGAGCTTACATTCAAAGATGCCAATCATAGATATGTGGTAAAATTAGATGCTATACAACCTTGTGAACTTCACGCCATACCATATTTTGCTGAACCAGTCCACATGTTAGATGGACTATCAGATGATGAAGAAGAGGAATTTCTGAAGAATAACGCTGATTTAATGTCCTTAGGGACTGTTGATCTACAGTCCATTATAGATAACTGGAACACTTCAATTTGTACAATTGTACCTATCACCGAAAAAGCTAAGCAGGAAGATACTGTCTCAACACATAACGATGAATTACAACCACTGTTCAAGTCAACAGACGATACAGAGAAACCTCAACAGTTTTATGTCCCCGAAGACCAGTTGACCACGTACAATCTAGGAGACGAAGAGCATCCGCGACCTGTAAAGATAAGGCAAAACTTACCGAAAACATTTAAAGCTGATTTGATTCGACTACTTCGCGAATTCTCAGACGTCTTTGCATGGGATTGTTGGAACATCAAGCTTACACTATGCTTGAGGTGGATTTGATCTACATCAAAGGATATCGCATCGAAAGAATATCCGTTGGAGAGTTCTTTTTCATATGCTCATTTATTGTATTTTTTTGAGAGATTTTTTATGGCTCATTTACCGTTGTAAAAGCCTTGAGCTTTACACATGTAAAGGTACAAATATAGAGCCCATATTCCACGAATTTGTGGTGGTTGAGGTTGCATTCAATCAAGCAATCAATCAAGCAATCAATCACCTAAAAATAGATCAATCAAGATCTTGACTTTTTTCCTTGATTGTAGGAAAGTGATTTGATTCCCTCCAACAATCATTCCTACCTTCATTGAATTCAAATGCAAGTTGTAAAAGTCGTGGAACACTCTTAGAGTCTATATAAAGACTTGGAATCACTTGTAAAATACATGGAAGCAATATACATACACTTGTGACCATCATTGTCTTGCTCCTTCAATTTTCTGCATCATCTTCTTCGCCAACAGTAATCTTGCAAAGGCTGCTGCTCTCTCCTCAGAGCTCCACATTGAGTGCAAGAGGACTCATTGGAAAGGTATTAGTGTCTAGTTTATGCCTGTAAATTTTCAAAGCATTTGGTTCAGCAGATTTGGAGAAATCTCAGTTTTTCTGCCTCGGGGTCAATCTCTGCGTATTCCTGAAAAATAGGAGGTACCACCGGTGAATGTCGCATTCATTCCTGTAGCATATTTTGCTTATTCCTTATACTTTTGTGCATTCCATACACTAAACCCTATGTGTATCACTCCCATAAAAGGATTTTTTCTAATTGTAATCACGCTGGTCGCTATGGGCATTTGAAGTTCATTGTCTCTTCCAAAGATAGTAAGTTTTTTGAGCTAGTCGACCCGCGAACCTATCTGTTTTGTATCGACTCATTCTCCTTGATGCTCCAAGGTACATAGTGTGTTTCTTTGCACTTATAGCATGCCTATAAGGTCTATTTGAGTCTCCAAAAGCTCAAGGGCTGGTCTTGTGCCGGTTGGCTTGACCAAACTTCATCACTTCGAAACGCACTTTTCTACCTTCAACAAGCTTCTCCAAGTTCTTTCAGTGGTATCAGAGCTAGTTCAAGATGGGTGACGGCTTTCCCTCAATGATCGAGAAGCTTGATCGACACAACTACGCGGCTTGGCAAATCAGAATGGAGGCCTACTTGCAAGGTAGAAATCTTTATGGAATTGTAGCAGGTGATGAAGCTATGCCTATTCCAAGATCCAAAGGAGGACCTACACAAGAGGAGACAGATAAGCTCACACTTTGGTGCGCAAGGGATGCTCAAGCAAGGTCGTACATACTAAACTCTATCTCTGACTTTCTATTACCACATATTAGAGGATGCAAGACATCTCAAGAGACTTGGGATGCCCTGGAGACTTTCTTTTCTACTAGTACCAAAGCAAGAAAGAATCATCTTTGGAACGAGTTCAACCAAATGAAGAAGACACCTAAACAAACCATCACAGAGTTTGTTACCAAGGTTAAAGAGGTTGCGGATCAGTTAGCATCCATTGGAGAGCTGATTGAAGAAGAGGTCATCATGAGGCAAATTCTCAACGACATTCGAAGTGATAAGCAATGGCAATCCTTCACGACGGCCTATGATCTCATCATGGATGTGCAGACTCCAGACTTCAACATCTTTCTTGGACAACTCTTCAATCAAGAAGCCAACAATAGCATAAAGGAAGGTAACTCTTATCATGGTAATTCAACGAGTGCTCTATATGCAGATAAGAAGGATAAGAAGCAGAAAGGCAAGAAGAAGGAAGAAGATGAAGAAGAGACTTCCCAAGCCAACTTCGCAAGCAAGAGCAAGTGGAAAGGGAAGAAGAAAGGACCAAAGCAAGACAAAGCCAAAGGTCAGAATGTTCAACCTTGTGCCATATGCGATAAGACCAACCACACCACTCAGAATTGCTGGTTCAATGGGAAGACCCAGAAAGGAAGTGGAAGAGGTGGATATGGCGGCAATAGAGGCAGAGGTGGACACAACTTCAACAACAACAATAGAAGCTATAATAGAAGGGACTACAACAATTATTCAGAAGATCAACCACATGAAGACTCATTACTTCTTATGAACCTAAGCCACAAAGAAGGTAAAGAAGATGATCATTTATTCTACATAGATTCAGGATGCTCGAATCATGTTGCAGGCAACATTGCTCTTCTATCTGACTTGGAAAGTCCAAAGCATATACATGAAGTGCAAATAGGGGATGACACGAAGCACAATGTGGAGAAGATTGGTAATGTCAAAGCTTCCAATGGCAGGACAAACATTCTGAGTAAGGTTCTCTATGTACCCACTATCACTAAAAACCTAATAAGTGTAGGCCAAATAGTTGAAAAAGGCTTGCAAGTTAGGTTCACCCAACATGGAGCTTTTGTGGAAGATCCATGTCAAGGCTTCAAGAAGATAGCCCGAGGTGAGAAGCATGGAAGGCTCTTTACTTTTGAAGTAGGAGATACCAGGAACATAGCTCTATTCAACTTTGGGTCTCAAACCCTAACTGAGCTTGAAGTGTGGCATAAGAGACTTGCTCATGTGAATGAAAGAACCTTGAAGGATATATGCAGGGATCAAAGTATTCTAGGACTGCCGAACATATCAAAGCAACACATGATCAATAGGTGTGATGCATGTCAGATTGGGAAGGCACAAAGACAACCATTCAACCACAAAGGCTACATCCACAACAACTTATTGGACTTAGTACATACAGATGTATGGGGACCAAGTCAAGAACCTTCATTGGCAGGATCAAGGTACTATGTCTCATTTATTGACGACCATAGTAGGTGGACTATTCTATACTTTATCAAGAGTAAGAATGAAGTGTTTGATTGCTTCAAGAAGTATCTTGCGCATGTGGAGAATCATACAGGTAGATCACTAAAGAAGCTCAGATCTGATGGAGGGGTGTAATAAAGTAAGTCTAAACTCGAGATCTTTGGTCATACACACGGATGACCAAACGGTGTCCGATTTCAGATCTGTCTGTAATAAAGTAAGTCTATGATCCAAGGATCTGGCCGGTTCAGACAGATCTGAAATCGGACACCGTTTGGTCATCCGTGTGTATGACCAAAGATCTCGAGTTTAGACTTACTAGGAGGTCTTGTGCTCTTGTGAACAAGTGAACCACTTAGCTTAGTGGTTAAGTCTCAAGGATGTGAAGGACGAGGTCTTGGGTTCAATCCCCATGAGGTACATGGGAAGAGTATTTTGCCCAAAGAGCTCTAGAACCTTCTAGAAGCATCCACTGGACACTTGGCGCACATGTAGTTACATGGCTGACACTTGGCTGGTTAGTATCCACCTGCCCAAGAAGGTAGTCCCCTGGAGAGAGCTATATATAGAGGCATTTGGTTGGGAGGAGAGTCATCTCTCTAGTATGTGGTGGTCGTAATCGTTGATTTGTTGCATTGGTATCAGAGCCTTAGGTTGAGATCTATGGAGACTTTTATCTTCATCACTTTGTTTGTACGCTGTTGCTGAGATGCGTGGAAATTCCATTGCTGTAGCACTTATTCATCTCTGTCGAATTACTCCTTGCCGTACGCAATCATTGCTATTCGTTTGATTAGCCAAAATGATTGCCTCGTGCTGCCGCCAAGGGGATTCGAACCCAGATCATCATCATGGAAGGCGTGTATCTTATCCATTGCTCTAGGCGCTTTGGTTGATTTTCTCCCGCCGTTAGTTCTATTTGATGCAGATCTGCGTGGGCAGAAGCAAAACACTAGCAAAAGACCCAAAGGCGCTTGCAGAATAATTCCTGGGGTAGGATTTACTCATCTGGTTTTTCGACTGAAGAAGGATTCCTGCAGGAACAAAAGATAAGAAGCAAACATTGCTCTGAGTCCGCAATGGATTCGATCTCAGAACCTCGCCTTTGGCAAACGCTGTTCTGGCCAGTAATCCACGCACATGTCAGCCCAGCCGCTATTTTTGCCAGTCAAACTAAAGAATCAAGGCGTCGCAAAACTGAGGAGCCATCGTGAGTGCCCCGGGATTCGATCCGAGCACCTACAGATAGAAAGAAGCTCGCGGCCGTTTTGAGAAGAGAGCACGTTGATTGTGCTTTGGCTTGGCTTAGGAGAAGCATAGCAAAAGAAGGATCATCTCTGTGCGCTGCCGGCAGGATTCGAACTCCCGCTCCTCAGTTGGGAGCGCTTTGCTCTAATCATAAGACATGTCGTCCACGTGATCATATCACCGCAGTAGACGTTACTGATCATAGGCACTGCTGAAGAAGATCTCGGTTTGTAAATCCAAAAGGTTACATACTCTGGTGAAGCAGAGAGGGGTCGAACCCCCGGCCCCCCAACAATAGGATACTCGCCTATCCATTACGTCGATGGGCGTTCACGCTCAAAAGCTCTGCAGCAGGTATTATTGATCAAACCCCGCTCTGAAGAAGATCTCAAATAAGAGATCAAAAGAGGTTGATTCTCTCTGCTGTAGCCGGGACTTGAACCCAGACGGGTAGGATGAGATCCAGAAGACGTAGCCACGCGCCCAACCCGATTTGCTTGTTCTCTGATACAGAACAAAGTGTACTAAAGCAGTAAACAGAGCTGAAGTGCAAGCCCAACTCTCATCTATTCAAGGAGCCAAGTCCTCTCATCCATCCAAGAAGAATCAAAGATTGAGCAAAGCTTGAAGGAATTGGAGCTGTGGAGTGAAGATCCGGAGGCCTAAGTTAGTCGATCTCGACGGACCAAGTCATCCAAGACTATTTCTTGATGAGGAAGCTTCAAGAATGGTGAATAGCTCCTCGCAAGGATCAAGAGGATGAATCACTCTTCCAAAGGATCGAGGGAAGGACGTAGCTCTATGTTGAGCTAAGTATTTTCCAAGTTATGATTTCATTTTGATATTCGTTTGCTCAAATGCTTTCATTTAGGATGCATTAATTAGGACTAAAAGCGTAGTCCAATTATGGTTATCTCAATATGAAAGATAATTAGAGAATTAAACGATATTGAAATGAGACAAAAGTACAAGTACTTTTTAGTTTTAGGTATGCAATTGAAATTTTTTATTTCCATTCATGCACAAAAATGAAAAGATTATTTGTGCATAAAAGAATGTTTTGTGCACATCAAGTTCACACTTGCTTGGGAAAGGTAGCTAATTCTCCAGTTCACGCACTTGAATAAATACCTTTGGCCAGAATAGCAAGCAAGTTGTTTTTTGCATGGATGCTGGTTTGCATACCTAATATGCTCAAGATTTACTTAAGTTCGTTACACTTGCATGAACTCACATGCATTTGCACCCAAGAATGGGCATTTGCATACATGAACATGCATTTGCATGCAATTAGATGCATGAGCCTACGCTTGCTCTTTTGGTAAGTAGTTGAACATGTATACTTTCGTTTCTTTCTTTTTCTAACTTGACTTAGCTAGGTGGAAAAAATAGAGAATTACCTAGTTGCAAGGATCTTGACCATCATGCAACTAAGTATCTAGTCTATTTTTGTCCCAAGAAAAGTGATACATAGGTAGCACTTAGTAGAAGTCTTTTTGAGGAAAAGAAAGCAAGTTGAAAGTAAGTATCCATAGAGCTACTTTCCAACATGCATGCTGAGTCTAAGTTTGGGAAGAAACTTAGATATTCTTAGCAACTATCGAGGATTTAGTTGTTTTTTGGATGTTCATGTTCATGCATCCAAGTAAGGAAGTTTCTGTTTGAAACTTGTAAAGTTCCAAAATATTTTTAGGAAATTTAATACTTTAATATTCATCAAACATTGATGAATAAGTAGAAGTATTGAACTTCTAGAATCCCAGGAACTCTAGTGGTCATAGATGAGAGTTTCCAGAAATGCATCTCAAGGCATGATGCAAGGTCTTCAATCGACGCGGAAACTTTTCAAGGAAACTTGCTTGATTCTATTTAAGCTAATTCAAGGCTTAAAAAAGAAACCAAGATAAATATTAATTGATCTTTAGGAATCAAGTAATTTCCTAAAGTCATGACAATTAATGAAATGATTTAGATTATTTTCATTTCTGAAACAGATATCTTAGGAAATCCCGACATTTCCTAAAGACAATTTAGGAAACAAGTTCTTTCCTAAAAGATAAGCTTCAAGTGGTAAAGCCTTGAATCTTATAAAAATCAAGAACATCTTTTATAAGATTAAGTAAAACAATTCCAAGCATTGTTTGCTTGTATAAAGTTTTCAAATATGGAGACTTTGTTAAAGCACTTTTCTAAAGACAAGAAAAGTATGCTTGGTGATCTTTAAGATAAGAAAAGCTTAAACAAGAGACCCAAGCAAAGTAATCTTTGGAAATTAAGCTATTTCCTAAAGATAAACTAATGAAAGAGCGTGATTACCTATTTCATTAGTTAAATGAGAATGTCTTTTGGACAAGCAAAGCCTTAAGTCTTGGTCTTATCCAAAAGTCTAGAATTCCTTTTGAAGATCTTTCTAGTAAAAGAAACGATTCCAAGATGAATCATTAGACTGGAAAGCAAAAGATTCCAAGATGAATCATCTGCTTCAAGTTATAGCATAAATAATTTCTTGGAGTCCAGTATAATCTAGAATAGGGAAGTTAGGAATTGCTCATCAGATTGACAATTCCCAAGAACTTTCAGTTAAAAGTCTTTGAGAAAAGTGTCCTAAGTTGGACAATTTTCATTTTGAATTTGAATTGGTGAAGTTAGTATGGTTGATTCCACCGGAATGGTAAACTTTCTCCTATAGTTTACATAGGATTTTTTCAACTCATTGGGACAGAGTAGTCCTCTAGTCGGGTGAAAAAATCAAGTAACTGTTAGATAAAAAGTAAACCATTGTACAGACATCTAAAGTTAGATGTATGGGACAACCACACTTCAAGTTCTCCAAAACAAATTCAGGTGAATCAAGAATTCTCAAAGTCTTGCGAGGGATAAGAATCCCACCTTCATTACTAAGCCCATGCACCAGTTATGCCTAGAAATGGACTAGTAATTTGAATCCACCTAATTCACATGTTTGTGCCTAGATCGCACATCTAGAAACTGTGAATTGGCCAGGGATGTGTTTAGATCCACCCTTATTATTCTTCGCTAGTTTGTACTTTGTCCCGTTCATCAAAGTATAAAACCAGATAGTGTTTTGAATCATTTGGGCAAGGATGCCACCACAGAGATGAGACATGTTCTTCCAGTTCTAGAACATGATCATGTTCTTCCAGTTTTAGAACATGAGGCTCGGGGGTTGCCTACAGTATGTATATAGCTCTATTTTCGAGGACGAAAATATTTTCCAAGGGGGGAAGAATGTAATAAAGTAAGTCTATGATCCAAGGATCTGGCCGGTTCAGACAGATCTGAAATCGGACACCGTTTGGTCATCCGTGTGTATGACCAAAGATCTCGAGTTTAGACTTACTAGGAGGTCTTGTGCTCTTGTGAACAAGTGAACCACTTAGCTTAGTGGTTAAGTCTCAAGGATGTGAAGGACGAGGTCTTGGGTTCAATCCCCATGAGGTACATGGGAAGAGTATTTTGCCCAAAGAGCTCTAGAACCTTATAGAAGGATCCACTGGACACTTGGCGCACATGTAGTTACATGGCTGACACTTGGCTGGTTAGTATCCACCTTCCCAAGAAGGTAGTCCCCTGGAGAGAGCTATATATAGAGGCATTTGGTTGGGAGGAGAGTCATCTCTCTAGTATGTGGTGGTCGTAATCGTTGATTTGTTGCAAGGGGGAGAATACTTCTCCAAAGATTTTGATGAGTTCTTGCAGGATAAAGGTATCAAAAGGGAAGTGACTACCAGGTACTCTCCTCAACTAAATGGAATTGCAGAGAGGAGAAACAAGACATTGGTTGGATCAGCCCGAACAATGCTTGAAGAGAAGAAGTTGCCACATTATCTATGGGCAGAAGCTATTTCAACTGCAGTGTACCTTGTCAATCGACTACCATCCAAATCACTTCAAGGTATGACTCCTTATGAAGCATGGCATGGAAGAAAACCTAGTCTTGGACATTGCAAAGTTTTTGGTTGTTTAGCTTATGTTCATGTACCATCACAAATAAGAGGTAAGCTAGATGAAAGGGCAACAAAGGCACTGTTTATTGGATATGATTCAACTCAGATGGGTTACAGGTTCTTCAATCCTTCAACCAAGCAATTCACTACAAGTAGAGATGTTGTGTTTGAAGAACACAGGTCTTGGTATGATGAAGACAAACAAAAGGTAACACTACCATATGATCTTGATTCTGACTCTCATCAATTAGGAAGGAAGCATGATACACAGGTCCAGGATCCAAGAAGTGATACAGACGATGACCAAGATGAAAGAGAAAGGGATTACAAGCTATGGAAGTCAAGAGGCAAAGCAAAGATGCAAGAGGTTGGAGAATGCTCCAAACAAGCACCTAGAAGATCAGCAAGAGAGAAGAAACAACCAGAAAGGTATGGATATGATTCCACATTTGTTACAAAGCATTCAATCTACTTGGCAAAAGACTCTATTTCAGAGGAACCCTCAACCTATGAAGAGGCAAAGGGAAACCCTAATTGGGAAAAGGCCATGAACGAAGAGATAGATGCATTGAAGGAAATGGACACTTGGGATTTGGTTCCAATGTCGCCGAATCAAAAGGTAATTGGTTGCAGATGGGTATACAAAGTTAAAAGAAATTCAGATGGATCAGTTTGCAGGTACAAGGCAAGATTAGTTGCCAAAGGATGCTCACAAACTCATGGTATAGACTATGAGGAAACATTCTCACCAGTTTCAAAGATGACTACAATCAGGGCATTGATAAGTGTAGCTGCTGCAAGGAATTGGAGACTCCTCCAACTTGATGTGAAAAATGCATTCTTAAATGGTTGGATAAGTGAAGAGGTATACATGTCACAACCACCAGGTTTTGAAAACCCTAATCATCCATCTTATGTTTGCAGACTTAAGAAAGCATTGTATGGATTGAAACAAGCTCCAAGAGCTTGGAATTACAGGTTGGTTACATATCTTCAAGACCAAGGGTTCAAAGCTAGCAGCTCCGATCCTTCTCTATTCATCAAAAGGGATCACAATGAGGTTATCTATCTATGTGTATATGTAGATGATATTATTGTGACAGGTGATGATCTAAATGGCATTCAAAGGATCAAGAGACACATGCAAGAGGAGTTCAAAATCAGTGACCTAGGTGAGCTCACATATTTCCTAGGTATGCAGGTGATATACACAGATGAAGGAATGTATTTGACTCAAAGAAGATACATTCAGGATCTTCTTCTCAAGTTCAAAATGGAGAACACTAAACCTGCAGGTACACCTTTGGAGATGAATCATAAACTTAGTGTTTATGAAGGTGAGAAAATTGAAGACATAAAAGAGTATCAAAGCTTGGTAGGTAGCTTGATATATGCTACTCACACAAGGGCAGACATCTCATATAGTGTGGGAGTGCTTAGTCAGTTCATGCACTCACCGAGAAGACCACACATGGATGCGGCTAAGAGAGTACTTAAGTATCTCAAAGGTACAATCAACGAAGGTATATTCTATCCTTACTCTTCCGATTTGGATATCAAAATCTACTCAGATGCAGATTGGGCAAGAGCTAAGGATGATAGAAAAAGTACATCTGGTTACTTAGCATTTGCAGGTTCGAAGCTAGTGTCATGGAGTTCCAAGAAGCAACCAACAGTTGCTTTATCCTCAACTGAAGCAGAGTACAGAGGCTTGACCATAGCAACTCAAGAGGCAATATGGTTAAAAGCATTGTATACAGATTTGGGACTTGTGAGTTCCAAACCTCACATATTTGGAGATAATGTAAGTTCCATGCATCTAGCGGCAAATCCTATTTTTCATGCGAGAACCAAGCATATAGAAGTCCATTATCACTTCATCAGGGAGAAGCTCATGGCAAAGGAGATTGACATTTCTTTTGTTCCGACTGAAAAGCAAGTAGCAGATATGATGACGAAGGCACTTGATGGAATAAAGCTTTGTAGATTCAAAGCTATGGCAGGTATTCAACCTATCAGAGAATGAAGACTCAAGCATACTTTAGCTTGAGGGGGAGCTGTTGGAACATCAAGCTTACACTATGCTTGAGGTGGATTTGATCTACATCAAAGGATATCGCATCGAAAGAATATCCGTTGGAGAGTTCTTTTTCATATGCTCATTTATTGTATTTTTTTGAGAGATTTTTGATGGCTCATTTACCATTGTAAAAGCCTTGAGCTTTACACATGTAAAGGTACAAATATAGAGCCCATATTCCACGAATTTGTGGTGGTTGAGGTTGCATTCAATCAAGCAATCAATCAAGCAATCAATCACCTAAAAATAGATCAATCAAGATCTTGACTTTTTTCCTTGATTGTAGGAAAGTGATTTGATTCCCTCCAACAACCATTCCTACCTTCATTGAATTCAAATGCAAGTTGTAAAAGTCGTGGAACACTCTTAGAGTCTATATAAAGACTTGGAATCACTTGTAAAATACATGGAAGCAATATACATACACTTGTGACCATCATTGTCTTGCTCCTTCAATTTTCTGCATCATCTTCTTCGCCAATAGTAATCTTGCAGAGGCTGCTGCTCTCTCCTCAGAGCTCCAAATTGAGTGCAAGAGGACTCATTGGAAAGGTATTAGTGTCTAGTTTATGCCTGTAAATTTTCAAAGCATTTGGTTCAGCAGATTTGGAGAAATCTCAGTTTTTCTGCCTCGGGGTCAATCTCTGCGTATTCCTGAAAAATAGGAGGTACCACCGGTGAATGTCGCATTCATTCCTGTAGCATATTTTGCTTATTCCTTATACTTTTGTGCATTCCATACACTCAACCCTATGTGTATCACTCCCATAAAAGGATTTTTTCTAATTGTAATCTCGCTGGTCGCTATGGGCATTTGAAGTTCATTGTCTCTTCCAAAGATAGTAAGTTTTTTGAGCTAGTCGACCCGCGAACCTATCTGTTTTGTATCGACTCATTCTCCTTGATGCTCCAAGGTACATAGTGTGTTTCTTTGCACTTATAGCATGCCTATAAGGTCTATTTGAGTCTCCAAAAGCTCAAGGGCTGGTCTTGTGCCGGTTGGCTTGACCAAACTTCATCACTTCGAAACACACTTTTCTACCTTCGACAAGCTTCTCCAAGTTCTTTCAGGGATTACAAAGATATGAAAGGATTAGATCCGTGCATCTATCAGCATAGAGTCATGTTGAAGCCTGAAGCTAAACCGAACAAACATCCCAGCTACCGGATGAATCCCAATTATGCATCACAGGTAAAAGCCGAACTTGATAGATTATTAAAAGTCGGATTCATCGTACCAGTAGAACATGCTGAATGGATTTCACTAATTGTGAGCGTGCCAAAGAAAAATAAGCAACTGCGAATCTGTGTAGACTACCGGAAATTAAACGTAGCAACAGTACCGGATCCTTTCCCGATCCCCTTTCTGGATACCATGCTTGATAGGGTAGCAGGTCACGAAATGTATTCATTCTTAGACAGATACAGTGGTTACAATCAGGTTAGAATGGCCGAGGAGGATATACCAAAAACTACATTTATTACCAACTGGGGTGTCTTTGCTTGCACCGTAATGTGGTTCGGATTGAGAAATGCACCAAGCACATTTCAACGATGTATGCAGGAGATTTTCTCTCCTTATCTCACTTCATTTATGCAAGTATATCTCAATGACTTCTCGATTTTTGGTAAGATGATGGCACATTTGCTTCATCTACGATGCTGTTTTCAAAAGTGCCGAGAGTACAGACTCTGTCTTAACCCAAACAAATCTGTGTTTGCGGTTTCGTGTGGCAAACTACTTGGTCATATTGTATTTGCACAAGGTATCCGAGTAGATCCAGATAAGATTTTGGCAATTTTAGAAGCTCCGGTACCCGCCACTCCAAAAGAAGTAATGCGTTTTATGGGTCAAGTATGGTGGCACGGCAGACACTTACGGTGGCTTGCTCATCTGGCTGTACCACTCAACAGGCTAATCACAAAAACTCCCCGACAGTTTGAATGGACTCAAGAATGCCAAACTACATTTGATCGACTCAAGTATTTATTGACGCAAGCCCCAATCTTACAACCACCGGACTGGGACAATCCGTTCCATGTTTTTGTGGACGCTTCAGATATTGCAATTGGCAGTATTCTGATGCAGCAAACACATAAGTGGTTTCGCCCCGTTTATTATGCCAGCAGAAGGCTTGCACCTGTAGACAAGAACTATTCTACCACCGAAAGAGAATGTCTAGGATTAATTTACTCCATCAAAAAGTTCAGACATTATCTAATAGGCCGGAAATTCACCTTCCATGTGGATCATGCTGCCCTCGTCTATCTAGTAAGACAGCAGCATTTAGGTGGACGATTAGCACGATGGGTGCTACTCTTGCAGGAATTCGACTATGAAGTCATCCACCGACTCGGAAATGCACATGCCTTAGCAGATTTCTTATCTCGCCTAGATTCCGGTGAAGCTCCGATAGGCATAGATGACATGACTCCAGCGATCTATAGTTCTGAACCACTGCCCGATGAGACTGCCAAATCACAAGCACCACCTACATATTATGATCAGATTCTAACTTTTCTCACCGAAGGATGCTTTCCATCCCAGACAACCAAGGCAGTCCGAAGGAAAATTGCAGTCTTTAGCTGCTGATTCCGATTAGTTGCTGGAGAACTATATTATGTAGATCACACCAGAACCCTACTTCGTTGTGTTCCTCCGCATGAAATTAACTCAGTCATCACGATGGCTCACTCGACCCCTACTGGTGGTCACTTTGCCACAGATTTGACTCACCGGAAAATTCTGCAAGGAGGTCTCTGGTGGCCAACGATATACAGAGATGTGGCCCAATTTGTCAAACACTGCGATAACTGTCAAAGGTCTGGACAACCGCTGCAACGACACTTCTTTCCCTTGCAGCCAGTCATGCCATTAGAACCATTTTAGAAATGGGGATTAGATTTTATCGATCCGATCACACCTCCAGCAGTCTTCAGTAACAACAGATACATACTAACCTGTACAGACTACGCAACGAGATGGGTAGAAGCTTGGTCTTTACGGTCTGCTACAGCGATTGCAGTAGCAAAGTGTCTGCTGAATGATGTCTTTCCACGTTTTGGCTTACCACTGGAAATTGTCTCAGATAGGCACTCATTTTGTAAATAATTTAATGAAGGCACTTACACATTCGTTCCAGGTCACACATAAATTTAGTTCTCCTTATTATCCTCGTGCCAATGGTTTGGCTGAAAGTAAAAACAAATCTCTGTTGAATATCCTCCGGAAACTGATCATGGAAGCACCGGAAAGATGGGATCAACTACTACCTGCAGTATTATGGGCATACCGAACTACCTATAAGGTAACAACAGGATTGACACCTTTCAAACTAGCTTATGACTTAGAAGCAATAGCACCCATGGAAGTAGTCATCCCAAGTCTGCGTGTAGCAATCACTCAGAAGATGCTACCGGAAGATTCGCTGACAGCACGAATGGACGCACTTAGAGAACTTGATGAGCACCGATGGCTCAGCTTTTTAACCATACGTGAAGTACAACTAAGGCAAGCCAAGACACACAATCGATATTTGAAGACTCCAATCTTTTCGGTAGGTCAACTTGTACTCTTCTATAACGCAAAGTCGGATAGAGCAGCAGGAAAGTTCAAACTACGATGGTTCGGCCCTTTCAAGATCTCAGAACAAATCGGTCCGGCAACTTTTCGGTTGATTACATTGACCGGAAATCCACTTCCAAAAGTAATCAATGGGTCGAAGTTGCAGCCGTATCATCACGCTACTAGTCCGCATTAAATTATTCGACGGTGGGCCACGTTTTGTGTAATCTTTTTCTTTTTTCTTTCTCCCTTTTTATAAATAGCCGTGTTTTGTAAAATCTTTATGTCACCAGTCGTCCCCTTACCAGTCACTCAAGCACGCATGCCAGCATGCAAACCGTATCATTCCCGCACCGCACAATGATACCCACCCCCTTTCCCTCCCCACCATGTTGTTCCTACTTAACCCTTTCGGCAACGCCAAAAATCGCTACTATGTTATGTGTTAGTGTTCTGTGCGACCTCTTGCGTTCTGTATTCGTGTTCATCGTCTGTATCAGCAAACGCCATGGAAGCGATAGCCAATTATGCTGCCTTCCGCGATGGTATCCCTACCGAGGTAGGTGAATACCTGCGTTGCAGAGGATTGGCCAACTTCGCTGAGTTGCCTTGGCACTCAGTGGAAGCCCATCCCTTCTTCGCGCAAATCATCTCTGCCATTGCCCAGTCCCCCGCCACCGAACACCAATGGGTCTTTCCCTCGCTGCCTTCGTGAACCGTCATCACCTTCCAAGCATTCTCTGAAGCCTTTCGCCTCTCCCCGCAAGGCCGAGAAAATGTCCCTAGTATCCCCCTCGCCCGCATGACCCAACTGTTCCCCCGATCTTCGTCCAACGAATACGCCATTCTCTGCTGCCCCGAACCCGAAAGATCTGCTCTGCAATTTCTAGTCGCCATCCTCAACCTTCAGAAATGAACCTACGGTATCTCCCGCCCCTTCTATTCCGCCTTAGATTTAGCTACCTGAGAACCCGTGAACTTCGCCTCGTACTTTTTCCATAGAATTCATAAAGAGTGTGTAGCTATAGTGAAGCAAGTCAAAAAGGGAACCACCCCGCGCTCTCGCCTTCCCCATATCATATCATTCCTCTTCCCAGCCATCCTTGCCACACAACCACCACCCCAAGGACCGGTTCTAAGGCATGAAGAATCGGTACAACCACTCGAAGACGATGAAGAAGAAGACGAAGAAATAAACCAGTTATTCCGCCACAAAAGAATCAGAATCAGCTCATCAGAAAGTGAGGCACAAGGTTCTTCCGGAAAAGACAAAGATGCTGAAGGCGCGGAGCAAGAGACCTTCCATGATACAACCACCTCAATGCACAATGAATCATCGACAGACCAACAAGACCAACAGAATCGAACTGAAACAGAAACAGTTTCAACCGAAGAAGACTCAGAGCAACAGAAAGACGAGCAGGAGTCCACTAGGGATGCACTAAACACACTTTTGAAGGCCGTAGAATCCACAACCGACAACAATGTAGATGAACAACAACCAAGCAATCAGGTAACAAACACTGACTCTGCCATTCCCAGACCTCCACCAGTCAACCCCATTCCCACACCGGATTCGGAATCCTCTTCATCCTCCCTCAATTATTCACCCCCGACATCCCCCCAAATCCACACCCAAACCTCTGCGCAACCACAACACCCACTTCTCCTTCCCTCCGTTCTGGTCTTCTCCGAGCTTGCTGCCATGGGACAAATGCTTATTTCCCTTTCTCAACAACTTCTAGTGCAGCTTAGCAATGTCACAAATACGATTCGTCAACACCTGAAGCACAAGGTCGACCTACTGGAAGCCGACATCATCCCTCTCCAAGAAGAAATTGATGCCGTAAAAGCAGAGAATCATCAATTACAGACGCAATTAGCAGATCTCCAAGGCCAAGTTTCGGCACACCAGGCACGGATACAGCAACGGAATGACACATTACAGCAACTTGCCACCAAAGACCAACTATTGAACGCAGTCCAAGAAGAAATCAGGGAACTGAAGATCGCACTACAGGAAAAGGAAGATATCAGCACATCACTCGAAGAATTGGTAGAAGAAACGAAAGCACAATTGCAGGAGATAATCCAGAAGAATTAAGAACAGCAGCGAGAAGCAAAACAAGTTGAAGACGAGCTACGAAGAGCCCAAGAATGCTTGGACGAGGTGAACAATATGCTGAGACACCAATTAACCAGGGAAGCCAAATACCAAAAGGATATAGCAAATGCTCGCAGAGAACGAGATGCATACTACAAAACTATCGAATTTCAGAACCAGCAACTCGAGCGACTAGATAACTAGTTGCGAAATCAGAAGGATCGAGTCACTGATATGCAGAAGAAAGTCACCGAAATAAAGACATCCCGAGACGCTGCATTATCCAATGAGTTTTATTTACAAGAGGCCTTCTTACAGACCCAGGCCGAAATTTTTTTAACCCAAGCCATAGCTCTTAGCTCCGTTAGAACGGACGCTCAGTTATTAGAACCGACTACTCTAGTTCAGATGATAAAAACCATTAAAAAGAAAATTACCCGAACGTTTAGGCTCGCCCGAAGCATGTATTTAGAAGGTCTCGTAGCAGAACCATAGGAACCTGCGGGTTCGAGTCCACCGTGCGTGCCAATGTTAGACGGTCGCCGAAAAAGGACAAATGTACTATGACAGACGTCTTAAATGTAAAAGAACCTTTTTGAAATGCACATGAAACTAAAGATTCGCGCACCCTTGTAACAAATCTTCTATATAAGGCAATGAGAAAAGAGTGGTAGAGGGCCCGTTTTGGGGAATTGTGAGCATACTGTTTGAATCTGTGTGTGATGTGTTGATGAGAAGATTGAGCTCTGTTCTGTTCTATTCGGATCTGTCTATTCGACTATTCTCCCTGTAGTGTAGAGTTACGACTCGGTAGTATTGTGTTGTGAATCTGTTTGGTGATAGTTATATGCGGTTCTGGATTTTATCACGGAATAAGTGTTGTTTATCAGTCTTCTATTGAACAGGGGACTGTGTAAGGCCGAAGCGAACTATCTACGTGCTAGCATTTTTTGTTAAGTAACCAGGTTCGATACAATAGTCTGCGTTCACTGTGGATTCCGATCCCAGGAAGGACTCGTATCGGTAATGGTCTGAACGCGAGTGGAAACAATGATAAGTTTGTGACGAGTCAACTGTTGGTAGGAACTTGTTGCTTGAGTTTGGCATACGGTAAGTTTGCATACCTTCAAGTATAGCTGTCTGTTGTGTTATTGTTCGGTATACCTATCTGTCACGAAGAAGTGCATATTGAGTGGCATTCGGTTATGAAGTTGAGTATTCTATTAGTTATAAGTCAGAACCGGACTACTGCTCTGTTGCTATAGTCCGGAAGTTCTAAGTCCCAGTACGCCGAACAGTTATCAGTATTCAGAGTCAAGTACTGAGCTAAGACGCGATAGAACATTTATGATTGTGTAAGAAGTTGGGAAAATAGTACAAGGCCTCTGTCTAACAGACCCCTACCACTCCCAAGAACCCACGTGGCTAAGAGGTAGCTTAATATTAATTATCTCGGTATTGCCAATTGATTTACCTGAACATGGAAGAGTAAAGATTGAAGGGTTTGGGAACGTCCGACTTTTGAAAGTGTTTTGAGTCTGAAGTCGGAAGTTTAACGACTAACAGTTCATGGGGATATCATCATTGATCCATGGTGGCTCATTTATACTTTCTTCATCTAAGGAACTCGATAAATTTGATGTCTCAATCACAGCTTGCCTATGTCCTCGTTGTTTGGGTCGTTTCTTGATTGGTGTCCTGACTGGGGGCTCATCATCAGATGCGGGAGGGGAATAATTTATTTCTTGGGATACATCTCTCTCTGGTGAAGCTTCATTTCCCCATGATGGAATGCTACCAGACTGTGTCCCTGCACCCGAGTTTCGTCTCGAAGAGTGGCTTGTGGTTCGATGCTTCTTGTGGGGTGTCATCCATGTTGGGTGCTGAGTACCTTGCACATGGCTAGGGTAGACGACATGATCCTTCCTAGCAGTTTGCTTTGTGCATGCCATTCTCTTAGGTTGTAAAGTGGTAAAATGAGGAAGGATACCTCTATTTATAGGCTTTCACTTAAGAAGTGTCCTGTTCACATTTAAATAGATAAAAATTAGTTTTAAGACATTAAAAGTATATTCACAAAAACATTAAAATTTTATTTGAAGTGAAAGGGGTTATAAAAACCTTAAAAAAAATAATGCATTTTAAGAGTTTGGAAACTATTTCCAAGCAGAACCCTTGCGGACTCTTTGTGCACGCCATTGGGCATGATGTACGGGTCCTGATGATGACATCCACTTCTCTCTTGCAATATCATGTTGTAGCTTTCGTGTAATCTTTGCTATTCATGGCTCACATGCTCGTTCCATTACATATTTTCTAGTGAATGTCGCATGAAAAAACCAATTGAACATTTCTTCTAAATAGTTTGATTGGAGTAGACCACCCCCATGATGACTGTTTTTAAAGTAAACAACTTTAGCCCTGTAATGTGACTTCTCAATTCCTTGTGTACTAAAAATGTAAAGTGACCCATATCGATTCATAAAATATGCTCCATGTGCAAAAAGAATATGCTATGATCTGGTGATTAAGATATACACATAGTGTTTAAGACCAAATAAAAAAATGTAAGCGAAACTTACTATGTAATGTGTAATGTTGCTTTCTCCCCAAGATAAGATGAATGACTGTGTAAAATCCTTCAAAGTCACTTGGAATAATTCTCGTTGTGAAGCATTTGTGGAAACCAAACACATCAAATGTAACAATTGATCGAACGATGACCAAAACTTCTTTCACGTGTTAATGAGATCTACCTGACTATCTTTGTCTGTTGTAATGGAACAGAGGTCCTTCCAAAGCTCCCCTTTCCCATCATCTTGACTATTCACATCTCTTTTAAAGAAACATCTTGCCTTTTCCCAATCATTGAAACTTGTTGCAAAATCTCTTGAGACTCACCATACTTCTTAACAACTAAAGATACGTGGCCACCATGGCAACATATAGAATTCAAAAGATCTTCTATTTTTTGGATTGCTATTGTAAACCTCTCTAGTGTTTCATTGCAAATGCATATTCAACATGGAGCTTCAAAAGCCTATCAAAGATCCTCATGAATGCATGCAAAGTCCAAAAGTGAACATTGACTAATGGAAATCGGATAATGGGGTTCCAATCATTGCTTATTTTATCATGAGTCGGTTCTTGTAACATTGGACACCTCAAAAGTGATATCTCCCATTCCTTGTGATTCAATGAGTCTGTTTCATCAATTTCTTCAGAGTCATCAAGTCTCATCAATGCCCTTGCAGGTTTAGATTTTCTCTTAGATCCTTTGTAACCGTGTGTACAATATGGGCAAGGATAGAGAGAAGATGCTCCTTGTTTACAACCTAACATGCATTTTATACTCTTAAGTTCTCCACCCAAATGCCATTCTACCTCAAAATCACCTCTATCATCTACAAAAAGCTTTTGCCCATGTATTTGAGAAGAGATTACTTCCGTAATCCATGGAGTCTTACTAAAAATCCATGAAATAACATTGTTTGTTTCTTTGGGAACTTCTATAGCACCTAACCACCAGATATCTCTCTCTGATTGCACACTGTAAGTCAAATGCTCCCTCCTTCCTAAAGTTTCATCACTCATTGCATGGTCCATAATTTCATTCATTAGTGTCACACTCAACCTTTCTAGTCACTGACCCTTTATGATTTGACACTCATCAAGCTTCAGTATGAACTTTAACTTAACATTATAGTCTGCACAAAAGAGAAAACATTATCTTAATATGACACTTGAATGCAATAAAACTTGAACACCAAATAAAATGTAGTAGGGGTACCTTTGATTGTTGAACTATAAAAGTGAACCATTGCTTGTTGAAGCTTCTGAAGATCCACAAATGTATTGTTGAATTTAGTGTAAGTAAATCCTTGTGTCAATAGGATTTTTTATTGCTTCTTGGGAATATTTGGATGATAAACAGAGGCAGGCATAGTTTCTTCCATGAATAAATATTGTCTAATAGTACGAGTCACATCCTCATTTGAGTTTTTTTTATTGATAGACACTTTATATGGGCATGGAAATATACTTTGAGAAATACCTTGTGATTGTAAGGCTTGACTGAGAAGGGTGTACATTGCAGTATACCCATTTCTATTGATGCCCACTTCCTCACGTATTGCCTGCACATCTTGCACTATGATACGGTTTTTTAACTTCTTTGAAAACTCAGCTTCAACAACTCTAGTACACTTTCCTATGGGTGAGTCTAAAGTAGAAGTGATTTCTTTGGTGTTTATACAGCTATTCATCAACTTGAATTGGTCTTGTGTTGTTGATGAAGCAGTTATGTCTGAAATAAACGACCTACACAATGAAAGGTTCCATTACAAATCTTCATTAAATCATATAAAAGTAAAACAAACACTCACCTTGTTGCATATATACGTCCTTTGCGTGCTCCACCACCTTTTGAAACAGCTTCAAAGGATGACAATGCTCTTTTCCTATGTCTCATACCAATTGGAGTCTCTTTCAGCTGCTGGAGATTGGCAGTTAACTTTGAAATTGTGCTTTGTTTTGCTTCAATATCCTGTTCCAAATCTGCAAGTTGTTTCTGTAAAGATATGATTGTGATTTCTAAAGTGACCACCCTCATATGATAGATGTGATATTGTTGGAACCAATACTTAGCAATAGCAAGTGAATGTGTAGATAATCGCTTGCAGTAACCTAATAGTCCAGCTTCACCTGCACCAATGAACTGAAGTAAAGTTGAGAATGTTACCGTTAGTGTCCATGTGAAAGGCCAAATGGCCACCAGATACTTCTTCGTATATGTTCTTTAATAAAACATATAGTGGCCTGGTCAGTCACAGACTGCAAGTTCGACCGCATTTGTAAGACCTAAGAAGTCTGTCTTCGTGCTTCCAGTGCACTGTGTTTTCTGTGTATTCTACAGCCTATGTACGGAGTACTGTGTGTGGCCGAAGGAGCTCAGTTTTCTACTCCGAGCATATCATCGTGGAGCCCTCGAGAAGGGGAGCGCACTGCGGTGCATCGTCATTGAAACACTTCACTGATACCAGAGCTGTTCGAGGCAAAAGCTTTGTTCATTTTGTGTGAGCGAAGCGAGCATGTGTGCGAGGGAGGACCTCAACGATCAAGGAATATAGAGGTTCCCGATACTTCCCGGGAGGTCACCCATCCTAGTATTGTTCCCCCCAGAGCTCGCTTAACCGTGGCAATCTCTTGCCACTAAGCTACACTCTTGTGGTGTTTGAAGAAGGGGAAAGACTAAGGTTGAAATTACCTTGAACAAGTTTTGGTCCCTCAAAGCTTCATTTTTGCTTTCAAAGCCTATTTCTGAAGCAATCTTGGGGTGTTTTTTGGAGCCATTTTGGAGTACTTTCGCACATAGTTCTCTTCGCACAGGTCCAAGAACATCAAGAAGAGTGTTCCTTGTACTTCTCAGACAATAAATATCAACCTTTGGGGCTGTATTTTCAGCCACACTCGTAAAACTACAGGTTTCTCAAGGGGTTTTCAGTTTTGGTGGGAGCAGTCGCTGCAAATTTATGCAAGTTTTAAAGCCTAAAACATCAGAGTTGACAGACACTTGCAGGTGTTATTGGCTAGTTTTTGGGTTGTGTATTCAGCCTTTTAGTGTCATTTTACTGCATATATTGAGCACATACACATCATGTACGCTTCTGTGGATACCGCTTATGTACGTCCATGTGGTCATTGATATAGCGGTTACGTTCTTTGCATAAAGCCTTTTACGTTTGATAAAGAGGGTCGTGCTGAGGTTTTCTTAACTGGGAGACACCCAGATGTCGGGGTCTCTTCGGTGATGCAGGTGGAAGACTTACCCAACCTCGCCATAGGAGATGTATGATAGTTGTTCATAGGTGCTCGATAAGCCTAGTTGGCTTCTATTGGATAACTGATTATATGCAGTGGAGTCAGTGATTCGCTATGCAGGTGACATGTCAGTACTTGTAGTTTTATGATACTTTGACACTGGTCATATGCTAATTTTGCAGAGGATACTCTGGCAAAATTTTTCTAGATTTCTGGTTTAGTCAACTATACAGTGGTCGATTTACTCCTTGATACACTTATTTGTTGGTGTTTGGACTCTTCTAGCTCCATTATCATTCTATTCAGTTCTCTACGATCATGGCATCAGAGGTCTCAGGCACATCCGGTGGACCAGGGTCTAGTGCTAGTGTTCCGAGGAGGAGCTATAACTTGTAGGGCAAAGACCATTTTGAGATCCGAAAATTTGATGGCACAAACTTTGCTCTATGGAAGAATCAGATTAAAGATGTGCTGATTCAAAGGAGGCAATGGAAGCCAGTAAATGGGATTTCAAAGAAGCCTGCTGACATGGATGAAGATGATTGGGATGAGTTAGATGAAATGGCCAAGTCTACCATTCGCTTGCACTTGGCAGATAATGTTTACTTTACAGTATTAGACTGTGAAAGTGTAGAGGAGCTTTGGAAGAAGTTATGCAATACATATGAAAAAGAGACGGCATCAAATAAAGTGTATCTGATGAGAAAATTATATGACCTTCCTATGAAGGACACAGATAGTGTCGCTGCTCATGTAAATGAGTTTGATGCTATATTCTCCCAGTTACAGGCTCAGAAAATAATAAAGGATACCTGAGTGTAAGTATACAAACTATAGCAGTATTGTTGTTATGCACCCTGCCATCATCATGGGATACGTTTTGCACAGCTATTAGCAATAGTGCAGCTGGTGGTAAACTCATCTATGATGACATATGTGGAGCACTCTTGAGTGAGGAGATTTGTAGAAAATCTATGGTTGGCACTCAGAGTGGAGATGCATATAATGTTCGTGATTCTTACCAAGGAAAGAATCAACAATGTGGCAGGAGCAAGAACAAGGAAAAAATGGTCAACGGAATAAGAGTAGAAGTAAATCAAGGAAGAGGGATATCGAATGCCATTATTGTCATAAGAAAGGACACATGAAGAAAGACTGTTATGCATTAAAGAATGCTAAAGGTAAAGGATAGAATGTTGATGGGCATGTTAAACAGTTACATGCACCATCTACTTTGACTGTAAAGTTTGAAGAAATTAATGCTATTTCTGATGATGCTGATGTGTTGACACTTGATAGTGTTGTGCTATCTGAGGCACTTATGACTGATTCTCTTTCCCACACGTGGTTCCTAGATTCTGGTGCTTCTTTCCATGTGACACCACATAGAGAATGGTTCTCTAATTATGCAGCAAAGTCTCTTGGTACCGTGAGACTTGGTGACTCTTACCAGTGTGATGTTATGGGGATTGGAGATGTGGTTGTGCAGTTCATTGATGGTTCAAAATTTACTATGCATAATGTACGCCATGTACCTCAGTTATCACGCAGTTTGATGTCAGTTGGTCAACTTGATGACCTTGGTTACAAGGTGGTCTTCTATGCTCAGTCCTTTCGTATATCAAAGGGCAATATGGTTATTGCAAAAGGAAACAAAGTTGGCTCACTTTATCCTTTATTTGTATCACAGAAAGAACACTTGTTAGCTGTTACTGAACAGTCTATGGCTTGTATTTGGCATGGTTGTTTGGGCCATATATCTCGTAGTGGAATGGAAAATCTTTCTTGTTCTGGCTACTTACCTATCTTTCTCTGATTTTTCATTTTGTGAGCATTGTCAATATGGAAAGCAAACCAGAAATGTGCATAGAACGCACATTGACTCTTCAATTCAGCCTTTAGATCTCGTTCATACAGATCTGTGTGGTCCTATGCCCACTAGGTCCTTAGGTGGTTCTCTTTACTTTGTCACTTTCATAGATGATGCTACTAGAAAAGTCTGGGTATATCCTATCAAATCAAAGGATGATGTATTCCCTACTTTCAGAAAATGGCTTGCTTCAGTTGAGACTGAAAAAGGAACTAAGCTTAAGGCTTTACGTTCAAATAATGGGGGTGAGTATACCTCACATGAATTCAGCCTTTTCTGTCAGTCTAGAGGGATTCATAGAGAGTTTACATCTCCTTATACCCCAGTACAGAATGGTGTAGCTGAGAGGATGAATAGAACTATTCAAGATAGAGTAGTATCTATGTTGCATCATGCAAACCTCTCACAAGGTTTTTGGGCAGAAGCAGTATTGACTGCAGTTCATGTGATTAACCTTTCACCTAGTACTGCCAAAGGTCTGAAAGTGGCACAAGAGTTATGGACAGGGAAACCACCATATTATGATCATCTTCGAGTTTTTGGTTGTGAAGCATATGTTCATATACCCAAGAATCTTAGACAAAAGTTGGACCATAAGTCAAAGAAATGCATTTTTCTTGGATATGGTCGAGAAGGACAATTTGGATATCGCTTATGGGATCCTGAAACATGGTCAGTGATCAGAAGTAGTGATGTCATTTTTAATGAGTCTAAGATGCATAAACAACCCATTAAGGAGGTTGAAGTGAGAAGAGTGGTGTTTGAGGATACTAGTCCTCTGGTTAGCATGCATAAAAATGTTGCACATAGGGATGTTCAAGAGAATGTCCATTCAGATCAGTCTGCACATGTTCCTGTTCAGCAACGATTGAGACGTTCTACACGTGTCTCATATCCACCTGATAGATATGTTCCAGGTTTAGATTTTGTTATGCTAACAGATGCCGGTGAGCCTTCTTGCTACAAAGAGTCTATGCAGACAGAGGATCATGTCAAGTGGGAGCGTGCCATGAAGAGTGAGTTGGATTCTATTCACAAGAATGGTACTTGGGACTTAGTACCTTTGCCAAAGGGCCGAAAAGCTTTACCATGTAAATGGGTATAGAAGCTGAAATTCACATCAGATAGTGCTTCTCCAAAATATAAAGCACGACTTGTTGCAAAGGGTTTTAAGCAACAACATGGTGTTGATTTTGAGGAAATCTTCTCTCCAGTGGTCAAGATGAGTACTTTGCGCATGTTGCTTGGATTCGTTGCAATGGAGGACTTAGAGCTAGTCCAAATGGATGTGAAAACAGCTTTCTTGCATGGAGATCTTACATATGAGATCTATATGGAACAACCAGAGGGTCATGTAGTTCCTGGCAAGGAAAGTCTAGTTTGTAAGCTCAAGAAGAGCTTGTATGGACTTAAACAGTCTCCTAGACAATGGTACCAAAAGTTTGATACTTTTATGAAGTCCCAAGGCTCTTCTCGGAGCAATCAGGATCATTATCTCTACACAAAGAGATGTTTTGATGGCAGCTTGATATGTTTGATACTTTACGTCGATGATATCTTGATTGCTGGGAAGTCCTCTTATGATTTGTCACTTCTCAAAAAGAAGTTGAGTCAGACATTTGATATGAAGGATTTGGGGGATGCCAAACATATTCTTGGCATGCGCATTACTCGTGATAGGAGTAATAGATGCATATACTTGTCTCAAAGTGAGTACATATCCAAAGTACTTCACCGATTCAATATGCATGGGTGGAAAGGCATTGAGTACACCTTTACCCACATATGTGAAATTGAACCAGGATGACTGCCCCAAAGCAGATGAGGAAAAGGAATTCATGACCAAAATTCCCTATCAGTTTGCTGTTGGTAGTCTCATGTATGCTATGGTGGCTACGAGACCAGACATTGCATTTGCAGTGGGAGTTGTGAGCAGATATATGTCTAATCCTGGCAAGAAACATTGGGAAGTGGTCAAAATGATTTTGAGATATCTGAGTGGCACTAAGGACAAGTGTCTATGGTTAGGTAGAGGGAAAGCATCCATTATTGGTTACACAGATTCTGACTATGTTGGTTGTGTAGACAATCGTAAGTCTACATCAGGGTACATTTTTCATTTTGTCGGAGGTGCTATCACTTGGAGATCTCGTCTTCAAGAATGTACAACTGTTTCCACCACAGAAGCAGAGTATGTTGCAACAAGTGAGGCATGTAAGGAAGCATTGTGGCTTTCTCTTCTTGCTTGTGATATGGGTTTACCTCAACATGTACCTCACTTGCTCAGTGATAGTCAGAGTGCCATTGCTTTGGCTAAGAATCCGGTCTATCATGGAAAGACCAAGCACGTTGAGGTGAGGTATCACTTTATTAGAGATTGCTTAGCCACTGAGAGCATTATTCTTGAGAAGGTTCACACTCGAGATAATGCAGCAGATGCTTTGACTAAAGCTCTACCATAGGATAGCTTTCGACACTATTGTCACTTGATGGGGGTTACTTGATTCTTGATCTTACACAGTCACTTGTATACTCTGTAACATGCCCATCAAGTGGGAGGTATAGTTTGTATATTTACACTCAGGTATCCTTTATCATTCTTTATTTTTCCTCCCATAGTTACTCTGGCCATATTGGCCTTTAGTGGGAGATTGTTACCGTTAGTGTCCATGTGAAAGGCCAAATGGCCACCAGACACTTCTTTGTATATGTTTTAATAAAACATATAGTGGCCTGGTTAGTCACAGACTGTAAGTTCGACCGCATTTGTAAGACCTAAGAAGTCTGTCTTCCTACTTCCAGTGCACTGTGTTTTCTGCGTATTCTACAACCTATGTGCGGAGTACTGTGTGTGGCCGAAGGAGCTCAGTTTTCTACTCCGAGCATATCGTCATGGAGCCCTCGAGAAGGGGAGTGCACTGTGGTGCATCGTCATTGAAACACTTCAGAGAAGTTATGGAATGTTGGATGGTAAGAAGATATAGGATCAAAAGGATATAGTGAACCAGGAGCCCAAAGATCAATACTTTTTTCTCCAGCTGCACGACGTTCATTTTGAGAATTGGCATCATTGTTGCATCATGTATTTGGAGCAAACTCTCTAGGCACATGAACATGGATACTTGTTGATGCAGGAGCATGCAAACATTCTACTGTGAAGTTTGTGATACATGTCAACACCATCTTTGCTAATGATCAACAATATAACAAACAAAGATGAAAAACTCGTTGGAAGGGACTCTAAAGCATATGTTTTGCTCAAAAAATGTGTTTTCTTGCATGTGTATGGGTTAAAGTGTATTTTTCCACTATGTATGACTGAAAATGATGAAATTTGAAAAAAGTAATTTTTTGGGGGAAGCATAGTCACGGATTTGATGATGTGGCACTTACTTTTGGAGGGAGTTTGAAAATTATACTTTTTCTAAAAGAAACTTCAAAAAATGGGCCCAAAAAAGTGACTTCTGACATATATATTAAAAAATAGGCCCTTTTGAGTTAATATAAACTAAAAATGAGGTCATAATGGACCTCGAATTCTACAACAAACAAGGACCAAGGGGAACAAAAGATCCTATCAATGGATCCCATGAAGACTATAACAACAAAAAAAGAACAATGCTCAAAAGGTGGTAAAATGGTTCCATAAGCACTACCTACTCCATGTTGTAAGCCCTTGTATGTCTAGGGATCCCATATGTCCCTAGATCCCAAAAACCACTTGGATCCCAAATGTCCAAGTATATGTCTTGGAGTCCCATATGTCCCAAGATCCCCGGGATGTCATATGTTCCACACACCATGGATCCCATATGTCCATGGAATTAAAAATGAAGGGATGCCATATGTGCTACACATGGATGGCACATGTCCATGAAGACCAAGGGATGCCATATGTCCCAAACTTGGATCCCATATGTCCAAGTTATGTCTAAGGATCCCGTATGTCCTTAGATGCTAAAAACCAAATGGACTAACTGATCCCATATGTCACTAGTGCCCTATACTAAAAACAAAAGGGTCATCACATGGAGGGGGGGTGTTGAGAGTTCCATGCTCTACCCTTTTGTCCAAGTCTAAGTTCATTGTCATGCAAGCACATTTATCCCACATGGGAATTCTCCCAAACTCCATGTAACCAAGGCCTCCCTTCACTAGTCATTCCACTCTAGCTCATTGCCAAGAGTGTGCATCCTCTCCTCATGGAATCCTCATGCTTTTAGAGCATCTCATGTAAGTCATTTATGTTTTATTTGATTCATCATGTTTTTTAATCTTTTGTTCCTTCCCCCATAGCTTGTTTGTTGTGTGTATGTGAGTAGAATAGGAGTAGTCCTTTGTTATTTCAACCGTGTGGTGTAGTGACATGCTTTGAATGCTGTGGGGCAAAGTGTCTAGGTTCAAATCCACTAAGTGGACATTTCAACTTTTCTATACTCTCAAAACAAAAAAGTTGATTGATGGAGGCATATAATTAGAATAAAGCTCGATAGGCTTTAGTTACTTTAAGATACAATCCAATCTCATGAATTTTAAATTTGTACACTTTTTCCCTCATCTTCATATTAATGAATATAACCAAATCTCTCTGTCAAAAAATTGAACTACATTGGTGGCGGTCAGAATTACAATGCTTCATAATTTGTTGCATTACATCAATGGAATGTATAAAGTAATCAGAGAATACAAAATTGCAACTCGGTGCCCACTGCCCAACACAATGTGCCGGAGGTGCACTCTGAGACTCGGTTCACATCAAGCGGCGACAAAATTCTATGAGCGTCTTTGAGCAATCAGTTATTGTCGTGTGTCCTATGGTGTTCACAATAGGCGGAGGTACCATAGCACATTGATTCCACATCAGCGGCACATATTACATAATTTTGTTTCGGCCTCCCCCTCTCGCCCCTTGAACGTACCAGTTGACAATTCATTTAAAAAAAATAATATATTGTTATTTTTTTTCAGTTCATCTTTGACGTAGATATATATTTTAAACAAATCTCTACTATTTTAGTGTTCAGAGAGAGTGGTTTTAGTGTTCACAGAGGGCGGTAGGCTTGAGGAAGTCTTTGTATAATCCACCTTTCTATCTGAACACTCAAACGACAGCAGCATCATATTTTGTGTTGTTCCGTCTAAACATAGCTAAAACTATCCAAAATACCACCGGGTCTGTGTGAATCTAGCCTGAAAGACACATCATCAAACAATGTGTAGCTTGCGGTTGCTTGCCACGTCAAATATTAAAATTTTATATATATATATATATATATATATATATATATATATATATATATATATATATACATATATATATATATACATATATATATATATATATATATATATATATATATATATATATATATATATATATATATATATATATATATATATATATATATATATATATAATGCCAGCTCTCGTATGTGTTGATATGCTTATGTGAAGGAAATAAACATTCGATTTTTTTTTTTTTAATGGAGGTTCATCCGAAGCCTATTCCCTCGGACTTTAACTTTGAAATTGCAACTGTACAAGTGAATGGGCATAACACCCGTGGGACCCCCCTGTATCCCACAAAGCAGGGGTTAGAAGAGGTTACAACTGAAGGAGACATGATTACAACTGGGTTTAACTGGCCTAAGCCATAACATGTACAAGTGAATGGGCATAGCACCTGCGGGACCCCCCTGTATCCCACAAAGCAGGGGTTAGAAGAGGTTACAACTGAAGGAGACATGATTACAACTGGGTTTAACTGGCCTAAGCCATAACATGTCCAGCCTGGGACTTGAACCCTGGACCTCCACCTCAAGAAGTCAAAGCTCAACCAACTGTCCTACAGGACGTGGACAACATTCGATTTTTTACCCTCCCATGTGAACAGATACTCGATAACATATAAATTTTTGTATTTTTCCGACCAATTCTTATATTTTTGTCAACTGTTCAGCCTCCCTCCCTGAGCCCAATCATACAATGCGTTCTGTCCTTCGAAAACATAATTGTAGTTCAGCTTTGTCGGATCAATCGAATAAGTCTCTGAGTGGGAAAAGAAGGAACTTAGGGCTTTAAACTTACGCAGATTTCAGCGATTGTATCGCATCTGTCCTTACGTTGAGCCCTTGAAGTAGTCGATGAAACTGCACTTGTTTGCGGTACAATAGCTGGTATCCCTTGACGATGCCATTCGCTTCTTTCTATTGCTGGTGGAGGACGAATGTTCCATGGTCCTATCACCCGTTCCCTGGAAGCTAGAGTAATAGTCGTTAGCCTTCTCTCGCTATGCCAACGGCGCTCTATGCATCTGCTCCTTGGCACAAAGGGACAGGTACACTTGGAGTAGAACACTTTAGGCACGTATATCGTTGATACCTTCAGATAATGTCGGTCGAGTTGGAGTTTTTTATTCAGTCTACCATGAGGCGTCTCACATCTTCTTAGTGCGGTTTTGTGATCTGCTGAGCTTTGCCGGTGGTTCTGTGGATAATGATTGCTTCAACAATGGGATTTTAATGCTGTTATTACTCGGTCTGTGTGCCTATGATGATAAATCGATTGGCTGAATATTGTGATGCTATCATTACTAATCTTCTCACTGAGGCCCGGATTAACCATGTGTAGTTGTTTTACCTAGATCGAATGAGATAGGTGCTTCAGCTTGTTATAGAGCCTAATGTAAAAGTAATTTCGCTTCAAGTCTCAGTTGTCGTACGATCTTCATTGAGTTAAGTTTAGTCGCATATCCAACGAGGTCTGAGATAGAAGCTCGTCATTTGCCCTGCCTAACATGCAGTACATCGATTTGTTGTAATTTAGAATAATCGCATGTTTAGCCCATGTAGGTACGTTGCTTTGAGGAAGTGTTTATGCGCGTGATCCGGCGAAAGGTTGGCTACGCCCGGGTTAAATATGCCCGAATTTAGTTTGGTTTTTCCAGTTTGATCCATAAGAATTTCGGTCCCTCAATTACTTGCACCTATCTGATATAGTCGCAGCTTTTATTTTCTGTTAATCGGCGTTAAGGAATTCGTAGGCTTAGTACTATAGCTTGGATAGTAATGCAGTCTATGATTTGTAGTGCTATCCTACCGCTAGGGCATTATTATATAGAAACGTAGAGACTCTGATTGGCGTGATGTAATTAATCACACAACTCAATCTCTCGCATCTACTAAGAATTAACTTCTTCGGTGCGTGGCATCTGTCATCAAGAGGACACCAAGTTGTTTAACGCGTGATCGAATTGGTGAATCGTAAGCCTATTGAGGGGCTACGGGCCCAAAATTTTGACTGTATTCCTGGAAATTCATTCATACGTTGATGAAATATTTTGTTAGTCCTGTTTTCGGGCTTGTTGGCCTTCAGAACTAACGCGGTGTATGTAATCAGTTTTAATGCCCTTAATTGGATGCACTTTGTCTTTAATTTTTGGAACTATTTTTATTTCGTGACTGCGTGGGCTAGGCGAATTAAGTGGTGCTGAACTTGCTCAAAGTCCTTTCTCGAGTGTCGAGTTTGAGGCATTGGATATTTAGTTGCACTGATTTTTTGTGATCAGCAAATCACTGGCATTTTTGGAAGTCAAGCACGTTCATATGAAGATGAGGTGGGTGAATAACTTCGCCTTATGAGTGGAAGTAATCTCTTGGGGCCTTCATCCCTGGCTCGAAAGGCGCTAAAGAAGAGATTCAACGCTGAAGGTCTGATTCACTCAAGCTTTTCAAAAATATTCTTAGTATGACTTTCTTTTGAAGTGAATGGAGTTGTTAAATGGTGGATTGGCGATCTAACGTTGTATTTGCTGAACCTGGAGTGGCAAGTTTTATATGCCATAAGCACTTGAGAGTACTATGTTTGTTCCTCTGACTTCACTATGGATTGAGTTCGACCTTTTCACTTGATGAGATGTTTCAGGTGTTTGAAACAGATTCGATTAATCATTATCCGTTGAGCTATTTAGAAACTGAAATTGCAGATTTCGGGCTAGTATTCCTTGGTAACAAGTCCAGAAAGGTCATTTAGATTTACTTTAAACCCCTGAACCTGAATTTCAGGCATGTGAGTGTGCAAGTCACATGTTCTATGCCTGAATGTAAATCTCACATATTCGTGTAAAATCACAGTTCTAAGTATTCTGCAGCCATTTTTGAGGTTGAAATTAGAACAATAATTGAATATTCTACTCCGACACACAATTTTGTATTCTAAAATGGTCTCATTTCGGAAAGTTCCAGATGGAAATTGACAATAAAGTTCAAGTAAAAGAAAAATATTTATGATGATGAAGGAACGAGACTGTTTTCTAAATCTATTCTAGAGTTGTGTTCAACACTCATGTTTTGTATCTCAGTTAACTTTCTTGCCACTAATATTAATTGCACATACCTATTTTACGGATTCACAGGATCAAAATCATACTTATTTCTTGTAATAATAAACAATTGTTTGACCGACATGATCAAGGGTTGTGTATCAAGATATAAAGTTAGGAGGAACGGAGTGCTTGTGCATCCTTTAGGTCACTTTCAACTTAATCGGAGGATTTACACTGGAGTGAGTGAGCTACCTGTGCTTGGTGGACACAATTGTCTCGGTCTATTTCCTACAAAGTTTGACATGGTTAGAATTGGACATAGTGTGTACTCTTCATGTCAACATGTATCAGCGAGATCATCAAGGGTTGTGTATTAAGATATAAAGTTAGGAGGAACGGAGTGCTTGTGCATCCTTTAGGTCATTGCAACTTAATCGGAGGATTTACACTGGAGTGAGTAAGCTACGTGTGCTTGGTGGACACAATTGTCTCGGTCTATTTCCTACAAAGTTTGACATGGTTAGAATTGGAGGTAGTGGATACTCTTCATGTCAACATGTTTTGTGTCACTTTATCGTGTGAAGTGGGGTGTTGATGCAGTTGTCTTCCCACTTCATGGAAATCTTGGAACTCAACAACTTGGTTAGCAGAGTTTGGTTCGAGGGTGTCACCCTCTCTCTTAAATTTTTACATGCATATAGGAATGGCTCTTTTGCAGGATTGCCTCCACCGGGCCTCCTTTGGCTCCCATTTTTGTTAACACATTTTAGACTTTCTTTGAGATAAAGGGAATGAGTTTTCAACGAGAAAATAACTTCGGCAAAGGCAGAGAGCCCTACGTCTAGTAACCAGGATCATGGAAAAACGTGAGTGGAAGCTTTTGAATATCGTCTACGGAGGACTTAGTGTGGAGTAAACCCATGAAATGGGCACATTGCATGCGTATGAGAAGGTCAAGTAACCAGGATCATGGATATATGTGAGTGGAAGCTCTCGAATATCGTCTAGCGAGTCAATGGAGCAACTCGTAGTGTGTATCATATAGGTCTCACCATTCTTTAAAGGCGTATCACTCAGATTTGAGAAGGGTGTCCAAGCCAATGTAGCCTAGAGGTTTGATGCCCCGAGTCTTAGGGAGGAAGTTTGATGCCTTGAGTCTTTGGGACAAACACCTGAGTTCGAAGTCTTGGCTGGAAATATATTTGAGTTCCTAAAAGATTTGTGCCTCCACCTTATGAGGTTGGCTGTGTGGATGTGTTTTCAATTCATTGGGTTTCAAAAACAGGTAGAGCATGATCTAACATGATCGAAGGAGGTACTTGAAGCATACACTTAGTAGAACACTTGAGGATTTATAAGTGATTGTACCATGCCATTGTCTTATCAATCGAAAATCCCTTTGCAACACCTAGTAGAATACCTCTTGAAGCTAACACATAGTAGAACTACTCTTAAGGTTCAAAAAGTCATTGTACAGTGCCATTGGACAGCAAGGATTATCAATTCATAATCCCTTAGCAAGGATTCAGCGAGGATTTCGACTTGCACTTGTGATAGTTAAACATCAAAGGATGAAGAACTCAACTTCAATTGGATTCATATATTCTAAGGTAAAATTATTGTTTCTTTAGCCCTTGGATTAAATATAAACAATACGTGTGAAAAACACTGATCTAGCAAGAATTTTTAGGGGGGACACGAGACACTCTTGTATTAGGAGGACTTTCGTTTGTTTTCGTTGACAAGAATGCGTGGCCTAAACTTCCCTACACAGGGCAGTGAGTGACCGAGAGACCTTAAAAGGAACCCATTTTATTAGAAACTGTTAAATGATATGACACATGTACCAAGAAATCCAAATAGAGAGTGGAAGCGACGAAAACCAAGAGTGAGAGAAACTCTCATTAAGTAGTGAGTATGAGTTAGGTATGATCATACGGCGGCTTTTGAAGACATGCGCACAGGTCCATAAATTCTAATGATGTAGGACTATCGAACAAAGACTATCCTACCATTCAAGAATTCCAATATTCAATGCCCATAGGATAGGCATTCGTAAGATGGACTAAATCGACAATTGGTTAGGCTTAAAAATAACTGCTCATCAATTGATACACACCCGATAGCTAAATTTTGCACAAGGGTGACAATGACACACTAGCGGCCTCACCTGCACCAGCAATAGGAAGTATGCTGTGAAGGTCAACTTACATGTAAAGGAGTATGCAAAAGAGAGATTGGACTAACATTGTAGCTACTCCACTTGCAAGAGGGTGGTTGTCTACGTGTACCAGAGACAACGGATATGTTCTAATTATGTTGCTTGTAACCAGAGACAAAACGGGCACCTGAATTATCTTATCCACTCCTGGTTTCACTAAGGATTGAGGTCGACGTTATCTCTCGATGTGAGTGAAATCCATTCGAATGATCATTGTCAGTTGAGCTACTGCGGAACTTAAATTGAAGCTATTTTGGCAGGTGTTCCTTTGTAAGGACTTGAGGAGGGTCTAGAAATTTAAATTCAGTTACAGGGCATGTGCAGGTTTAGATATTGATAATTTGAATACAAAGCTCACCTTTGTTGTGTAGCATCACAAATTTTCCAAATATCAAGTAGGCCATCTATGCTGGTGAAAATCACAGTTTCAACCGAATGTGCTACGCCGCATAGCTGCAGAATTATAAGCTAGTGATTAGTTATCTAACACCTATTTACTGCATCAAGATTCATGCTATCAAATCCACGTTCATTTCTATGGTGCACTATGAGATAACGTTTCATGATTGCTGATAAAGAAGGTTGTCAATGTGAACACTTATTCGATCAAAACAAACACTTCTATATCTGATAGAAACAAGTGTTCCTGTATTTGAAAAGGACAAACATTTCATTTTCTAGTAAAAATATGCATATCTTATCTGTTGAGCAATTTCTTTATTTCATGAGAATGAGCAGTTGTTTCATAAGAATAAGATCTTTATCCCATAGACAGAACGTTGCCTATCGGTCGGAAACTAAATTTGCTGATAGAACACACTTCCTTCTCTTCCAAAAAGGACAGTTATTTGGTGAAAAGAAAATACACATTGTATACAAAAATGGGGTCGCATTACCAAAATTGTTGTCACTCGTGTGATTGATCACTTTGATACGCTAGGGCTCCACTTGAAGCTCATAATGAGTCCTACTTGGTATATGGAAAAGTGCAAAAGGGGCTCAAGACCATTGAGCTCACAAAACATGTAGAACTGCTTCCTCTACTTTACTAGGTCGGGTGTGTGTCTTTCCAATTCATTGTACTCTCAAAAAAAAAATGTAAATTGTCAAATGATAATTGAACACAGTTCAATCTAGTATCATACATCTAAAATCGAGCAAAGTACATACTCGAAATGCATGTGAAAGTCAAGAAGTGAGTTCAAGATGTTATTATAGCGGTTTCTTTGAGATTACTCTTATATTTGTAAAGTGTTAGTCATGTAATATACGAAACCACGAACTTTCTCCTCTTCTGGGGAAGAATAATCTAATACTACTATTCTGCATGCATGTAGAATTCCTTCACAAAAGTAATTTTGGAAAATGCAAATTTTTTTTTGTGATTGTCACATCATTTAATGACTTCATCTCTTAGACAGTTTCTCTTTGATAAGACTTCTTGGGAAGGTCATTTTGTCAAGTCTAATTTAGAGCTTTGTGTTGTCTGTTTGGTAGCTGAAGTATATTGACTAGGCAATCATTTGCAATTTCTTGTGTGGTTCCCCTTCTTCTAGTGTCTCATAAAGCTGACTTGTCCTCTTTGGATCAAACTATACTTGTAAAGTCTTTTGTTTTGAATTGCATGCAATAACAAGTGTAAGACGGTTCAAAAACTTTGTCATTGTTGATCTTCAAAATTGGATGCTTTTGATTTCTTCGTTGAAGTTGTTGGGTAGAATGGGTGCTTCTTTTGGTTGTACGGAGAATATCCAAAAATATACATGCAAAAATTCCTTGTCCAAAATGCCATAGGGATCCTATGTTCGACATGTAAACTTTTTTTCTTATTTGCTATCTCAACAATCAGTTCTTTGCTTGCATATATCAATTCATCCATTGGGTTATTATTTTCTTTATAAGCCGTTACCAAAACCATGATCATCACCAAAACCATATTCATAATCTATTCATACCGATATTCATAAGATGCATCATCATAATCTTCAGAATCACATCAATTTGCGTAGTCGTAAGTGCCTACACATAACCATAATAATCTGCAAAATTTTAAGCTCTATGAGAATATCCACGTTAAGGTATCGTTCATTCTCTTCATCATAGAGTATTCCTCTTCTCTTGCATCCATATTTTCTCTAGTATTAACCTAATGGGCCCCTAATTCTATTATTTTTCCTTTTCTTTTTCAAATTCAATAATCTTTTGGGCCTATACTTCTGTTTCTTCAACTTCCACATAAATATCGCACATTTTTTTGTATTTTTCTTCACATTTTCCTCATTGAATGTATTCTCCTGAACCGTTGGAAAGTAGAAACAAAATGAGCTCAAAATGGATAGTCATATGGTTGATGCAAGATGCCACAAATTGTGGGGTATCTATGGGGACACCCTCACCTCCCATTTTTGTGCATCGGTTGTCACCCTCATATTCATCTAGCCTATGCTCAATTAAATCCAGCATACATAAGAATCTATGAATTCCAACTTATCACGGGTGTTCATTGTCAAAAATCAAAAGTTAATAAAACAAGTAGGTCCCTCAAAAATGGGTTGAAAAGGCTATCAATCTTCTTTGTAAATCTACCTAATCTTCTTGTAATTTTTCCTTGTTTATAATTTAAATCTTGTTTTGGAAAAAAAGAGAAAAATGTTCATATAAACACAAATATTTCCATGTATAGAAGGCTTTTTTGTGATCAATGAATCTTATTTTTGCATAAAAATCATTCTATTAAAAAGAGCGTTGTATTATTTTCCTTCTTTTATGCATTGTTTGCATCAATAAAGTTGAATAATATGATTACTATAAATCTATAAGTACTCTCATTTTGTTGAAGGTGACTTTTGTGCTTGGCTTTTTCACAATGAAAATATGAAGATTGAAATCTTGTTGTACTATTCATTATGGCTAGTTTTCTTTGTAAAACTTTTACTTCTCAATAAATAGGAATTTATACTTGAGGCACCTAGTAGGCATGTGTGTGAAGGTTGTATTTTGGGCCAAATGCAATGTTCCTCCTTCCCAAAAGATGGATCAGTTCAAGCTAGTAAAAAATTCACAAGGAATACAGGCGCATAGCGATGGTTAACGCGACACAATTTTGTCGCTATATAGTTGTGTAAAGCATCGCAACAAGCGTCAAGCGCACAATCTCGATTAAACGATGGAAACTTTGATGTTCTTATCGACGTGTGGTGCGACGTCCATTGTGACAGTTACATTAAGCATCGGTAAAGCGATGGTATAAGAAAGCATGGCATAAGCGATAATAAATTGCATCTCATAAACGACGATAAGTAGCATCAATTATGCGACACTATTTGGAGACGGATATGCGATGGTTTATCATCGGTTACATGACAACTTTTTGATAAAGAAAATAAAAATGTTGGAGGCACTTGGATCAACATCTACACACATCTGATTGAAAAGCTCTCCAACATTCACAATTGTGCTGTGCTTACGAGCTTAAACAATCGCTTGGTGAATTGTTGTTTTGTTTAATCTCTATCTTATTATCTTTCTCTCTCTCTAATTCTCTCCTTTCTACCTCTTTATCTCTTTGGATTATCTCTCTTTCTCTCTCTCTCTCTATCTCTCTCTCTCTCTCTATTTTTATTGCAAGTTATTCAAGAAGTTAACCAAACAAAAAATATGATGTTGATGATATTCCACCATCCTATTCATAGTTTCTTGTAAGACCTCATTTATCAGAAGCTTCTATGAAGAGGCTATGCAAAAGTGATCCTGTGGAATATGCAAGGTTGAAAGACCTTCAAAAGAAGATAAAGTACAAGATTGTGCAACAATGATGAAGATGATTGCATGGCAGATTTTATTTGTCACGAGGAAGGAGATAAGGAAGAGAGCTCACACACACTCTCACAATCAAAGAGAAGCACACACTCAGATTGAGGCAAGGAAGAATGATCTTCTTCTTCTATTACATCAAAAGGAATGTACAAGAATGACCTAAAAACAATAGTACAACAAGTGCAATATATAAAGATCAGGACGTAGGAAAAATCTAATGTCTGTGAATGAGTGAGTTGACAAGCAACTAATGTTCCATCACTCTCCGTAGATATATTTAATAAATCTCAATGAAGTATCCCTAACATATACTAGCATGACCACTATATATGTTAGAGAAATGAAATACTGATATGTGTCATCTTGGATCATCACATGTTGAGCTTGATATCTCAACACTCCTCAAGCTCAATGTCATATCTTGTAATTGAAGCATCTCCCGAAACTTCTTCAACTTCTTAGCTCCAAGTGCTTTGGTGAAAATATTAGAAAGTTGCTCATTTGTTCTCACATAAACAAGAACAATATCACCTCCTAATACCTTCTCTCTAATGAAATGATAATGTACCTCGCTATGCTTTGTTTTGGCATGAAAAACAGGGTTTCGTGCTAATTGTATGCTGCTAAGATTATCACAATAGATAGTGATAGGCTTTTGCACTTCCACACCTAAATCTGCAAGTAACATCTCTAGCCATGCTGCCTCACATGCTACCATTGCAGCACCTCTATACTCGCCTTTGTACTCGACAAAGCAATAGTGGGTTGCTTCTTGCTGCTCCATGTAATAGATGCACTCCCAAGTGAGAATAGGAAACCACTAGTAGATCTTCTATTTGGAATGCTACCAGCCCAATCTGCATCGATGTATCCATGAAGCCTCATAAAACAATGCATAATCCAAAGTAGCACTCACATTATGGAGAGTGCGCCTCAGAGCATCCAAATGTGGCTTCCTGGGAACCTGCATAAACTTCAAGTCCAACAGTATAGCTTAAATCAGGCCTTGTAATTGTGAGATATATAAGACTTCCCACAATTTTCCTGTACGTAGTAGCATTTTCCAATGCTTCACCTGATGTAGTATCCAACTTCAAATTCTGATCTAATGGCATAGAAATTGGCTTACAATCATATACCTGTTTCTGTATGTATAAACTCAATGCCCATGAAGTAGCATAGCACACCAAGATCTTTCATGTCTAATTCCTGTATAAGAAGTTGCTTTACCTCTTTGATGCCTTCTTGATTATCACCACCTACAATCAAGTCATCAACATAGATAGCCACAATTGTGATGCCATCATGACTCTTCCTTGCACATACTGTTTGATCTGCATCACACATAGAAAACCGAATGGTGGTTAAGTAATCAGCAATCCTTGCATGCCATGCATGAGGAGCTTGCTTCAACCCACACAAAGCCTTTTGCAACCTGCAAACATATTCTGGATGCTTTGAATCTTCATATCCTTGTGGCTGGTCCATATATACTTGTTCGTGTAACTCACCATGTAGGAAAGCATTCTTCACATCCATTTGATGCAAAGTCCATCCGTTTGGTGTAGCTAATGCAACAAGTGTTTTGACAGTAGACATTTTGGCGTTATGGCTGAATGTTTTCTCATAATCAATGCCATATGTTTCTGCATATCCTTTAGCTACCAATCGTGCTTTATACCTGCTTATGCTACCATCAGCATTATGCTTTACCTTGTAAACCCATTTGCAACCTATGGATTTCTTTCCTTGCGGCAATGGAGCCAGCTTCCATGTATCATTCCCATAAGGTACATCCATCTCCTCATCCATAGCTTTTTCCCAATTTGCATTTCCAATTGAATCTTCAAAACAAGAAGATTCAACATCTTGTATTACCTTGGTCATGTAGGCACAATGACAAGCCATATAATTGTCATACGTCAATCATTGCACTGAATTCCGCATCCTCCCTGATCCTCTTGGTCCTGGGTCACTTCTTCTTATTTCCCTTTTTCTCAAGGAAGTATCCAATGAAGATACACTTTTCTGCTTTTGGATCAAGCTTCATCCTCAATTCATCTGGAACATGTACATATGCAATACAACAAAACACTTTCATATGTGATAAGTCTGGCTTTTTACCTGTGAACTTTTCTTCAGGTGTAACTTGATGTACAACAGTAGTTGGAGTTCTGTTCATAATGTATATAGTCATATGCACATGTTTTGCCCAATAACAATGAGGCACATTCTTTTCAGCCATCAAAGCTCTTGCTATTTTTGTAATATGTCTATTTTTGCGTTTAGCAACATCGTTCTGTTGTGGTGTGTACCTGCGTAAAAACTAACATCGAATTCCATGACTTTTAAGAAAATTGTTGAACTCATTTGACATGTATTCACCTCCTCCGTTAGATCTTAATGTTTGAATATACTTCCCTGTCTGCTTTTCCATGAATTATTTGAAAAACCAAAACTCAAAACCAAAGTTATGGCTAGTTTTTGATAGACATCGACAAGACACGATTTATGCATCTGGTCCTTGGGTACTTACGACAAAAGAAATGTAGACTATCAACAATATGATTCAATTCATTTGGACTCCTACAGGATATGGAGCATCTTTCCAAAACATGTTTACTATGGATGATAAGAGCTTATCTCAGTTAAAGACCCGTGATTGGCATAACTTTTTGAAGCACATTTTACCTTTGGTTATCGATGGATGTACAACAAAAGGAGTACGAGATGTGATCTATCATTTTGGATCACTCTTATAAAGTAATTATAATACTTCTATATTAAATATATATAAATATTTGATATCTTTTATTTTTGAATTAATTTCTTTATAATTTTTTTTATTTAAAACTCGATTCCAAAAAAGAAACTTGAATGCAAGGAGCTACTATGTTCAATGGAGAAAGAGCTTCCTACTTTATTTTTTGATATTCAAGTTCATTTATTAGTCCATCTTGTAATGAAATAGAGAGTATACGTGTTGTCAGCACTCAATGGATGTTTTGGGTCAAGCGATTTATGGGAATATTAAAATATTATGTGCGGCAAAGAGCCAAACTAGAAGGATCCATGGCAAAGGGTTGGATGTTTGAGGAGTGGATGTACTATGTTAGTGAGTACCTTGAAAGAGTTCATGAAAGAAGCTCGACGTGCATGGACCAAGGAGTCTTCTTCAAAAATAATAGACGAGGTATTATTAGGTAAGGGAGTTTCATTTTTTTTTACATTTCAAGAAAAAAAATAATGTTTTTAGTTTTGTAGCATATAATAGCAAATGCATGCAAGCATTGGTTAGCAAGTACGAACACGGACTTCAAAATCTTTGAAGTAAAAGATAAAGAAACAAAAGATACAGACAGAATCGTGATAATAATGAGATTATAAATATCTATCTTCTTTCACGGACTGACTACATATGCGTTTGCAACAAGCCAATGCAAATAATGAAAAAATATCAGATGAACAGAGAGAGTTAATGATAGGTTGTGAATGAAAGATAATTTTATTTTAATAATATTTTGTTTTTTTCATATATGTATATTAGTTTCTCTTTACTAATTTAATTTCTCTTGCAAGCTTGAATGTTCACTAATATGTGGGCTTTTAGACAACATATTAGAATCAAAGCTATTGATTCTTTACGTAAAACAGAGGATTTTAACATTGTTGCTTCTTTCAAGCAACTATCACGTGCTAGCTCAAAAGACATGAACCTTATAGATGGTGAAATTGGTTACATGGAAAATGTTGTTGGTATCTACGAAATATCATTTCATACATTCAAAGAGGTAAAAAAAAATTATATTTTTTATGATAGAGTTTATTATTTTTTAAGCACCTAATAATGGTTCTTTGTTTTTATATATTTTGATAGGTCATCTTGAAGGTTGACTAGTTTCAAGCCGAGTATAAAGGTAGTAATTCCACATTGAGAAAGGAATTATCTGGCTTTTGAGCAATTGATTCCTTCCAAGGTAATGCGATCTACTAGAGAATCATATATTTTTCCTATGCATATTGAACAAGTGTTTTTTTATAAAAACCCTGATGCTCATCCTTGGTGGTAAGCCAATCATGTTCAACCTAGAGGTAGGTAATTTTTTATACAGTTTATTGTTACAGAGATCGAAGAAAGTCCTCTTAATGATTCACCATTAGATAATGATACATCAACATCTAAAAGAGAAATTAGAAGCATTGTACATGATAATGATATTAATCTTCTTGATGAAGAGGATAATACTCTACATGCTGATTCTATTGATGATGAAGAGGAATTACCAGAAATCGATATAAGTCCATCAATAGATGATATCATTCATGAGAGCACATATTTAACAATAGAAGAAATAAATGAAATCAATAAGGACAATGAAGATGAGACTATATTGATGTCTTACCAAGATGATGGCAATAATGAAAAGATATGAGTAGATTAGGTAGTAAATCCTACTGTAGTTATCGATCAATAACTTGAATCATTTGAATGGATATCAGAAAATATATTCTTCTTTATTCAACTAGAATATCTGTGAATACCAGTAGAGAGATGAAATCATGTTCTTTTAAGTTAGAACATGACGCTTGGGGGTATGCCAAAATTTTATATAGAGCTTTATTTTCGAAGAGAAAATTTTTGTCATGTATGTATGCATATGTGTGTGTATTCATGTGTATTATATGTATACATGTGTTATTATGCACATATGAGTGTTTCATGTATATGTATGTGTGTGCATGTGTGTGATATATGTATACATGTGTTAGTATGCATACGTGTATGTATGCATATGCATTTGTGTAATATATGCAAGTGTTTTTATACTTGTGTATGCATGTACAAGTATACATGTGTGCATGTAGGCATGCATATGTGATGTGTATATATGTATATTTGTAAATGTGTACATGTAAATATGTATCCATGTATATGTATACATGTGTGCATGTAGGCATAAATGTGTGATGCATCTGTATCTACTCCATCATTTTATATTTATGTATGTGTATCTACATGAAATTTATGTATTTTTCTATATATTATGATCCTCATCGATTTGAGTAGCTATACATAGATGTATAAGGTTGGGAGGAGAGACATCTCTCTACATGGTGGGAGGAATAGATGCAATGTGTACATATACTTCAACCATATGGAAAAAAGGTTGAATTCGGGTTTCTAAATTAGGGTTTTGAAAACCTTAGTATGAAAATTAGTGTTTCCAATTAATATATATATATATATATATATATATATATATATATATATATATATATATATATATATGTGTGTGTGTGTGTGTGTGTGTGTGAAATAGTATATATATACAATATATATATATATATATATATATATATATATATATATATATATATATATATATATATATATATATATATATATATATATATATATATATATATATACATGTGTGTGTGTAATAGTATATATCTACAATATAAACATATATACATATTCTCTTGTATATATATATATATATATATACTTACTATGTGTATGTGTGTGTATGCATGTGTATCTATATGTGTGTATGCATGTGTATGTGTGTGTCTGTATGCATGCATGTGTATATTTGTATGTATATATAATTATGTGAGTCTATGTGTGTGTACATATGATTATGTATGTGTATGTGTATGTGTCTATGTGTGTATTCATTATATATGTGTATCTACATGCATGTGTATGTGTGTGTAAATGTGCATGCATGTGTGTGCATGTGTAAATGTGCATGTATGTGTGTGTGTAAATGTGCATGTATGTGTGTATATGAATGTGTATGGATGTGTATGTGTGTATGTGTGTATGTGTACCTCCGGTCTCACTCCTTTCTCTCTATTTCTCTCTCATATACATACATACATAAACACACATACGCAAATCCACATATATATACATGCACACATACACATGTATGCATGTGACTTGATGTGCATGTACGTTTGTGTATATATGTGTGTATATAAATATGTAAATATATGTGTATATTATGTGTGTGTGTATATATATATATATATATATATATATATATATATATATATATATATATATATATATATATATATATATATATATATAGTTACACATATAAATATAATAAATAAAAGCAATGCATACCATGCATTATCACGATGATGAGCCATAAGTATTCACATCTCTTTTAGACACCATTTATTTGACCACCCAGTCCCAAATTTTGTCTCAAGTGAACTAAGTACATATTTTTTATCCCTCTCATCATGCTCACTACAAAAATAGAAAAAAATCCTATAAATAAAACATAAGATATTTATTACAATTTATATGTTAAACTTATACTTACTTCCACTGCAAGTGGACAAGGTGCAGGTAGGAGTCGCATAATGCTCGCATTCTTCTCTTGAACTCCAATCCATTCCCTATATACACTATATTGCCCTCTGTCTCTATATTGCACTCTAGCCCTAGGGTGCCTATGATGTCCTCATAGGCACCTGTGCTATGCTCTCATGATATGGAGGTGGTATAGGTGTCCTAAAAATAGATAGATAAAAATAAATTAAAATATGTGTTATAATATCATTCAAAAAAATTGTGAAAAAAAAAAACATATCTATGAGCAGATAGTTCTCTTCGTGCATGTGGAGCCACAGAAGAGCCTCTTCTGGTCACTGGGTAAGCATCTGGATCATAAAATCCAACTCATCATCATGCATCTCTTGAGTACTCATGCATGAAGATCCCTAAGGTATCAGGCAAAGCTCTTGTTCTCATAAGACTTTTTATGAGAGTGAGTTTTGTCTTTCTCTCTCTACTAGGATCCATAATATATGTAGATATAAAACAAATAAGTTATAAATAAATATATGTACATGTACATATGTATGCATGTATATGTATGTTTGTGTCTATATGTATGTGTATGTATATGTATGTGTGTATGCATGTGTATGTGTGCATTGTGTATGCATGCATATGTATATATGCATGTGTATTATGTGTATGTTTGTGGGCAGGTATGCATGTGACCTGATGTGCATATACGTATATGTATGTATGTGTGTGTGTATCTGTATGTGTATGCATGCATATGTGTATATGCATGTGCGTATATGTATGTATCTATATGTGTGTATGCATATGCAAGTAAGTATATGTGTGTGTATGTGTATGTAGGTGTATATGTGAGTGTGTGTATGAGTGTATATGTGAGTGTATCTATATGTATGTATGTATATGTAAGTACATACATGTGTGTGTATGTGTATGTAAGTGTATATGTGAGTCTGTATATGTGTGTATATGTGTATGTGGGTGTGTATGTGTGTGTATGTATGTATGTATGCATATGCATGTGCATTATACATGCATGTGTGTGTACGTGTATGTATGTGTGTCTCTATGTGTGTGCATGCATATTTATGTTTAGTGTATGTGTGTATGTATATGTGTATGCATGTGTATGTGTGAGTATGTGTCTCTATCTGTATGTGTATATGTGTATGCATGTGCATGTGTGTATGCATGCATATGTGTATATGCATGTGTATGTATATGTGTATGTGTATGTATATGTGTGTATGTATTTGTAAGTACGTATATGTGTGTATGTGTATGTAGGTGTATATGTGAGTGTGTGTATGTGTATATATGTATGCATGTATGTATGTATGCATACGCATATGCATTATGTATGCATACGCATATGCATTATGTATGCATACACATATGCATTATGTATGCATATGTATGCATGTGTGTGTATGTGTGTGTGTGTCTATGTGTGTATGTGTGTGTCTATGTGTGTATGTGTATGTGTATTATGTGTGTATATGCATGTGTATGTGTGTGTGCAAATGTGTGTGTGTAAATGTGTGTGTGTAAATGTGTGCGTGTAAATGTGTGTGTGTAAATGTGTGTGTATATGTGTGGTTGTATGTGTGTATGTGTGTACATGTTTCTAGGTGTGTATGTGTGTATATATGTGTGTGTGTATGCATGTGTATGTGTGTGTAAATCTCTGTGTGTGTGTATGTGCATGTATGTGTGTATGTGTGTGTGTGTCTATGTGTGTATGTGTGTGTGTCTATGTGTGTGTATATATGTGTGTGTCTATGTGTGTGTATATATGTGTGTGTGTCTATGTGTGTGTATATATGTGTGTATGCATGTGTATGTGTGTGTGTAAATCTGTGTGTATGTGTGTGTGTATGTGTGTGTATGTGTCTATGTGTGTATGTGTGTGTGTATGTGTCTATGCAGTGTGTATGTGTGTGTATATGTGTGTGTGTGTGTGTCTATGTGTGTGTGTCTATGTGTGTGTCTATGTGTGTATATACGTGTGTATGTGTATATATGTGTGTGTATGTGTGTGTGTAAATGTGTGTATATGTGTGTATGTGTGTGTATGTGTGTGTGTGTTTATGTGTGTATGTGTCTGTGTGTATGTGTGTGTATGTGTTTGTGTATGTGTGTATATATATGTGTATGTATGCAATTGTATATGTGTGTGTAAATCTATGTGTGTGTGTGTATACCTTTGCCTCTCCCTTTCCGATGGTCCTGTTGCTCGATGTGTGTGCACATGCTCTCTCTCTCTCTCTCTCCTCAATACCAACACAAATGTGCCGGGAGAAATCAAAATTTTTTAATGAATCCAAAGCAGACACTTAAGCATTGCAAGTAGTGTGCCAACGTCGCTAATAGCATCGTTGATTAGTGATGCTATTTGGGACGGTGCCCGTTATGCGACACTATGCATCACTTATGCGATGTTCTTCTTCCTTTTCTTTTAATAAAAATAGTCACCGTCGCTTATGCAAAGTGTCTCATAAGCGAGGAAACTCGTTTTTTTTCAATGGGGGGCGTCGCTATGCCACCCGTTTCTAGTACTAATTTTTTGGGAACTACCTTTACTTCGTGACTTTTATTGAGTTTTCCAGGCGTGCATGGGTGTATACATTGAAAGCAAAGTTTGAAGTGTGTATGCACTTGAAACAGTTCTTGGTTTTGGTTGAAAATGTATCAGCATGTAAAATGGATACCCTCTGTTCTAATCAAGGGGTGGATTGATTCCAATGACTTTTTCACAAAACATTAGGTAAAACATTAGTGTGGAGATTTTATACACCTCAACAAATTGGTGTTGCTGAAAGAAATAACAGGACTCTCATGGAGATGGTGAGGTGTATGGTCAAAAGTCAGGCTTTACCACATAGTTTTTGGCTTGAGGGTGTTATGTGTGCAACATATGTACTTAATAAGTGTCCCACCAAAGCATTCCAATTTATCACTCCATATGAGCCTGATATGGTCGCAAACCATGTATGATTCATCTCCATGTCATTGATTGTTTGGCATATGCATTAGTGCGTGAAGAACAATGCAAAAAAATGGATGATAAAGCAATGAAAATGTATTTTTGTTGGGTACAAAAGAGAAGGCTATCATTTGTATCATCCACATACTAAATCCAATATGACTAGTTATGAGATGTTTTTTTTTTGTGGAAGATGCAATTCAACCAATATTTTCATATACTAAGGAGACATCAAATAGTTCCTAAGACGTGTATGAAACTTTGCTATCTCTTTTTAATGGAGGGCAATCAAGTTCTAGTCTAAATGAGGCAATTTATCGGCCTTTACAAGTTCCACATGATGATGCAGATAATTCCATTTCACATGCATATTTACATGATGCACTTGTTGGTGATATACGCCTATTGCCCTAATGGGCTACTTATCTTTGTACATTCTCTAGTAATACATTCAGTATTGTGTGTTTGTGCTCCGAGCTTCTTCTTCTTCCTTGTGCTATTCGCGTGCTTCCACAGACGTCTATCTCCAACAATTGGTATCAGAGCAGATCGTCGCTTCTTCTAGGGCGCCATCGACACTCCTCCGTTTGCAGTCTCAGATTCGCACGAAATTTGGTGAGCATACTCAGGGTGTTTTCGAGATCAAAATAGCTTCTCTGTGTGGTGCCGAAATTGCGAACTGAGCTCGTTTCGGCCTCCGAACGCACTATCGCATTGCTTGTGTAGGCTATTTCGTCCTTTTGTGCCAAAAGTATATACCAGTTTCTGTTCGCCAGTTTAAGCGTCTCGAAGTCTGCTACAGGTCTAGCAGAACTCATCTGGGCAGTTCCGTTCAACTTTTTGAGATACAGTCAATTTTTTGCATCAAGGTATTTTAGTCACCGGCCATGGCTGAAAGCAGTGATGTATTCCGTATGTTGGCTGTTGAGGATAAGTTGGATGGTACCAACTACCCATTATGGGCTTATATGATGCGACATGTACTAGTTGCAAAAGGATTGTGGAACATTGTGCAGGGTGTTGAAGGACGTCCTGTTACACCTGTAACGACAGGTACTACAAATACAGGTGTTGGAGCTGATGAAGATGGTGTCGAAGATGATATTCCGCAGATTCCTGTTCGTGATGCTGTTTCTGTTGCACCTACAGCAGAGCAGATCCGCTGGGATGGCAGAGATGCCCAGGCACATGCATTGATAGCTTTGTCTGTCAAACGTGCCATTATTCCTCACATTCGCTCTTGCAGAAAAGCAAAGGATGCTTGGGATACACTTACCACTTTGTACTAGGCTAGGAATGAGGCTCGTGTTGCTTACCTCCAAAAACAGTTGGAGAGTGAGCACATGAATGAAGGTGATTCTATGGACAGTTTTCTTACAAAGATCAAAGACCTAAAGGAACAATTGATTTCTGCTGATGAGGTTATACCAGATAGCTCACTTGTGCAGACCGTTCTGAATGGTCTTCCTGATTCATATCAGAGTTTTGCCTCTACTCTTCGGTTGATGATGAAAGGAAATCCGAATGCCTTGTCATTTGAGGAATTAGTCTCTGTTCTGTTGCAAGAAGATCAGTCCAGGCAGAACAGGTCCATTATGCATGTTGCAGATCAAGCTTTCGTGGCTAGTCAGAAGGGCAAAGGAAAATGGAGCTCTTCTACTAGTAAGCAAAAATCTGCAAATGCTGCACAATCGAAGAACCAGGATAAAGATGAGAAGAAATCAAAAAAGCAGAAATTGTTCTGCAAGTACTGTAAAGGAAATGATCATATTATAAAGAACTGTCCAAAACTGGCTGCTAAAGAGGCAAAGAAGAAGAGGCTGGAATGGTTGTTGCAGAGGCCTCTACACCAAAAACAGAGTCTGCAAATCTTGTGCAGGAAAAAGAATGGGCGTTTACTACTGTCTGCAGTTTTGACCCATCTTCTCATGATCAGTGCATGTCTGCAGTAGACTCAAATGTTTGGTACTTTGACAGTGGGGCGACCAAACATATTACCTCGCAGCGCAGTTTCTTCTCTTCACTGGAGCCTGCCCCTACAGGGAATACTGTCACATGCGCCAATAACTTCTCTTATCTTGTTATGGGACTTGGTAAGATCATTCTGACTACTGCTGATGGTAGTTCTTTCACTTTGTCAGATGCTTTATTTGTGTCAGGGATAAAAAATAACCTGTTATCAGTTTCTGCATTAGCCAAGATTGGCTTGGTTGTGAAATTCGTTGATGACAGGTGTACAGTCCATGATCTCTCAAATGGCGATGTGATTATTGCTTCTGGCATTTTATGTCGTGGGCTGTATAAGCTCATAGACTATGAAAAATCTGTGAATGATTCGGCATGTGCAGTTCATGATTCTTAGGCTATGTCAGATGCAAAGCTTTGGCATGCATGCTTTGGTCATTTGAATTTTGCTAGTTTGTTATGCCTGTAGAAATTTGAAATGGTGTCCTCTTTGCCCAAACTTGAGGCACCTGGAAAACATGTTTGTGAAGGCTGTATTTTGGGCAAAATGCAGCGTTCTTCCTTTCCAAAAGATGGTTCAGTTCGGGCTACGCAGAAATTGCAGCTTGTACATAGTGATGTCCTAGTCCTATGCAGACACCCTCTTTTGAAAATTACCTTTACTTCGTGACTTTCATTGATGATTTTTCCAAGCATGCATGGGTATATCCACTCAAAGCAAAGTCCGAAGTGTTCATGTGCTTCAAATAGTTTTTGGTTTTGGCTAAAAATCTATCAGCATATAAAATGGGCACCCTCCGTTCTGCTCGAGGGGGGGAATATATGTCTTCAGATTTTAATACATTTCTGGCTGAACGTGGGATAAAACACCAGTGTAAAGTGCCGTATACACCTCAACAGAATGGAGTTGCTGAACGCAAGAACAGGTCACTCATGGAGATGGCGAGGTGCATGGTCAAAAGTCAGGCTTTACCACATAGTTTTTGGCTTGAGGCTATCATGTGTGCAGCATATGTACTGAACAGGTGTCCCACTAAAGCATTGCAGTCTATCACTCCATATGAGGCTTGGCATGACCCCAAGCCATCTGTTGCTCATCTGCGTGTTTTTGGTTGTTTGGCATATGCATTAGTGCCTGAACAACATCGCAGAAAATTGGATGATAAGGCAGTAAAATGTATTTTTGTTGGGTACAGTTCTGAAAGTAAACGCTATCGTCTGTATCATCCACAGACTAAATGCATTCTGGTTAGCCGTGATGTTGTCTTTGTGGAAGATGCTATTCAACCATTGCTTTCATGTACTAAGGAGACATCTGTTAGCTCCAAAGACATGTATGATACTTTGATGCCTCTTTTTATAGGTGGACAGGCTAGTGCTGGTCCTAATGAGGCAACTTCTCAGCCTTTGCAAGTTTCATATGATGATGCAGATCATTCCATTTTTGATGCAGATTTACATGATGCACTTGTTGATGAGAGAGTTGATATTGAGCAGGCAAAAACTACGCCAAAATGGCTGGTGCAGACTTTGCGTGACAGCAAATTAGATGCACCTTTGCCATATCGTACTCACTCAAGCTCTCATTGTGCCTCCTTTGCATCAGATTGCTATGCTATGGCTGCCTCTAGTCTCTGTGATGAGAATGAGCATGTTTCTTTTGATGAAGCACAAAATTCAGAAAATTGGATGGCTGCTATGCAATCTGAATATGATGCTATAATGAAGAATGGTACATGGTCTTTATGTGACTTGCCTCTTGGCAAGAAGGCCATTGGCACTAAGTGGGTATACAAGCTGAAGCGTAAACCTGATGGTACAATTGACAAGTATAAGGCTAGGCTTGTTGCAAAGGGTTATGCACATGAAAGAGGCATTGATTTTGATGAGACCTTTGCACCTACATGCGGTATGACTATTGTTCGGAGCATTTTTACCCTTGCAGCCCATCATGGTTGGAATGTACATCAATTGGACATTAAAACAACATTTCTGAATGGTGACTTGCATGAAGAAGTGTATGTTTTTCAGCCTCGTGGCTTTGTGCAAAAAGGGCATGAAAACCAGGTTTGCAGTTTAAAGAAGGCAATATATGGTTTAAAGCAAGCACCACGTGCTTGGTATGAGAAGATACATGCCTATCTGATTGCACATGGTTTTGAGAACAATCCAACTGAAAGCACCTTATATGTTAAACGTGCTAATGATGTGCTTCTAATCATTGTTGTCTATGTTGATGACATGCTGCTCACTGGTCCTATTGAGACACATATTGCTGATTTTAAGGCTGATTTGCATGCCTCATTTGAGATGTCTGATTTGGGGCATTTGCATCACTATTTGGGCATATAGTTTATGCACGTTGATGGTGGAATGGCTTTGTGTCAAACAAAATATATTGACACAGTATTGCAGCGTTTTGGTCTTGAAGACTGTAAGCCTATTGCCACTCCTATGGAGACAGGTTTACGATTGAGTCTTCATGATGCTGGAGATGCATTTGATGCTGTTCTCTATCAGGAGGCTGTTGGATGCTTGATTTACTTATGCATTACTCGGCCAGATATTCAGTTTGCTGTCTCACAGATGAGCAGGTTTATGCATTGCCCAGGAGTCACGCATTGGAAAGCGGTTAAGTGCATCAATCGCTACTTGAGTGGTACTCGGCTACTTTGGTTGTTTTATCCCAAGGGGGGATCACTACCGCCAGATTTGCATGCTTTTTCTGACTCAGATTGGGCTGGTTGCTATGACACTCGTTTGTCCACCAGTGGCTTTTGCTTCATGCTTGGTAGCTCATGTATATCTTGGTTGAGCAAGAAGCAGCCTACTGTGGCCACTTCCAGTTGTGAGGCTGAGTATAGGGCAACTTTCACAGCGACTGTTGAGTGTGTGTGGCTCAGACGCCTTATGGCTGATTTGGGTGTTGGCTAGTCTTCTGCCACCACCATCTTCACTGACAGTCAGAGCGCATTGGCAGTTGCGAGGAACCCTGTGTTCTGTGCTCGCACTAAGCACATTGAGGTGCATTATCACTATGTCAGGGAGAGGTTCTCTGCTGGAGAGATCAGCTTGGCATATGTGCCCACGCAGGAGAACATTGCAGACCTTTTCACGAAGGCTCTGCCTAGGGAGAAGTTTGAAGCTTTCCGCAAAGCTTTGGGCTTACTTCCTTTTGTGGAGTGATTTCCACATAGCTTGGCATTCCTTATACATGAGTGCCAGCTCCTTGTTCACCGCATCACTCCCAGGGGGGATTTGTTGATATATTTAGGTAGTGATGTGTGTGAACACTCTAGGACCGCCGGGGCACTTTTTTCCCTCTTTAGGAGGTTTTTTTCCCCCCGCTTGTATATACGCCTATTGCCCTAATGGGCTACTTATATTTGTACATTCTCTAGTAATACATTTAGTATTGTGTGTTTGTGCTCCGAGTTTCTTCTTCTTCCTTGTGCTATTCGCGTGCTTTCGCAGACGTCTATCCCCAACAGGTGAGAGGGTTGATATAAAGGACGTAAAAGCTATGCCTAAATGGTTGGTGAAAACTTTGTGAGATAACAAATTAGATGCACCTTTCTCATATCATATTCATTCAGGTTCTCATAATGCTTATTTTAATCAAATTGCTATGCCATGGCTATGTCTAATCTCTCTCGTGAGATTGAACTTGTTTTTTTTTTTATCAAGCATAAAATTTAAAGAGTTGGATGGATGCTATGCAATTAGAATATGATGCTATTATGAAGAATGGTACCTCGTCTTTATGTGATTTGCCTCCTGGCAAAGAGGCCATTGGCACTAAATGAGTACACAAGTTGAAATGCAAACTTGATAGAATAGTTGATAGGTACAAAGTTAGACTTGTTGAAAAAGGTTATGGTTTAGAAAGAGATGTTAATTTTGATGAGACATTTGCACCCACATGTCGAATGACTACCATTCATGGCAGAAATTACAACCTGTTCACAATGATATCTATGGTCCTATGCATACACCTTTTGGGAACTACCTTTAATTCTTGACTTTTATTGATGATTTTTCCAAGCATGCATGGATATATCCATTGAAACCAAAGTTTGAAGTGTTTATGTGCTTCAAACAGTTGCTAGTTTTAGTTGAAAATGTGTCAACATGTAAAATCCGTTTTGATTGAGGGGTGGACTTCTGATTTGAATGACTTTTTCATTGACCATGGACTAAAACATTAGTGTATAGGGCCATATACACCTCATCAATCTCGTGTTGTTGAAGGAAAGAATAGGACTCTCATGGAGATGGCGAGGTGTATGGTCAAAAGTAAGGCTTTACCACATAGTTTCTGGCTTGAGGGTGTCATGTGTGCAACATATGTACTTAATAGGTGTCCCACCAAAGCGCCATAGCCCATCACTCCATATGAGGATTGGCATGATCACAAGCAATCTATTTTTTCATTTGAGCATCTTTGATTGTTTGGCATATGCATTACTGCTTGAACAATAATGCATAAAATTAGATGATAAAGTAGTGAAATGTATTTTTTGTTGGGTATAGTTCTAAAAGCGAAGGTATCATTTGTATCATCTGCAAACTAAACCGAATCTGGTTAGTCGTGATGTTGTTTTTGTGGAATATGCAATTCAGCCATTACATTCATGCACTAAGAAGACATCAATTAGCTCCAAAGATGTGTATGACACTTTGTTGGCCCTTTTTAACGCAAAACAATAAAGTGCTCATCCAAATGAGGCAATTCCTTGGCCTTTATAAGTTCCACATGATGATGAAGATAATTCTATTTCTGATGCATATTTGCATGATGCACTTGTTGATGAGAGGGTTGATATAAAGAAGGTAAAAACTACGCCTAAATGGTTGGTGTAGACTTTGTGAGAAAGCAAATTAGATGCACCTTTCTCATATCATACTCGTCAGGCACTCATAGTGCTTCTTTTGCATCAGATTGTTATGCTATGGCCACCTCTAATCTCTCGGATGAGATTGAACCTGTTTGTTTTGATGAAGCATAAAATTTAGAAAATTGGATGGTTGCTATGCAATAAAAATATGATGTTATTATGAAGAATGGTACCTAGCCTTTATGTGATTTGCCTCTTGGAAAAAAGGCCATTGGCACTAAATGGGTATCCAAGCTGGAATGTAAACCTGATAGAAAAGTTCATGGGTACAAAGTTAGGCTTGTTGCAAAAGGTTATGCTTTAAAAAGAGGCATTGATTTTGATGATACATTTGCACCCACATGTCAAATGACTACCATTCATGGCATCTATGCACTTGGAACCCATCATGGTTGGAATGCACATTAGTTGGACATTAAACTGAATGGTGACTTACATGAAGAAGTGCTTGTTTTTCAGCCCTGTGGTTTTGTGTAGAAAGGGCATAAAAACAAAGTGTGGAAGTTGAAAAAGACATTATATGGATTGAAGGAAGCACCACATGCTTGGTATGAATCGATACATACCTACTTGATTGCACATGGATTTGAGAACAATCCAAGTCAAAGCACCACATGCTAAGCGTGCAAATAATGTGCTTATGATCATTGTTGTCCATGTTGATGACATGTTGCTTACTGGTTCTAACGAGAAGCATATTGATGATTCTAAGAATGATTTGCATGCCTTATTTGAGATGTGAGACTTGGGGCATTTGCATCATTATTTGGGCACTTAATTTATGAAAATTGCTAATGGAATAACTCACTGTCAAACAAAATATATTGACATATTATTTAGGCATTTTGGACTTGAAGTTTGCAAACTTATTGCCACCCTTATGGAAACATGTTTACAATTGAGACTTCATGATGCTAGAGATGCATTTGATACTGGTCTCTATCAACACATTGTTTGATGCTTGATTTACTTATGCATAGCTTGGCTTGATATGTAGTTTTTTGTCTCATAAGTGAGCAAGTTTATGCATTGGTTAGGTATCTAGCATTGGGAGGTGGTTAAGGGCACCTTTTGCTACTCAAGTGGTACTCGGATACTTGGATTATTTTATCCTAGGGGGGCATAACTTCCACCAAATTTACATGCTTTTGCTAACTCTGATTGGGATGGTTGCTATGAGATTTGTGTGTCCTTAAGTGGTTTTTGTTTCATGCTTGGTGTCTCATTGCATATCTTGCTTGATCAAGAAGAAGCCTACTATGGCCACTTCTACTTTTGAAGCTGAGTATAGGGAAGCTTTCACAACGAGTGTTGAGTGTGTGTGGCTCATACACGGGCTGATTTGGGTGTTGGTCAGTCTTCTTCCACCACCATCTTCACTGATAGTCAGAGCGCACTGGTACTTGCGAGGAACCCTATGTACCATGCTCACACAAAGCACATTGAGGTGCATTATCATTATGTTAGGGAGAGGGTCTCTACTAGAGAGATCAGTTTGGCATATGTGCTTACAGAGGATAACATTGTAGGTCTTTTCACAAAGGCTCTGCCTGGGGAGAAGTTTGAAGCTTTTTGCAAAGCTTTTGGCTTACTTCCTTTTGTGGATTGATCTCCTTCCACATAGCTTGGCACTTCCTTATACATGAGTGCCAGCTCCTTGTTCACTTCATCACTCCCAAGGGGGATTTGCTAATATATTTTGGTAGTGATGTGTGTTAACACACTTAGGACCGAGAGGTGCTTTTTTCCCTCTTTAGGAGTTTTTTTCCTTAGCTTGTATATACACCTATAACCCTAATGGTTCACTTATCTTTGTACATTCACTTGGTAATACATTAAGTATTGTGTTTTGTGCTCCAAGCTTCTTCTTCCTTGTGCGATTCGCGTGCTTTTGCAGACCTCAAACTCTAACACAATCATTAAGTTGTTGTTACAAACAAACTATGTAACACTTTTACAAAACCTTCAATTAAGGTCCTAAGAGCTATCGGCAACATTTTTTTTAGATATTATTTTCGGTTGCCCTTCATTGGATGACATGATAAACTTTTGGCCTCATGGCTATGAAAGAGGAAAGCTTATGATTATGAAGGTCTGGTTAGCTTGGATGTTGATGAAGAGATAGGGGAACTCAAACAAAGAGATATGTTGGCAAAAAGAAATTAAAGGTCATGTCAGGGCCAAACAAGTGTGGTCCGTCACAAAGTGGCTAGCACAAAATGAAACACTTGAGCATAGAAGAGGGCTACTGCACTTCATTGAAAAGGATGAACAAGCTCTTGCAATTTTACTTACATCTCTATATGACAATTATGTACTTTTTTTGGATGATTACACTTCTACAAATCAAGCATGACTTACTCTAGAGCAAAAGTTCAAGTCAATTTCACCAATGATAATGTTTTGTAAAGAAGTTAAAGTCAACTTCAGCGATGATAATGTTTTGTAAAACCCTCTCCTTTGTACCATCCTCTTTGGTGCATAAGGTTCAATATGTTAGGATGCAAAGGCAATGTCACCCAACCTAACAACGAAGTCCATTAGACATCACATAGTTTGATATACGTTGACACTGTCACGATGTAGTTAGCATAATCACCAAGTGTGTCGATATGCTTATGTGACGGAAGTGAACATTCGATTTTCTACCCTCCCATGTGAACAGATGCACGATAACATATAATTTTTTGCATTTTTCCGCCTAATTTTTTTATTTTTGTGGTGTTCGGCTGCCCCTCCGCGAACCCAATTATACTATGCTTTCTGTCCTTGGAAAACATAATTGTGATTCAGCTTTGTCCGTTCAGTCGAATAATTCTCTCTATGCATGCTCCTTGGCACATAGGGACAGGTACACTTGGAGAGTAGAACACTTTGAGCACGCATATCATTGATACCTGCAGATCACGTCGGTCGAGTTGGAGTTTGAGAAAGGTACTCATGGAAATGGTAATGATGAAGTTTGTCAATTTGAAGATGGAAACTCAGGATGATAAGCACTGATCGTAGTTGTTACTTAAGCTATGTAGTGCTCATGAAGGTGCACTTCCAAAGTACATGTGGACTGACATGTCAATCTTTTCGTTCCATGTATTGTCTTGTTTCAAATGTCAAGTGATTGACTATTGGCCGTGCTTCCTTATGGTGAATATTTTCTCTTTAGTGCTTATTTCTAGCTCATTAAGCAGTGGGCAATTTTTTTTTTTTGAAAACAAGAAAAGTTAGTATATATGCAATATAAAATTCATGTACAATCATGCCTCATATACTTGAGATTCATAACTATGTTTATGCACTGTCATGTAGTGGGTCTATACTTTTGCACTTGGAATTGCATAACTTGAGTGGTGCAGAAACATGCTTGTGTGATGAGCGTAGGGTTTTCACACGTAAGGCTTTTATTGTTAACTACATTGTAGCAATAGTAGTGAATTCTCTATTGATGTAGTGATTCGATCATGACACAACCCAGTCATTAGTTGATTTTGTGATGGTTAATCAGTTTGTCCATATGGTTTTATTTTTTGAAAGGGTTTTCTTCTTATGGGTTCATGTCGTCTTCTTCGTCTCTTGGTGATGCTTTTTTTAGGGTATTAATTGTGGCTTGCTCTTTGGTTTTGTTAGAGGCATTGATGTCTTTGGCTTCTACATCCACTCCTGCATGTAATGTAAAGTATGGTGATCAACCTTTGACTTCTTTGTTGTGCTTTAATTGGTGCCATCGAACAAGGACTATCATACCATTCTAGAATTAAAAAATTCAATACCCATAGGAAAGGCATCTGTCTAGATGGACTTAATCAACAATTAGTTAGGCTCAAAACCCTAATTTCTTAACAATTGATACACACCCTATAGCCATGGGAATGAGAGTAGGAAGCATGGACATACTCATTTTGTAAAGCAATACGTTTGTGGAGGTCAATGTACATCGAAAGGAGTATGCAAAAGATAGATTGGACTAATATTATAGCCACTCCACGTGCAAGAGAGTGGAGGGTTGTGTACCATAACCAATATGCTGTTTATATGTTCCTTATAACCAAAGACAAAGAGGGGGCACATGAATGATCTTACCCATTCCTCTAGCTTCACTATCAATTGAGGTCCACTTATTCTCTCCATGTGCTTGAAAGTGATTCGATTGATAATTGGCAATTGAGCAACTTAGCAATTGAAATTGTAGCTATTGGGCAAGTGTTCCTTGTTAAGGAGTTGAGGAGGGTCTTTAAGATATATTTTAAGTGCTAGAAATTGAAATTCAGTCATAGTGTATTTGCAGCTCTACATGTTTATAATTTGAATATAAAGCTCACCTTTTTTGTGTAATATCACAATTTTTTCCAAGCTATCTAATAGGCCATCTATGATGGTTAAAATCACAATTACAACCCAATGTGCTGCGCCTAAATTGATAACTCTAGCTTCTAAAATATAGTTTTCTGTATATAGCCTACAGTTTTTCTCTAACACTCAATGTGAAGTTCGAGTTGAATGTAGTGAAGTACAAGTTAGAGGAGAGTAGTGTATTCTTCACGGATTGAAAAGATCGACTTGTAACCCTATTTCCTATGCTAAAATTACTTGGTGAAGAGATAGATCAACAAGGGTTGTGTATTAAGATCTAAACTCAGGGGGCATGGATTGCTGGTGTATCTCTATTTAGGCCAATTTCCACCCACATCCAATTCTATGGGGGTGTGATGGTAAGTAGATAGGTAGAAGGAGGATTAACACTGGGGAAATATTTTAATTGTGATATACGATTTATAAAGATGCACTCGTGTGATTGATCACATTGATATGCTAGGTCTCGAATTGAAGCTCATTATGAGTTCTACTTGGTGTATGGAAAAGTGCAAAAGAAGGGGCTCATAATCATTGATCTCACAAAACATGTAGGAATGCTTCCTTCACTCGCATCACTTCAACATATGTAAAATCATGCTTTAATGTTTCAAAATTATGTATATTTGTCAAATAATACTTGAACATATTTCAATCTAGTATCATACATCTAAAATCGAGCAAAATACATACTCAAAATGCATGTGAAAGTCAAGAAGTGAGCTCAAGACGTTACATTATAGTGGTTGCTTTGAGATTAATCTTATATTTGGAAAGTGTTAGTCATGTAATAGGAAACTACTAACTTTTCCTCTTGTGGGAAAGAATAATCCAATACTACTATTTTGCGTGTATGTAGAATTCTTCTTCACAAAAATAGTTCTAGAAAATCCTAAAAACTTTATGTGATTGTCACATCATTTAATGACTATCTCGTAGACAATGTGTCTTTGATAAGACTTCTTGGGAAGGTCATTTCATGAAGTCTTATTTAGAGCTGTCTAGTTTATTTCGTAGCTATAGTATATTGACTAGACAATCATTTGCAATTTCTAGTGTGGCTACCCTTCTTCTAGTGTGTCATGAAGTTTTGTAAGTCTTTTGTCTTGAATTGCATGCAAAAACAGCTATAAGATGCTTCAAAAGCTTTATCATTATTGATCTTGAAAATTGGATGCGTTTGATTTTTTTGTTGGAGTTGTTGGTGTAATGGGTGCTTCTTTTGGTTGTTGAACAGAGAATATCCGAAAATAACATGCAAAAATCTCAACAATCAGTTCTTTGCTTGCATATATCAATCCCATTACCAAAACTATGATCATCACCAAAACCATATTCATAAATCTATTCATACCCATATTCATAACATGCATCACCATAACCTGCATAATCAGAACATCAATTTTCGTAGTCCTAAGTCCCTACACCTAAGCATAATAATCTACACAATTACAAGCTATATGAGAATATCCACGTCAAGGTATCATTCATTCTCTTCATCTTTAGAGTATTCCTCTTCTCGTGCATCCATATTTTACACACACACACACACACACACACACACACACACACACATATATATATATATATATATATATATAAATATATATATATATATATATATATATGTGTGTGTGTGTGTGTGTGTATATATATATATGTATGTATGTGTGTGTGTAAAAATTTCTCTTGTATTAACCCGATGGGCCTCTAATTATTTTCCCTTTTCTTTTCCAACTTCAATAACCTTTTGGCCTATACTTTTCTCTCTTCAACTTCCATATAAAGATCGCACATTTTTTTTGTATTTTTCTTCACTTTTTCCATGTCCACAAGTTGATCATTATCATTATCATTATCATCTGAGCTCATCCAATGATGTGCAACCCTTGCATGGTATCCATAAAGCAACTTCAACTTGTTTCATTGAATGTATTCTAGTTAACCGTTGGAAAGTAGACACAAAATGAGCTCAAAATGGATAGTTATATGGGTGATGCAAAATGCCACAAATTGTGGGGTACCTATGGGGACACCCTCCCCTTCCATTTTTGTGCATCGATTGGCACGGCACCCTCATAAGCATCTAGCCTATGCTTAATTAAATCCATCATACATAAGAATCTATGAATTCCAACTCATCATGGGTGTTCATTTTCAAAAAGGAAGAGCTAAAAAACAAGTGGATCCCTCACAAAGGGGTTGAAAATGTTATCAATCCTCTTTGTAAATCTAGCCAATCTTCTTGTAATTTTGTCTTGTTTATAATTTAAATCTTGTTTTGGAAATAAAAAGAGAAAAATGTGATTGACACAAATATTAGTTCATATAAACACAACAGAGCATTTCATTAAAAAAGAGCAGTGTATTATTTTCCTTCTTTCATGCATTGTTTGCATCAATAAAATTGAATAATATGATTAATATAAATCTATAAGGATTCTCATTTTATTGAAGGTGAGTCTTGTTGAACTATTCACTATGGCTAGTTTTCCTTGTGAATCTTTTGCTTCTCAATAGATAGGATGGTTCAATTCGAGCTAGTCAGAAAGTATAGCTTGTTCATATTGATGTCTATGGTCCTATGTAGACACGTTCTTTTGGGAATTACCTTTACTTTCGTGTTATGAATATGGGTATGAATAGATTTATGAATATGGTTTTGGTAATGATCATAGTTTTGGTAATGGCTGATTGATACTTACAAGCAAAGAACTGATTGTTGAGATTTTTGCAAACAACCAAAAGGACTGGTTGTTATTTTTGGATATTCTTTGTTCAACAACCAAATTTTGAAGTGTTTATGTGCTTCAAATAGTTCTTTGTTCTCACTGAAAATGTGTCAACATGTAAAATGGATACCCTCATTTTTGATTCAGAGGTGGACTTCTGATTTCAATGAATTTTTCATTGAGAATGGGATATGGTCAAAAGTTAGGCTTTATCATATAGTTTCTGACTTGAGGCTATTATGTGTGCAACATATGTACTTAATAGGTGTCTCACCAAAGCATTGAAGTCTATCACTCCATATGAGGCCTAGAATGGTCGCAAACCATCTATTTTTCATATCTGTGTCTTTGGTTGTTAAGCATATGCATTAGTGCCTAAAGCACAATGCAGAAAATTAGATGATAAAGTAGTGAAATGTATTTTTGTTTAGACAATTCTAAAAGTGAATGCTATCATCTATATCATCCATAGACTAAACCCAATCTGGTTAGTTTTGATGTTTTCTTTTGGAAGATGCATTTCAGCCATTACTTCATATACTAAGGAGACATCAACTAGCTCCAAAGATGTCAATGACACTTTGTTACCCCTTTTTAATGGAGGATAATCAATTGTAGTTCAAAATGAGGCAATTTCGCAAGCTTTATAGGTTCCACATGATGATGTAGATAATTCCATTTCCAATGCATATTTACATGATGAAGTTGTTGATGAGAGGTTTGGTATAAACGAGGTAAAAACTATGCCTAATGGTTGGGACATAGCAAATTCGATGCATCTTTTGTGTATCATACTCATTCAGGCTCTCATAATGCATTTTGCATCAAATTGATATGCTATGGATATCTCTAATCTCTTTGATGAGATTAATGTGATTTTGATGAAGAATAAAATTCAAAAAATTGGATGGATGTTTTGCAACCAGAATATGATGCTATTATGAAGAATGGTACTTGGTCTTTATGTGATTTGCCTCCTGCCAAAAAGGCCATTGACACTAAATGAGTATACAATTTGAAACTTAAAACCTGATAGAACATATGATAGGTACAAAGTTAGGCTTGTTGCAAAAGGTTATGCTTTAGAAAGAGGCATTGATTTTGATGAGATCTTTGCACCCACATGTCGAATGACTACTGTTCATGGCAGAAATAGCAGCCTTATTCATACTGATGTCTATGATCCTATGCATACACCTTCTTTTGGGAACTACCTTTACTTCGTGAATTTTATTGATGATATTTCTAGGCATGCATAGGTGTATCCATTGAAACCAAAGTTTGAAGTGTTTATGTGCTTCAAACAGTTGTTGGATATAGTTGAAAATATGTCAACATGTAAAATGGATACCCTTCGTTTTGACCAAGGGGTTGAGTTTTGATTTGAATGACTTTCTTACTGAGCATGGGATAAAATATAGTGTAATGTGCCATATACACCTCATCAAATTAGTGTTGTTGAAAGAAAGAATAGGACTCTCATGGAGATGGCGAGGTCTATGATCAAAAGTAAGGCTTTACCACAATTTCTAGCTTTAGTATGTTATGTGTGCAACATATGTACTTAATAGGTGTCCAAACAAAGCACTACAATCTATCACTCCATATGAGGCTTGGCATGGTCGCAAGCCATCAATTTTTCATTTGCATGTCTTTGGTTATTTGGCATATGCATTAGTGCTGAACAACATGCAAAATATTGGATGATAACGTAGTGAAATGTATTTTTGTTGGGTACAGTTCTGAAAGTGAATGCTATCATTTGTATCATCCACAAACTAAACCCAATCTGGTTAGTGGTGATTCTTTTTGTGGAATGTGCAATTCAGTCATTACTTTCATGTACGAAGGAGACGTCAATTAGCTCCAAAGATGTGTATGACACTTTGCTGCCCCTTTTTAACGTAGGATAGTAAAGTGCTAGTCTAAATGAGGTAATTTCTTGAGGTTTATAGGTTCCACATGATGATGCAAATAATCCTATGTTTTATGCATATTTACATGATGTACATGTGAATGAGAGGGTTGATATAGAGGAGGTAAAAATTATGCCTACATGGCTAGTGTAGACTTTGCAATAAAAATTAGATGCACCTTTCTCATATCATACTCAGTCAAGCTCTCATAGTGCTTCTTTTGCCTTATATTGCTATGCTATGGCTACTTCTAATCTCTCTGATGAGATTGAACCTACTTCTTTTGATGGAGCATAAAATTTGGAAAATTGAATGGTTGCTATGTAATCATAATATGATGTTATTATGAAGAATTGTACGTGGTTTTCATGTGATTTGCCTCATGGCAAAATTGCCACTGACACTAAATGGGTATCCAACCTAAAATGTAAACCTAATAGAGTAGTTGATAGGTGCAAAGTTATGCTTGTTGCAAAAGGTTATGCTTTAGAAAGAGGCTTTGATTTTGATGGTACCTTTGCACCCACATGTCGAATGACTACCGTTCATGCAATCTATGCACTTGGAACACATCATAGTTGGAATGTACATCAGTTGGACATTAAAAATAAATTTTGAATGATGCTTTATATGAAGAAGTATATGTTTTTCAACCTTGTGGTTTTGTCACAAAGTGTGGAGGTTAAAAAAGGCTTTCTATGGTTTGAAGCAAGCATCACATGCTTGGTATGAATTGATACATGCCTACTCGATTGCACATGGTTTTGAGAACAATCCAAATGAGAGCACCTTATATGTTAAGAGTGAAATTGATGTGCTTTTGATCATTGTTGTCGATGTTGATAACATGTTGCTCATTGTTTCTAATGAGAAGCACATTTCTGATTTTAAGGATGATTTTGGGGCATTTGCATCATTATTTGGTCATTCAATTTATGGAAGTTGATGGTTGAATAGCTTTGTGTGAAACAAAATATGTTGACACATTATTTAAGCATTTTGGTCTTGAAGATTGCAAACCTATTGCCACTCTTATGGAAACATGTTTATAGTTGAGTATTGATGATGCTAGATATGTACTTGATGTTGTTCTCTATCAGCAAATTGTTGGATGCTTGATTTACTCATGCATAACTTCGCCTGATATTTAGTTTGTTGTCTCATAGGTAAGCAAGTTTATGCATTGGCTAGGTGTCTAGCATTGGCACGTGGTTAAGTGCATCTTTCACTACTTGAGTGGTACTCGGATACTTGGATTGTTTTATCCCAAGGGGGTATCACTACTGCCAAGTTTACATGCTTTTGTTGACTCTGACTCAGCTCGTTTATATGATTCTGTGTCCACTAGTGGTTTTTGATTCATGCTTGGTAGCTCATGTATATCTTGGTTGAGCAAGAAGAAGAGAAAGCCACGTGGGCAGTGTGGCTAGAACAAAGCCCTCTCAAAGTGAGTGCTTGGGTTCGATTCTTGGTGAAGGTGCATCAAAGAAAAGCAACATTTTTTTATACAATTTTTTGGAATAAAAATCGCTGATGGCATCGAATTTCATGAAAAGTTTTTTTTTAGATATGTTATCCATCACAGACATTGTGCTATTAGATAGCTTTTGTGTTTGATTTTCACATAGATCTAAGGCTATATAAAGAAGCATAGTCTCATTGTTGAGACATCACTTAAGGATCATCTCAAGGAGCTTAAGTTCTCAACACAAGGAGAAGGTCTTCTTGAAGAGAGAGTGTTCACACACTCTTGAGGAGACGATCAACTAGGAGGTGCTCTATCTTGGAGGACTCGAGTTCTCACACTCTTGAAGGAGTTGTGGTTTACATCTTGGTGATTATCTCATGGAGATTTTGCCAGCTTACCATCAACGTCCATTGTTGATTTATTGTGAGTAGCAAGTCTATTTCTGTTCTTAATTGCTAGGTCACTCGTTTCTGATTTAGGTTGATCAAAATTTGGGTTTGTTGTAAATAGTTCTAAACTATTCATATTCTCCACATTCTCACACACACACACACACTCTTCATACATCTTAGGCACACAAGCTCTTGTATCAAATATCTATTTCAATGGGAAACAGGAGACTTTAGGGCTTTAAAGTTATGCCCACTTGCAACTGCATGTCTTCTTCTCCTATGTTGAGTGGTATGAAGTAGTCGATGAAGTTGCACTGGTTTGCGGTACAATAGTTGGTATCCCTTGATGATGCCACATGCTTCTTTCTGTTGCTGATGGAGGAAGAATGTTCCATGGTCCTATCACCCATTCCCTGGAAGCTAGAGTAATAGTCGTTAGTCTTCTTTCGCTATGCCAACGGAGTTCTATGCATCTACTCCTCGGCACAAAGGGACAGCTACACTTGGAGTAGATTCTTCTTGAATTTTGGAATTTGTTAAGGCTATTGCTATTCAACCATCTAAGATCCTCGTGGTGGGGAGGGTCTTGGCCAATGAGAAGGTGAGTCTTTGAGTGTTTCTAGGTGATGAATTTTATCTACAAAAAGGGGCCATTCTTCATAGTTCACTCTTAGCTTTATGGAGGTTCCATGTCTTGACACCTTTGATACCCTTGATAGGGAACCGGATTGAATCATTCTATCTAAGATCGGTCGCACATTGTCAATCTTCATTTACTTGTTTGACCTGGTTCTAAGTCGTCCACAAAGAGCAAACCAAATTCGATCCCCTTGGAGAAATCGGAAAAGGGGACAAGAGTAGGGTGAGGAGGCCGAGGTCTTTCCATCCCTAGAGGCCCATAAGCTTAAGATCACTACTATTCCTAAAAATAAGCTTTACCCAAGAGGTTCATTGTTGCTCCATGCCTTAATGAACCATTTTGCGATTAATTTATTGGCTATGCCTTTGATGTCAAGAATGTCGAACCCACCTTGAAATTTTTGGCAAATGCAAGTAGTTAGTCCATTTAATTTTGGGGATTCCCTTATGTTGGGGTCAATTGTCCATAGAAAGTTTTTTGTAGACCCTTTCCAATTTAACAATCTCTCGATGTTTAGGTCTCGAACAAGAAAGATAGTTAATAGTTGAAGAAATCAAGAACGTGTTAATCACCACGGCCCTTCTCACTAGGTTGATCTGCATACCTTTCCAATAGGCCAATTTTTTATTCGAGCTTCAAGAGAACCTAGTTCCATCGTAGGCCCATTGATACATCAAATCCCATTAGAATACTTAAAAAGCAAAAGAGTTGCCCACTGTGAATCAATTGTTAGCCTTGGTCAATAAGAAATTGGGGTAGGTGTCTTGTAACCACCCTAAAAGCGGTTTTAGAGTGGTTTGTTATGGATCCTAAAGTCGCACATAATGTCCTTGGGCATCTCCAAAAAGTATCAATTTTGGTCAAATCATTATGTACAAAGGCATTTGTGTCGTCAGGAAACATTCTCATGAACATATGTTCATGATTGAGAGGTAGGGAGAGGCCATGAATCTGGCCCAAGCTAGCATAATGTTTCACAATGCAACTTAGACCATAATCAACAATATCAAAGAGAAGATGGGCCAAGGGGCATCTTTGCCTGATTAAGCATTTTAGTCTAATAGCTTGAGATAATTGGCCATTGATGTTTATCTAAGCCAATGCATTTCCCAACATCAGGACCATCGTAGTGAACTTGTGACCAAAACTGAGGTCTTTTAGAGATTAGAGAAGAAAATCCCACTCAAGCCTATCATAGGATTTGTTGAAGTCAATCTTAATAAAGATTACAACTTGAGTAGATTCTTTAACAAAGTCCATACCTTTCAAGACGTCAATGATGTACTCTTATTGGAGGTATTATAAAGTAAACTTTTTAATGTGAGGACAATAGGAATGTGCTTCTTGTGATACAATTTAGGAATCATAAATATTCGAAACAATGTGGATCAAAATGCAATAAAGCTTGTTGTGACACAGTTGAGCAATTAAAAATAGCTGCGAAACAACGTGGATCAAAAAACAATAAACTATCAAATTGTTACACATATATCGTAAGGCCTTAGAAATTCGTTAAAGTTTTTCTTTTCATTTTTAAATAGATAATCTTTGTATTTCTTATCGACCTTGGAAAAAACCCTTTGAAATTGGGTAGCACGCAAGATTTCTATATACGAGGTGTTGTGTTACCATTTCATCTTATCTTAAGGGAAGAGTCTTCCTTCAAGATACCTGTAAGAAAGAAGAGTTGTAAAGTTTATTCTTTTTTACTTTTAATACTTTTTTCAAAATAAAACAAGGAAGGATCTCTAAAGAAGCTTATGTAAATGCAAAGACTTGACTTATAAGACTTCTTTTTGTTCAATGAAGTTGTGAGCTCTCTTCTCACAAAATTTTTGTGATCTATGCATTTTTTTCGAGTTTATTGATTGTTTGTGGGTGAATGATACTTGTTTGAGTTATAAAAGTATTATCTATCTTGTTTGTGTAATTTTGAGAAATGTTTGAGAAAAAGGAAATTTTTCACTTTCCCCCTTTGTATTAGAGAGCTTTGAAATGAGCTAATGCATGCAACAAACCATTCAATATTGAGAATTATATATATTTTGTGATTCAACCATGTTGGTTGTTGAGGATAAGTTGGATGGTATAAATTTTTATTGTGGGCATATATGATGCATCATGTATTGGAAGCAAAAAAATATGGAATATTCTACAAGGTGGTGAAAAATGTCATATTACACTTTCAAATATAGTTACTGAAGGTGATGTAGATGGCATTGAAGATGATTATCTTCAATTTGTTTGTCATGTTGCGGCTCCTATTGCACCTATAAAAGCAACATGCATGGGATGGCAAAAATGCACAAGTAGATGCATTGATAGCTTTGTTTTTCAAATATACCATTATCCCTCACAACATTGTCCTATTGAAAGGGGTGCTCCATCATCTATGGAATCGGGAACATAAACTTTCCTTGGTGGTGAGTTGTCTCTTTCAATAATGGGTTAAGCTTGTGGAGGTAAAGAAACATGTGGCTTGTTTACCAATTGCTCTAATCTGTCTAGTAACCCATGGAAATGCAAATCCAGTTTGATAGAGTTTGTTTGATTGAACATTTGATTGGTCTCCAGCATAGCTTGAGCTAGTTCTACCATTTTTATGCACATTTTTGTCCATTCAATCTCTAAATCTGCTCTAGGGTAACTCTTGTCTGGGCTTCCAATTGTTGGCCCTTCTCGAAGTTGAGCCTGTTAGGCCTTATACATCATGTCCAAGTCTTCTCAGGTTGGATCTGTGAGAACAGACCTTGATTGTGATCTATTTATAATGGGTGGTGGGGTGGGATGAGGTGGAGTGGATGGATTTTTAGCATGTGAGGAGTTTTGAGATGCAATGTTAGCAATCTTTGTTTCTGCATTTCTCAGGCTTTCTTCTAGTTCGGATAACTGTCTAGCCCACTTACGATTGTTCTTCTCCTGGTATCCTTCCATATTCTTGTTTTCCTCTTGCTAAGATCTCCTGATTCACATGACTCTGATTTGTTCAACTAGTTTATCTTGTTTTAATGTTTGTGCCCTAGTAATTGTCTGTGCAGGAGCCACATTAATGCTATTTGCACTTGAATCCACAACTAAGCCTACCACTTTAATTGGTGTAACCTTATGTGCACTAGAGAGGTTCCTTGGACAATCTCTCGGGAGATGTTCTTTGCCATACTTAAGGCAAAAGGCTTGTATTGTGATGTTTTGTCCTTGTCTCCGAGACGGTGAGTGGGGACATTCATGAATGAAATGGTCACCCTGACATCTAAAACATGGTCCTCTAGGGCCTTGTGGTCTTACTTTCCTTGCTTGGGGCCTAGGGTTAGGATTCGTATATATAACATTGGAGTATTTTGGCTCCCAAAATTTTCCATAGGTGGTGCCTCGTATTGATATGGATAAGTCTCACTATGCTCAGGTGACTCTATGTAATAAGGTTGTGGAGTATTTTCATAGGAGTAGTCAGAATTCTGGGCATGATGGTCATTTTCTGAGACTAAAGGGGTCACAGGCACAAATTCTCTATTAAGGTTCTCTTCTACCACTGCATGCTTAATTGGAATTACATGGGCAGGAGTTGGTGATTGGTTTCCTAGGACTAGTTGTGGCCTATATGGTGCCTGATATTGTTGTTGTGGTCTATAATATGGCTGTTGGTATTGGTTTTTATACCTACCTTGTGGGTAAGGTTGCTGATAATTATATCTAACAGTCTGCCTGTTGTATGGACAATCTTGAGCTATATGGTTAGTGTATTTCCTCTCAATAGTGCATTATGAAGCATTCCTTTTTCTTATGTTCGGGTTTTGCTTTGGGCATACGTTAGCCATGTGATCCCCTCGGCAAGTATAACACCGGCTCAATTAGGTGACTCTTGGTGTTTATCTATTTTGGACTCCTATCGTCTTGGCAACTTGCTTAGGTATCTCATTCATTTTCATGAAGTATGACTAGTAGAACTATGAGAATCCTTATAGAGTTTGGACAATCCTAACTCCTCACCCAACTTATCTTCTATGTCAATGCACATCCACACACACTCTTCTATGGATCTAGGCTCTTTCAAGTACACATATGATCTTAACCTTGTGCATAGTAAGCCATCTAAAAACAAAGCCACTTGTTTGGCCAGTGTGGGTTATTCCGGAACAGGGCATCTTTCTATGCATTCTCTGAACCTTCTTCCTGCTAGTCAAACTGCTTCTTGGGGTGTCTGCTTGAGGTTGTGGATCAAGGATGATCTGTTATGCCTCATTCAACTCTTGGAAAATTCTATAATGAATTCATCTTATAGTTGACTTACATCTCGATAATTGTGATTGTTGAGTGGTTGAAACCAAGCTTAGGTAGTGCCCTTGAGAGTCAAACCAAATGCCTCAAATTGGGTGAACAAGTCTTCAACCTATTCAGCTCTTAACACTTGTTTGAACTCGGCCACATGATCATAAGGATCTCCTATCCCGTCAAAATAGTTCTTCATTGCCTTGACCACTTGATAGGGTCTAAGGGTTCTTCGGTGTTCATAGGATCAAGGCAAGGGAAAATCATGTTCGGTTCTTTGATGCCTATGTTCTTGATGTCTTTCTCTTTCAAGTCTTTCACCTTCCCATCTTAATCTGTCTCTACCCACATTGTGTGTAAAGTTTACCTTAGATCTCTCTCTAGTTCTTTCCATCTGGGCTTCATGAGCCTGGGATGATCCCACTCCTTGGAGGCCATGTGAAATATTAGATCTTGGTGGAGGAAAAATACATTCGCCTTGCCAAGTGTATGCATGCTTTCCATGCTGTGATACTAAGAACATTTTCTCTGATGTGTTATCTAGGTAGACAACTTGGCATGTTATCTCCGAATCTTTGAGCTTTTAAATGGTGACTATTGAGCTAGGTTGATCTGGCTTGAATCTCCAAAAGGCTTCCTCTGTTTCTCTATTCAAGAATAGTTCTATGCTTTTGTTGTCTTGAGGCATCCAATCTAGAGTGATCACTCTAGCCAAAACTGACTTACCTCTAGGAGTCTTGGGTTCTTGTCCTACATCTCCTTGCTCTAGGTCTCTTATATGCTCCTCAAGAATGATGTTTCCAAACTCATATGTCCTCTTTGGTAAGTTGGTGACCACATACATGGTTCCTTTCTTATCGATGTATGAACCCTATTCGAACTTGACCACTGGGTGTTCAAGTGCAAAGGGTTGATCGGAATTTTTGAGTTGGATGACTGCTCGCCTCAGACCATCCTCATAGATGTGAGCACCTAATCGGTTGGTCTTGATATGCTCCAATTGTGTCTTATAAGGACCTTATGGTGTTTGTAAATAGGCAGTGCCTGAGTTACCTACAGGTTTTCCCATGCTAAAAGACATTTCTAAAGCACTTGTGTCCGAACTTAGCATGTAGGGATAACCACTTAGTTGTTATGCCAAAGACTTAGCTGTATGGTTGACACTAACTTCAGAAGATCTACTGCTTTGTCTATCCTTGCCAAGGTGTCTACCTAATCTAAGGTTCATAAGCTTTGTCTTCTAGTTCCCAAATTCCCCTTTGTATTGCCCAAAATCCTTTGGAGTCCCCTTGGCTTCATAGTCCCACTTGAGGGTCAACTTCAAACGAGCTTTACAATGAGTTATACAGCTCAAAAAAAGGACTTTTGATGAAAACGTTATGTTAAGTCAGGCTCTTGGGGGTCAAATCAGGCAAACAAGAAGGTATGAGAAAATCACGATTCTAATTGAAAATCGCGATCTTGAATACCCTTGAAAACCACGATTTTCACTAAGAATCGAGATCTTGAGCAATTCCTCAAAAACGCAACTTTGATTGAAAATCATAAAAAACATGATTTTGTCTAAAAATTATGAAAAACGCGATTTTGAGTGAGAACTGTGAAAAACATGATTTTGAGTGAGAATCGTGGAAAACGTGATTTTGAGTGAGAATCGTGGAAAACGTGATTTTGAGTGAGAATCGTGAAAAGCTTGATTTTGAGTGAGAATTGTGAAAAACGCGATTTTGAATGAGAATCATGAAAAACACGATTTTGAGTAAGAATCGTGAGAAACACAATTCTGACAGAAAGTCATTTTTTTGTGAAAATCACGATTTTGAGAACAATAAAAAAATCGTAATTTTGACTGAAAAACCGTGTTTTGTCAAAATCCTGTTTGTGGCCTGAACATCGTGATTTTGAGAGTGACAAGAAAATCGCGATTTTGATTAAAAATCATCTTTTACTCGAGAAATCGTGTTTTGCGAAAATCATGATTTTGAGAATGATCAGAAAATTGCAATTTTGACTCAAAATCATGTTTTGGCCTAAAAATCGTGATTTTGGCTGAAAATCATGTTTTTGCATGAGAATCGTGTTTTTGCATGAGAATCGTGTTTTTTTTGCTCAGAATCGTGTTTCACAATTTTGAGCACAACCTGAGAATTGTGATTCTGAGAATGATCTCAAAATCGTGTTCTTTCTAGAAAGCTTTTAGGTGGGAAATAGAAAATCACGATTTTCAAAAACTTAAATTTTTGACAGAATCGCGAATTTCACCACAAAATCACGATTTTTGGAGATTTTTGGTGGGAACCTTGAATTTTAGTGTCGAGGCCTGCGTGTTGAGCTTAGGGTCATCGAAATCACAAAAGCTTGCACACATAAGCACCTTGCCTCTCCCTCTCTCCTTCTTGCACACCCATGAATGAAAAATGAGGTGAAAATGTGGAATAAATAGTGAAAAATGGAAATTTGTATGAAGATGAAGATGGAAGGAGATGAAGCTGATGATGATGATGAAGATGGAGAAGAAAAAACAGAAAAATAATAGAAAATGACTAGTTTTCACCTTCCAACATCACAAATCTACAATCTTACCATCACAACGCTCATTCTCGAAGCTCTTTCCCTAGCAACGGTGCCAAAATTTGGTGTAGCTCAAGCGTAAACACCACCTCCTTTACTTGTCGATCCGCAAAAATGTGAGGATTGGTATGAAGACCATGAGCGAGTGAAGGCACAAGTGCGTATGTGAAAGCACACAAACATGCACACACATACCCACACATGCACAAGGTAAGATCAAAGAGAGGAACAATGGAGAGCCTCGATTACAAAAGAGTTATACCCACATTCAATTTTATCGGGGGTGATGGTAAGTAGATAGGTAGAAGTAGGATTAACACTGGGCAAAGATTTTAATTGTGATATACTATTATAAATATGCACTTTGAAGAGTTTTGTAAGCCCAAACATTGATTGATTGTACAAATAGAAAGAATTCCGGTTTAGGAAAGTGGGGATGGGGGTTCTCCTTAGTAGAGCTAATTTAAGAGCTTTCCATACATTTAAGTTGTCTCTGTGTCGATCGTTGACTCCACTTCTAAGATCATCTCTATCATAAGAGATTGCACAGCTGTAGGATCCTAAACTAGTGACTAATTATATCACACCTAGTTTTTTTTTTTAATATAAAGGAAGTTCGGCATTAGCCTACTCTCCCGGACTTGAATTAAATAAAGAAAAGTACAAGAGAAGGGGACTCGTGCCCACGGGACCCCCCAAATCCCACAAAGCAGGGGAAGCTTTTACAGAGCTTAGATGACATTACAAAGAAGGTTAATTACCCTCTCATCACCCTCATGTGGGGCCCACTTGGGTTTAAGCTTGTTATCGATCAAAAGGAGTACTTGATGATGCCTAAAGGGGGGGGGATTTTTTACAGTTGACAATCCTTTTGCCAAGGAGGAACAGCGATTTCTCAATTGACCACTCCTTGGGGGAGTCACCGAAGTTGAAAGCACATCTTTCCCGCCAGATTTTCCATAGAACCTCCCCTCTGATGGCGTTCCAGAGAGTCGCGGAGCAGCCGATCGCTTCTCCCAGCAGGGCTTGCTGCCAACTGAGACGTTTTTGAAGTCCAATTCTCTTTCCAACCACCTGCCAGAGTCTGTTGGAGTTGGGGCAGGTAAAGAAGATGTGTGATACATCTTCGATAGACCGGTAGCAGCGTTTGCACCAGGGAGGGCTCCCACAAATTTTGCTGGCCTTAAGGTTGGTCCAGATTCCATGATGAAGAATTTGCCATAAGAGGACAGACTTTTTGATTTCTATGAGGGGGTGCCAGATAGCCATGAACTTCATGTCCCACCGAAGCCGCGTCCATGATAGACACCACTTTTTGTTGAGGTTAACCTGATAGTCGATCGTTTCTTTGATGTTTGGGATTTTTGATAGGCTATTCCCATTGTGCCATTTGAGACCAAGCGAGCTCGACATGTCGTGTCCCATGAGAAGGCGAGCTTTGTGTCGGTCCCAGGCGAGACATCTGCTTTGCAAAGTGTTCCATTCTTCATGCGAAATGTTGATGCTAGGGTCAATATCCTCAAAGTTGATCCAGCGGTTGGTGTCTTGTTTCCAGAGATGTTTCCAATTTTTGAAGGCTTTGTTCCATAGCTTCTTGGCATTTTGAGTGTTCCAAGGTTCCACACTCCGGATGCCATGGATCGGAAACCAGATAGAGTCGTTTTTTCTGATACCGGCAGCCCACTTCTAGTCTTCACTGATTCTTGTGAAGCTTTTGACTTTATTCCAACTCTTCCAAAGGGAGCACACCAGATTAGAGCCTTTCGGGAAGACGGGGATCGGGGAAAACAACAAGGTCAAGATGTCAAGATTCTTCCAATTTGGGAAACCCATGAGCGCCAACTCATTCTTGTTTCTGAAGATCAACTTGGCCCACGAGGCCTCCCTGTTGCACCAAGCCTTAATCATCCATTTGGCCGACAGTTTGTTAGCCATGCACCCAATGTCCAAGATACCAAGTCCCCCACTATCTCTATGGCTGGTGCAGATGGACCATTTGATTTTAGGCACCCCCCGCCTATTGTGGTCCCCCGTCCAAAGGAAGTTTCTACAAATACTATCCAGTTTGGACAGAGCTTGCTCTTTCGGTCTCCAACAAGAAAGGAAATGAATGGTAGAAGATAAGAGGAACGTGTTGATAACCATAGCACGACCAGCAAGATTGATTTGCATACCTCTCCAATAGTTAAGCTTGTTTTCGAGCTTGGCAAGCACCCAGTTCCACCGCTGTTCCATAGAGATGCCAAACCCCAAGGGAATCCCAAGAAGCCAAAAAATTTGGCCCTGCAGAATGATTTGACAGCCATGATCAATGAGAAGGTCGGGCCGTGACCCACCAATAGCTCTAAAGGCGGTCTTAGAGTGGTTGATTATGGAACCAGAGGCTTCACAAAAGGTAGCAAGACACTTCCAAAACGTCTCCAGGCTGGTGCTATCATTGTGAACAAAAGCGTTCATATCATCGGCAAAAAGTCTCATGGTGATCTGACTATGGTCATGCGGCAAACGAAGGCCTTTAATGTTACCAGCTTCCACCTGATGCTCCACCAGCCTGCTAAGCCCTTCCGTGGCAATGGCAAAGAGAAGGGGAGCCAATGGGCACCCTTGTCTGATAGATCTTTTAAGTTTGATCACCTTTGAAAGTTTTCCATTAATGTTAATTTGGGTCGATGCGTTTCCGAGGAGGGTCGCGATCATCTTGGTGAATTTCTGACTACATCCAAGATCTTGTAGCGACTGTAGAATATAGTCCCTTTCTAGCCTGTCGTAGGCTTTATCAAAGTCGATCTTGAGGAATACTACTTCTTGTTTAGACTCATTTGCAAATTCAAGCCCTTCCCAGATATCTATAATGGTTTCCAAAATTGACCTGCCTTTGATGAAACCTTTTTGGTCCTCGCTTAACCATGCTCTCAAGTGGCAAGAGATTCTATTGGCAATGACTTTGGCGATGATCTTGTATCCTGTTTGGAGCATTGTAATGGGACGCCAGTTCTCTATTCTGTTCTTTTCCCCTTTTTTGTGAACTAACTTGATAATGCCATTGTTGAGACAAGAAGGTAGCGCGCCAAACTTGAGTGCCTCTTGCCAAACCAAGCGAAGAGGGGTGGCAACCACCAACTTGAAGGATTTAAAGAACTCATTAGTGAGCCCGTCGGGTCCCGGGCTTTTACCTGAAGGGAGGGCATCGATGACCTCAATGATTTCGGCTTCAGAGATAGAGGCATGAAGCAGAGAGTGGAGGTTGAGTGGTATCCTGTGGGGGGAAACCCTAGAAATGGCTGCCATACAGTCCCTTCTATGGTGGGAGAGGGGGTTTGAGGTCCCCAGGAGTCTCGTGAAGTGCCCTTCAATGATCCCAAAATTATCTTCTTCCGTATTGCATACATTACCATTTGCGTCTAGCAATAAGGGGATCGATTCTCTGTTGTGCTTCCTTTTGAGGATACGGCACATCTCTTTGGTGGGTTTGTCGGCTTTGCCAGCCCACCACTCCTTGAAGAAAATTTGCAGATTTTTCCTTTGTATCTCTTCCTCGTATCGCAGCAGCGCTCTGATTTTTCGAAGTCCTTTCTGGGCTTGAGATTTTCCTTTGTTCACTTCCTCCTCGAGCCTCCAGAGTCTATGATATAGAGCTTCTCTACGGGCCCGCCGCACAGTCTCAAGCATCTTTCTGGATCTAATCATGATCTGTCGTGACTTATCGACCGCGCTTCTCCAACACTTGGCTGGGGACAAGCCAGAGGCGAAAGCCTCCTTCCACACATCAGAAATTTCTTGATGGACGGAGGGGAGAGAGAAGGAGGGCACACTGGCATGGAACCAAGGAGCCTTACGGATCTTGGTGGGGGGTTGAAAGGTGATGACGATCGGGTAGTGATCAGAGATGGTGAGGTCGGTGCGTTGCGAGAGGGAAGGGTGGCCCCACTGATGAGTAAAACTCTGAGAAATGTAGCATCTATCAAGTCTAGCTTTCCTTAGGTCCTCGCCTGCTTGGAGATTTGACCAAGAAAAGCCGTTCGGGTCTTTGAATTCGACCAGATCCAAGTGTAGTTTAGTTTTGTCCCATGTTTCTTTCTCGCGACAATCGATGACCCTACCCTTGCCCATCCAGATCCAAGTGTAGTTTAGTTTTGTCCCACATTTCTTTCTCGCGACAATCGATGACCCTACCCTACCCTATCACACCTAGTTACGGCATCAAAATCCACAAGCCATCAAGTCTGAGTATTCCGCGATCATTTCTATGGTACGCTATGAGATTACGTTTCATGATTGGTAAAACATGTAGAAATGCTTCCTTCACTCATCACTTCAACATATGTAAAATCATGCTTAAATGCTTCAAAATTCTGTAAACTGTCAAATAATACTTGAACACATGTCAATCTAGTATCATACATCTAAAATCAAGCAAAATACATACTAAAAAGGCATGCGAAAGTGAAGAACTGAGCTTAGAATGTTAAATTGTAGTGGTTCCTTTCTAGTGGTTTTTTTGAGATTACTCTTATCTTTGGAAAGAGTTAAGCGTGTAATAGGAAACTGGTAACTTTTCTCCTCTTCTGGGAAAGAATAATCTAATACTACAATTATGAATGTATGTACAATTCTTCTTCACAATGTGTCTTTGATAAAACTTCTTGGGAAGATCATTTTGTCAAGTTTAGTTTAGAGGTTTGTGTTGTTTGTTTGATAGTTGAAGTACATTGACTAGACGATCATTTGTAGTTTCTTGTGTGGTTCCCCTTCTTCTAGTGTGTTACAAAGTTGACTTGTCCTTAAAGTATGTAAGGTACGCTTTTCTTTCCATTTCTTTGCATCAAAGTAGACTTGTGAGTCTTTCGTTTTGAATTGCATGCAAAAACAAGTGTAAGATGCTTCATAAACTTTGTCTTTATTGATCTTGAAAATTGGATGCTTTTGATTTCTTTGTTGGAGTTGTTGGGTAGAATGGGTGCTTCTTTTGGTTCTTGAACAAAGAATGTCCAAATATAAAATGTGAAAATTCCTAGTCCAAAATGATTGATGGAATAAGTTCCTTCACATGTTAGCATGTGTGGCAATACTTAGTGCAACAACAAACACTAAATAGAGGTTTTCTCTTAGCTTCGATACTTGAATATAGTCAATATCACATTCCTTTTGAAGCTCTCCATGAGACACATCTATTGTAAGTGCACTAAATATGATCCGGGATTTTTGGAAAGTTATGATCAAAACATGCGGTGCCGAGCATCACCTACCTTCACCTAATGATGCTTCACACACACATGATAATAGTGAAATAAGGTGTAGAAGGGGTAGAAAACACATCAAAGCACCTAGCCCCTTCCTTGGCCTTTTTTAATCTCCTCATTCATGATGTAGCACTTGTGTCAGCCTCTAATGTACTTACTATTCTTCTTTTCTTTGGCATGCAGGTAGACTTAACTTATTGGGCCATTTCTAAACTTGGTTGCATCAACTACGGTCTACCTCTTATTCTCAATGCATGATGAATTATTTTTTTCAAAAAAGTTCTTTGATTCATGAATTTCTTTATTCCCAGCTTTGAACAATCTCTCTAGGACATATGGTGTTAAGTTAATTTGATTCCCAACTTGTTTTAGGACATGAGATCGTAGTTGGACTACTATCTTTTGTGGTAGTGTATACCAAATCATATATGGAAAGCAAAAATATTGGTGAATTGATTGCACTTCTTCCTCTATGTCCATTCTATTGATGTCCACAAAGTGTTGTTCTTTGCATTTTTGTCTTCATCCTTAAGATCTAATAAATTCATGAGTAACTTTACATCCAAATAATGGAGGTGAGTATACCTCACATGAATTCAGCCTTTTCTATGAGTCCAGAGGAATTCTTAGAGTTTATAACTCCTTATACCCTAGTAGAAAATGGTGTACTTGAGAGGTTGAATAGAACTATTCAAGATTGGTAGTTTGTATGTTGCATTATGTAAACCTTATGGCCGTTGGGGAAAAATAAAATTGTCTACAGTTCATGTGATTAACCTTTCACCTAGTACTACCAAGGGTTTGAAAAAGGCACAAGAGTTATGGACAATGAAGCCACCATATTATGATCATCTTTGAGTTTTTGGGTGTGAAGCGTACATTCATATACCCCATTAGGGGAAAAAATGAACCCTGCATGGGCCTTGTAAGGATTCCTAATTTTAAGGGATTAAGCCTAATCTTGTTCTTGCTTGAGGGAACAAAGTGCATTTAATAGAGCACTTTTTAGTAGGCAAGACTAGGCTTTTTTTTAGGCCCAAGTAGGGTCATCTCTCTCTTCTGCAAAAGAAAGAGAGAGAGATTCCACTTTACACACCATCAAATCCGTCCATCTTTGTGAATAAAAAAATGACTTTTTTTTAAAAAGTCACAGAGTTAGTTATTGCTTACTAAAAAGGGCCCATTTTTTAATATACATGTCAGAAGTTACTTTTTTTTATGGATTTTTTAATAAAATCACTCAAAATAGTTCTTTTTTCAAACTGCTCCAAAAGTAAAGTGCCACATCATCAAACTCGTAACTTTCCCTACCTCAAAAAATGAGTTTTTCAAATTTTTCTCATTTTCACTCACATAGAATGGAAAACCTCACCTTGACCCATACACATATCAAAAAAGTAATTTTCTCTATGTACAGATACTTCTTAGTCCATTATACATGTTATTTTGATTCTCTTCTATCTTTCTCTCTCTTACCTCTTGAATTCTAGCAGCCATGGGGTTCTCGCACAATTTCCTCCAAGGAAAAGATGTAACAATAATAGAATCACTCACAAAGAAATTTTTCTCCCATGAGATGACAATATGCATGTCCAAGTAGGTGGTTCATTCTTTCTTTGTGATCAAAGATGTACTATTCATTTTACTTTCCAGTATTCATCTACTATTTTTCAGGAGGAAAAGCACACAATACCATCATTCGAAGCTCTTTCATGTGGAGTTGGAGGACAGAGACACCATATTCTTCTAATGAGGTATATATTTTTCTTGATTCTCATATTTGCAAAAGAATTAAACCAATATTTCCTTTGCATAGGTAATTCATCTACGAAATAAGTGCTTCATCAACACCAAAGAAGCACTTTAAATTGTTAATAGTTTCTCTTACTTCTCCTTCAAAGAATTATGACACCAATATTACACAGTATGGATAGGAAAATGTGTGTGGAAGCATTTCGCCATGATTATAGAAGTTATTCATTAGGAACATGAATTATAAAGAGAACATGATTGATATTTCCACATAGTACTTACACATAAAAGAAAATATGCCTAGGTATGTTTAGCATGCAACCATGACTAAGGAGTCAATGAAGAAATCAAATCCTTAGTTTATGAAGAACTCATATACATATGCTTTTGTTTGTACAAAACAATAAATAAATAAATTTTTAATCTATAGAGGATTCAAAAATCAATGTTCTTCTTCTAGAATAAAATCTACCTCTACCAATATTCTTTTCATATCCCTTTTGAATTTGATTTTATATATGTTTATCTTTTTTCTACATGTTGTGGTTATAGGCTCAAATTCATATTAAAGATACTAATCATCAATGACTTGGAATAGTGAAAGGTAAGGTACATTCTACATTCAGATGTTGTTTGTTTCTTTAAATTGTGCTCATTTTATTCATTGAAATATTACATGTTATATTGTCATATGGAGAATTTTGATGTATCGATTTTTATCAGTCAAGATTCTAGTACAGTAGTGATGGAAAATTCCCACTATAGATCTAATAGTAATTTCTTAAAAAGTACATGTCATATTAGTGGTTCTATGCATGTTGACTCGTTGGAATAATACTCACTTGATTTTCTTCAAAAAACTTTTGCAAGAGTTTGACTATTAGAAATGTTTTCATGAAATTACAACACAACATTGCAAGTGAAAATTGGAGGTTATCAGCAAGTCCTTTGCATCATGATCAATGTCATGCACAAAAAGTGTTTTAGAGTTCAACTTGGAACTCAAGTTACATAAGAGGCATCATTGATTATTTTATACTAACAAGTTTTTGTGGTATATCCTATCCATGCTCAAGGTACATAATAACCACCTTGGATGAAGCTCCATCAGAGAGGATGAAGTGGTCTACATGCAACAGAGGTCACCATACAATCATAGAGTGGCTCAATATGACAGAGTGAAGTCGATTAAGAATATCAAAATAGTTCATACCCTCATCCATAGAATCATTCTTGTGAGCATGATGAAGATCAACTGCCACAGATGTGACCATTCATAAAAAGATTCTAAGGACATGCACAAAGGAGAATAATAGATCCACTAATCATTGGTGATGAACCATTTGAACTCAATCTACCTCCAAATGGAACATGTCTGATGAAACATGCATGAAGTAACCATTCCAAGTCATCCAAAAAGGAGAGCTTCAAGGAATCATCATGAAACATATGCATATTCCAACATCATATCAAGTAGAGGCTATAAAGTCACTACTATAAGGTCAAAGAACACTACCCACATATGAGAAAGGAAACATATGCCATAAATTGTGTCACAATGTCAATCAAGGCATAGATGTAAAATGAATAAGAACTACCAACCACATCATAGATCATATGTAGCACAACCTAAAGTTTCTCCTAATGCAAAAGCAACAAAAAAGTGAGCAAATGTTATCGATCCTTAGTGATTCAAAGTTAATGCACTAGACTTTGGATATAATCAATAGCACTTCAAGCCATCCAAGAGGAAGGAGATGCATTCCTTACTTCTATTTTGAAAGATATTGACTTGTGTGTAGCTCATGTGAAGGTGATGACCATACAACCAAAGAAACTAGATGGGACCATACATGATTATGTAATCATTCTTGTTGATGAGATACATTTTGTAAAATCACATTTCCATTATGATAATCTACTTTTCATAATCTTTCTTACACATGCTCAAGTCCACATTGATCTATATCATATGTTCATAATTGTATCAGCTTGTGTAAAGAGTGTATGTGTGCAAAACAAATCCCTTAGAATCAAAACTAGTATTTGCATTGTTCAACTAGGTTGTGCATATAATAAGGTCCATGAACCTAAAATTTGAAAGAAGGGAGTTGTATTGTCACTAACCACATCATATTCAAATGTCCTAGGAAGAAGATACAAGCTGGGTTTAAGACTTCCACGATCACCATTCCACATCAAAAGATCATCATCTGAGTCAGAAAAGGAGTAATATCCATCATGAGAATCATGCCCTTGATTCTTTAGCTAGATATACTACAATCCCTTTCTAGTACCATCATGGATATCCATCATCATCGTGTTCCAATACAACATATAAAGAACTCTAAGAAGACCAATAACTATGTAGATTCAATTTCCAAAAAATATCATAGTTACATAGCTACTTTGCATGGAGCTTATCACTTTGAGAGGGAGATGATGTCATAAACACAAAGGAAACCATTGTAAAACCATAAATTCTATGAAAATATTTATATCTCATGAATGGTTTAGAATTTGGAGAAATGGATGCTACCATCATGTCCAGAACATGCAAAAACCCTAAGATTGACTGTTTATTTGTCCAATTCTGACATCTAGAGCCTTGGAAACCTCAAAAAGCACCAGAAAAGGGGCAGCCACAGAAGCGCGGGATTGGCCTCTGCAAAAGTTTTGCAGAGGCCAATCCCGCCCTTCTGTGGCTGCCCCTTTTCTGGTGCTTTTTGAGGTTTCCAAGGCTCTAGATGTCAGAATTGGACAAATAAACAGTCAATCTTAGGGTTTTTGCATGTTCTGGACATGATGGTAGCATCCATTTCTCCAAATTCTAAACCATTCATGAGATATAAACCTTTTTTTGGTGCTTTGAGGTCATGCAAAGTCATCAAATGGTGGAAATAAGTATTAATTCTTGCAAATTTTAGGAAAATTATGCAACCCAAGAACTAGATAGGAGCATATATGACTATGTGATCATTCTTCTTGAAGAGATGTTTTAAAATTAGAATTATCTCATTGGTAATATATTTTTTCATAACCTTTCTTACACATGCTCAACTCCACATTGATCTATATCATATGTTCACAATCATATGCACTCAAGTGAACATGCTATGTCTGCAGAGCAAATCATTTATGGTTATAAAGTCATTTTTCCATTGGTAAATTGAGTTGAGCACATAATGAGTTTCATGGACATTCAATTTGTAATAATAAAGTTTCATATCCACTAGAAATAAACTTGCATGGCCTCAAAAGCACAAAAAAAGTTCATCCATATAAACACACAATAGGCCTCTACAAAACTTTTGCGAAGACATATCCCATGTTTCTATGGCTCCTCTTTTTTGATACTTTTGATGCCATGCAAGGTTATTTTTAGTGGATATGAAACTTTATTATTTAGATTTTTAGAGTCGTGGAACTTATTTCTAACAAGTCACTTACTCTATAGTGATCCATGCATATACAACTTCTACAATGGGAGCCAATATAAACAAACATAGTCACATGAGATAAAATAGTTTGCAAAGTATAATTTAGGATAATATCCTCATGTGTAGCATTCTTGTTGTGCCTCTATACCCCACATAAGGCAGAAATCCCCCTTTGAACTCCTCCCATTAAGGTTCTATGGGGAAATTCCATGGCACCAGAGGGCCTTTATTTTCAGCTTGAATGGCATTCAAATTGGCAAAACTTTTATGCCCCACTTACTTCATGGCATCAATCACAAAGACCATTTATTACCATAAATTTTCACATATAAAACTCATATAACTTATAAGTTAAGGTTCCATGGATGTTTGTACTCTCAAAGTGGTTTCTCCTCATAATGGGGGCCTTATAACTTAGAGCACCATGGATCATTTGTGGTACTTGAGGAGTAAGTATTGAGTATATCTAACATGAATGGCATTTTTTAGTTATATCCTTTGTATTTCAAACTTCATAAATGATCATCTATTGAGAAAATTAACCAATAAAATATCAATTATTGTGAACTTGAACGTACTCTATATAAAAGCAAAAATTGAATAATCACCAAGAGAAATTATAAATGCAGAGTTGTAGACTACAAAAATGTGAGAGTAAACATGTTTTCATTACAAATATCAAATCTTACAAAATTTACAAATCATTGGTATCAATGATTGTACAACTTGAAGTGCTTGCAAATGCAAGAACGCATCACAAAATTTGTGATGCTCATCCATGATGTAAAGTATTTCTAGAACAATTCTATATCAAGAGGATTTTTAGATATCTTAGTAGGAGAGAAGGGATCAGAGAAGAAGGTATATACAATATCTAACATGAATCAATTGTCCTACTTTTTACAAGGTTCTTGAAAGTGAAAAAACTATGAGATACAATGAGTGGGGCCCAAGAAGTGACATTATCAGGTTGCAAAAGAACTATGAGAATGAGAGTTTTGTTCCATCTTTTCTCCAATCTACAGGGACTTTCATTTTGTATTCCATTCTTCTACCCACCTGTAATCAATTTGCAAGAAATTGAAGTCATTAAAGTAAAATAAACAATAATGAAAAGATTACTTTAACAAAAGCCCGAAACATTTCTCACCTTATGTCCTCGAATTTTGAATTTGGATTGAGTTAGTCCTTCAAACCCCATAATCATCAAGTGTTCTCTCAGATTAGCCAAGGCCCAATGATTATTCACTAAAATAGTTTCTGTTTCATTATTGGGCAATCTAAGCTTTATTTCAAATGACTGTAACGATCCCTCTGAACTTTGAAATGGTATCCATTTGCCAAGTTTGCACATCCAATGATCATAGTAGAATCTGATGTATAATGAAGTACTTTGTTTCAAATATCAAAATCCTATACCTGTTCCACCTATTTTACAAAGATATTTATCACCTTTTGCAATTCCTTCTATCAAACCCCAATCTTCACCAAGAAGACTTTCGACTTGCTCATATGTGATATCTTTACACATGAACATGGTGGAAGTCTCTTGGAATGAGAATCCTTGGAATAAATATACAAAAAACTGAATGGGAAAAGACCAGTGCAAACCTACAGACCTAGACACTTTTGTGAATTTCAAAGAGTTATGTATATCCATTACCATCTTTTGCTTCAAAGATGATACGGACCATATACCAGGTTTTGGCCACTCCAAGCTAAGAAGAGAATGTACTTCAATTCTCTCTAACCTTCCAAAACCATTCATTGTAGAGGGTACAACATATCTATGTGTGTAAAAGAAAACTCTAACATGGTAAAGTTGAGCAGGAGATATTTCTGGAAAGACTAGTGCACCAACATCCGCATGCAATGCCTGGAAAGTACCTGTAAGACTATGAAGTGGTTGATCTTCCAGCAAAGTAGAAGGAAATATATCTGAAACAAACAAAAACATATCTAAATAGTTCAGAAATATATCCGACACAAGAAAACATAAAATATTGTAGAGTAATACTTACAATTCACAGGATATCTCATTCTACTAGAGTTTTCAAGTTTCATAGTTGCCATTGTAAAAACATGTTGTACAATAGCAACCATCCCATTGTCTCTGTGCTTCTTGAAGCCAAGTAACTTTCCCTTCCAATGAAGATCTAAGTTTCCACGATCTCTAACTCGATGAGGCCCAACTCTAGAGGGTTGCATGTACACCCATACACCTTTGGAGTACTCATGTGATAGCCACTGTCCATCTGTGGCCTTGATATTGTGACATCTTACTCTGAGGATTTCATCTTTCGCTCGCCTAGACGCTTTAGCTATTGCCATTGAAGCTAAAAGTCTTTCAAGCAACAATAGTAATTTGAGATAGGAGATGCAGGTAGATTGAAGTGTAGAGAGAGGAGCTTCAATGGTGTGCTACAGAGTGAAACTAGTGGGAAAAGATGACTTTTTGGGACCTAGGTATGAAAATGTGAGGTTTAGGAGGGAAATAACTCTTTTTTGAGTATTTTTGAAAAAACCCATTTTTTGAGCTCAAAACATGCACGGATTTTGAATTTGGGGTCAAAAAGAGTACTTTTGACCCTAAAAAGTAATGGGGGGTCCATTTTCAAGTGTTATGATGAGTTTTTTAACTTTTTTGCAATTTTGAATTTTTGGGCCCAACAAAGTTACGAGATTCCTTCTCTCTCTAGAGGTAGCTCATTAAATAAGGGAGAAATATGTCCCCTCTTCCCCCTTCAGCCTAGTATTTTATAGGGCATAGACTGTGGCCACCACCCTCTTCTGATTGGTCCATCACTAATCACTCCTTAATCTAAAAGGCCCATTCAGGGTTCATTTTTTCCCCTAATGCATGAAGGCTAGAAAAAAGCTAGACCATAAATCAAAGAAATGCATTTCTTTTGGATATGGTTAAGAAGGCCAACTTGGGTATCACTTATGGGATCTTGAAACATGATTAGTGATGAGAAGTAGTGATGTCATTTTGAATGAATCTAAGATGCACAAACAAATTATTAAGGAGTTTGAAATGAGAAGAGTTTGTTTGAGGATGCTAGTCCTCCAATTAGCATGCATAAAATTGCTATATATGGGGATGTTTAGGAGAATGTCCAGTCAGATCAGTTTGCAAATGTTCTTAGTTAGCAGCAATTGAGACATTCTGCATTGTCTTCCATTCACGAGATAGATATATTCCAAGTTTGGATTTTTTTATGCTAATAGATGTTGGTGAGATTCCTTACTCCAAAGAGGCTATGTAGACAAAGGATCATGTCAAGTGGGTGCATGCCATGAAGAGAGATGGATTCTATTCATAAGAATGGTACTTGGGATTTGGTACCTTTTCCAAAGGTATTGAAACTTTACCATGTAAATGGGTATATGAGTTGAAATTCAAATCATATACTACTTCTCCAAAGTATAAAGTGCAACTAGTTGCAAAGGGTTTTAAGCAACAACGCGATGTCAATTTTGAGGAAATCTTCCCTCTAGTAGTTGAGATGACTACATTTTGCATGTTTCTTGGATTTGTTGCAATGGAGAACTTAGAACTAGTCCAAATGGATGTGAAAATTTCTTTCTTGCATGGAACAACAAGAGGGTTATGTAGTTCCTGGAAAAGACAGTCTTGTTTGTGAGTTGAAGAGGAGCTTATATGGACTTAAATATTCCGCTAGACAATGGTACCAAAAGTTTTATGCTTTTATGAAGTCTCAAGGCTACTCTGGAAGCAATGAGGATCATTGTCTCTACACAAAGAGATGCTCAAATGAAAACTCAATATTCTTAATACTTTATGTTGATGATATGTTGATTGTTGGGAAGTCCTCTAATGACTTGTCATTTCTCAAATAGTTGAGTGACACATTTGGTATGAAGGATTTGGGGGATGCTAAACATATTCCACATTAGTTGTGATAGGAGTAAAATATGCATATACTTGTCTCAAAGTGAGTACATATCCAAAGTATTTCACATGTTCAATATGCAAGATGGCAAGGCCTTGAGTGCACATTTACCTACATATGTGAATGGCCCCAATTTAGATGATGGAAAGGAATTCATGACCGAAATTCCTTATCAGTATATTGTTGGTAGTCTCATTTATGCTATGGTAGCTACAAGACTAGATATTGCATTTGTAGTGGGACTTGTGAGCAGAGATATGTCTAATCTTGGCAAGATGCAATCGGAAGTGGTCAAGATGATTTTAAGATATTTGTGTTTCACTAAGGACAAGTGTCTATGCTAGGGTGGATTATGTTGATTGTGTAGACAATCAAAAGTCTACATGAGTGTATATTTTTCACTTTGCTAGAGGTGCTATCTCTTGGGGATCTCATCTTCAAGAATGTAGAGCTCTTTCCACTATAGGAGTAGAGTATGTTGCAACGAGTGATGCATATAAGGAATCATTGTGGGTTTCTTATATTACTTGCTATATGTTCAAGCTCTACATGTACCTCATTTGCTCAATGAAAGTTAGAGTGCCATTGCTTTGGCTAAGAATTCGGTCTATAACTACCAAGAATGAGCTACCTTTTATTGCTCTTCAAACTTGGTGAATCCTCTCAAACAATCGTCTCTCAAACAATCGTCTCTCAAACAATCGAAGGAGAGAAGCCATGATTTTGAATCAGAGGAAAGAGCGGAGGAACATGAAGAAAGCAACCGGCCTTTTCTCCTTTGATCTTTGATTCCTAGAATTGCAAAGATGAGGAGATTGCAACTAAATCATTTATGACTAAAGCGCATGGTTTTGGTTTGCACTCTGCACGCTTCAGTACTTGTGGAATTCCACAATAGTTACGTTGTTGTGGAGCTCAAGGTTTGATTAGCCATAGTAGTCGAGCGTCTGCACACATCTACATCTGCATGAGCTCGCCTTTGACGCTATTCTCAAGGGGCTCGTAATACCCATGATATACCATAACACGAACTTTGACCATGCCTTCTCTGAGCATCAAAGCTCGCTCATACATGCACTATGTGTTGTTGAGGTAGTCGCACGCAACACCTCAAGGCTATGGAACAATCCACACTACAACGAGGGAGTGGACATGTAATGCATTTAGCTATTACAACATTTAGCTATTACAAGATACAATGTGCTCTTCAAGAGCGACCTATGAAGTGGAAGGCAATAACACCAAGCTCTTCAAATGACTGCGAGTCTATCAGAAGACAGTAACTGTATTGCTTCTCCATCTCAGCACGTGAAGAAAGAGAGTGGTCTGCATGCATCCTTTGTATTCTTCCACGTTGGCACAGTTCTGCTTACTTCAATAGCAGCTCTCACCACTTGAAGAAGGTTCTATGGCTGATAGTTAACGGTGCCAAGATTGTTGCATTCATGAGTTTCTCGTCTACCTACGTTCAATGCCAAAAGCAAAGAGACTTGCATTCAATTGACATAATCGATGATATCACAAGCTATAGGCACGTGGTTTTGTTTTTGAAATTTCTATGGCAGCTTATGATTTTCATTGACAAAATTAACAGGTCATGACAATGCATTGAATTTCTCTCTATTTTTCTAAATGAATGCCACATATCAAGCCAAGAATGTAGATACCATCAGGTCCATGCCATTCCTCTATGGACCTAAAGAGATATAGAGAGGCCACATTATAAAAGAAGACTTAAATATCTAGGGATTAGAGTCCACATTGAGTAGTACTCAAGGTAGGACCTTCCCAAAGTCATCAAGTCTTGAAGCCACCTATACTCTAAATTAAAAATGTGCTAGCTGAGAAAAAAAGAAGGTTAATCTTATTGAGCTCTGAATCATATCAAGCTCCATGTAAAGGGATTAGACACTACTCTTTAAAAGAGTAAAGCGCTCCATATGGCTTGAACACATGATGCTCAAAGCCCAAGGACATGCTCCTCAACAACAAGGCAAAAGGAGTCCACGAAAAACATATGCAAATGGATGAACACAAGACACCACCTACCCCATGATGTAAACCCTACATGTGTAGGGGTCCCATGTGTCCCTAGATCCTCTTAAAACAGAACAATCTTTTCTCTAAGCGATGAAGTTCTTATTCTTAAGAAACAACTACTCATTCTCAAGTAAAGAAATTGTGCAACAGATAAGATATGCATATTCTTATTACATAATGAAATTCGTGCCCTTATCAAATAAAGTAACACTTGTTTTTATCAGATATCGAAGTGTTTTTTCTGATCGAATAAGTGTTTACATTGACTTTGTGGAGTTACTTGGGCATATAATTAATCACTAATTTACGATCCTACAGCTCTGCAATCTCTTACGATAGAGATGATCCTAGAAGTGCAGTCAACAATCGACACAGATACAACTTAAATGTATGGAAAGCTCTTTAATTAACTCTACTAAGGATAGAGAATGTTGCGAGGAGAACCCCCATCCCCACCTTTCCTAAACCAAAATTCTTTTTTGTACAATCAATCAATCTTTGGGCTTACTAGACTCTTCAAAGTGCATATATATAATAGTATACTACAATTAAAATCTTTGCCCAGTGTTAATCCTACTTCTAACTATATACTTACCATCACCGCCCATAAACTTGGATGTGGGTGGAAATTGGCCTGAATAGAGATACACAAGCAATCAATGCCGTCTAACTTTAGATCCTAATACACAACCCTTGTTGATCTTTCTCTTCGCCAAATAACTTTATCATAGAAAATAGGGTTACAATTTGATCTTTTCAATCCGTGAAGTATTTGGATATGTGCAATCAATGGATCGTGGCAAACAAGCGAACTAAGATAGGCACAAAAACAAGAATACACTACTCTCCTCTACCTTGTAATTCAGTACATTCAAATTCAACTTCACATTGAGTGTTGGAGTGAAACTCTAGGCTAGATATAGAAAACAATATTTCAGAGCCAGCGTTATCTTCTTGGATTGCTGAATCTATTGCTCCTTCTTTGTCTCCTTCTTCTTCTTTCCCTTTGATGATCATAACATGGCTTCATCATTGTCTTCCATACCCTTTTGTTGATTTTCATCTTGAAGTAATAGGAACTATAGCTCTTCAAATGAAATTTCTCTCTCTCTTCTAGAGAGGGATAAAGAAGTAACAAAAGCACGCTATGTAGATGGAAGTGACTTTAGAAAGTGTGTTTACCGTCTCTTCATATGAAATGTTAACTCCTATTGATATATTTAGGTAGTGATGTGTGTGAACACCCTAGGACTGCCAGGGCACTTTTTTCCCTCTTTAGGAGGTTTTTTCCCCGGCTTGTATATATTGTTGGTGTAATTCAAGCCTTAACACTTGGCTTGGATATCAACCTTGAAGACTCAACATAAAGCTTGGATCTTGGAAGCCTAGCTTGGGTTAATTCATGAGGATATCACTTGAAGAATGAACCATAGGAACCTAGCCTTATTGTTCTTACCATTTATCTCATGTAAAAGTCTATGTGACTTTAATCACTCTTGTAAACTCACCTACTTAAGAAAGTCGTGGAAAATCTAATTGATTGAGTGGGTGAATGATTGAGGGAATATCTCAATCAACTTTTAGGTGAAAGATTCTAGGAGAATAGTTTGAATTCAAAATCAAATGACCAATCAACTCTTATAAAAGATGAGGAAAAAGTCGCGGGTTTGTGACACTCTTCCCGAGACATTTCTAAGTGAATTTCTGAGTGTGTGTGAGCTACACCATAGCCCACACCTCTGAGTACCATTGAGCATCACATTACATGCCAATGGGAATGACAATCATTAGATTTAATCAATATACTTACATTCACAATTTCTGGTTTCTCTGAGTGTACTCTTCAACTCTGTCAACTTCAACAGGGCATATCTCAAGATCTACTGAACCAAATTGGATGCTTCAAAGTGCATTGGATTCAGCAAAGTCTACTATACACCTACAAAGTTTCAAGGCCATTGAATCTACCATCACAGAGAAATCTCAATCGGGGTGCTCACTGGTCTGTGACTGTAAGTCTCCTAAAAAATCGGGGGTACACCTTATTTTGCTAAAGTGATTTCTCTGAGTGTAGTTTATCATTTCCTTTCATTCCACTTGCAAATGGAATCTTACTAAGCTAATAGAATATCTCTAGAAGGAAGTTTGCTAATTGTAACTACACTGGTCACACTGAGCATAACACTGAGCAGGTATCAAGACCAAAATAGAAAGTTTTCAAGTCTTGTGATTTACAAAGTAGTCTGTTTTGATCAAGTCATTACTCAAACCTTTTCCAAAGTACATATAGCATATTTTGGTATCATTTGGAAGCTCAAGGAGTCTACTAAGATCACAAAGAATGGAGAGCAATCAAAAGGTAACAATCCCTCTGCCCTATATACTGATAAGAAGACTAAAGACAAGGGTAAAAACAAAAAGGTTGATGAAGAAGGCTCTACCTCCCAAGCAAACTATGCAAGGAGAGGTAGATCTTCTAGAGGTAGGGGCAGAGGAGGTAAGTCAGGTAGGGGGAGACCCTACAATCAATCTCCATGCAATATCTGTGGCTTGTCTAACCATACCACAGATGAATGCTACAAAAACTACAAGAACCAAAGAGGAAGAGGTCACCAAAGAGGAGGATACTCTCAAGGAAGAGGCAGATTCAATCAATCTCAAGGCTATCATGGCTACAACAATAATTATAACAACAACTACAATCACAATGGCAACTATCAAGGTGGATACAGAAATAGGAAGGATTACAACATATATGCAGAGGAGCAAGATGATTCCTTGTTGATCATGAACATGACATCTAAGTCAGGTATCAATGATGATCACTTATTCTATATTGATTCAGGTTGCTCTAATCATGTAGCTGGAAATGTTGCATTACTTTCTGATTTGGAAGAACCCAAAGGCAAGCATCAAGTGCAGACAGGTGATGACACTAAACACTCAGTTGTTAAAGTAGGCAATGTCAAAACTAGTGATGGTAATCAGAATTTATTGAGCAGAGTATTGTATGTTCCAACAATCACCAAGAATCTGATGAGTGTAGGTCAGATTGTGGAAAAGGGTCTACAGGTCAGGTTCACTCAACATGGTGCATATGTGGAGGATCCAAGACATGGATTCAGAAGGATAGCCAAGGGAGAAAAATCAGGTAGATTATTTACCTTTGAACTAGAAGACACAAAGAGCATTGTTTTGTACAACTATAAAGATCAAACCCTATCAGAATTGGAGATTTGGCACAAGAGATTAGGTCACATTGGAGAAAGGACCTTAAAGCAAATGAGTAGAGATCAATGTGTGCTTGGGATACCTAATGTATCCAAGCAACACATGATATACAAGTGTGGGGCTTGTCAATTTGGTAAGTCACACAGATTGCCTTATACCAAGAAAGGTTTTATGCATGAAGATTATCTGGAATTAGTGCATACAGATGTGTGGGGACCTAGCAAGGAGCCATCCATATCTGGATCAAGGTACTATGTGTCCTTCATTGATGACTATAGCATGTGGACTGTCTTATACTACATGAAACATAAAGATGAAGTATTTAATTGTTTCAAAAAATATCTTGCACTAGTTGAAAATCAAACAGGTAGACATTTGAAGAAGCTAAGGTCAGATGGTGGTGGAGAATACTTCTCCAATGACTTTGAAGATTTCTTGCAGGAAAGAGGCATCAAGAGGGAGATTACTACAAGGTACTCACCTGAACAAAATGGGGTAGCTGAAAGGAGGAATAGACTCATTGTAGAGACAGCTAGGTCTATGCTAAATGAAAAGAAATTGCCAAATTATCTTTGGGCAGAGAGTGTATCTACTGCCACATATTTAATTAACAGGTTGCCATCAAAGACACTTGATGGAATGACACCCTATGAGGCTTGGCATGGTAAGAGACCATCTCTGGATCATTGCAAAATCTTTGGTTGTGTAGCATATGTGCATATTCCCTCACAGGTAAGGGGAAAGCTAGACCCTAAAGCTGAAAAATGTATCTTCATTGGTTATGATTTGAATCAGAAGGGATACAGATTCTACAACCCCTCAAACAAAGGCTTCAAGGTAAGCAGAGATGTCATCTTTGATGAGAATGACTCATGGTATGAGAATGAGTGCAGGAAAGTTAGCCTACCTTATGACATGGAAGAAGATTTTCCCAAACTTATGAGGCAAGAACCAATTCAGAAAGAGGACACAAGCTCAGATGATGAAGACACCATCAACATTGAAGAGTTCAAGGCTTGGAAATCCAAAGGGAAGATGAAGATGAAGAACCTAGAAGATAATCCAGAATCCTCAACTCAAGCTATGAGGAGATCTCAGAGAGAAAAGAAAAAACCTATTAGGTATGGGTATGATACTTCACTTGTAACCAAGCACTCTGTATATCTTGCAAAGGATCTCTTGAATGAAGAACCAGGTACATTTGAAGAAGCAGTTACTAAACCAGAATGGAAGGAAGCAATGAATGAAGAAATGGAGGCTCTCAAGGAGAGTGATACTTGGGACTTGGTACCCAAGAAGGACTCCATGAAGGTGATAGGATCCAGATGGATCTACAAACTCAAGAGGAACTCAGATGGTACAATAAACAGGTATAAAGCTAGGTTGGTAGCCAAGGGTTTTGCACAAACCCAAGGCATTGATTATGAGGAGACATTTTCTCCTGTGGCCAAGATGCCAACTATCAGAGTTATGGTGAGTGTAGCTGCATCCAAGAATTGGAACATGTACCAATTGGATGTGAAGAATGCATTCTTGAATGGATGGATATCTGAAGAAGTCTACATGTCACAACCACCTGGCTATGAAGATCTCAATAAGGTAAATCATGTTTGTAAATTGAAGAAGGCTCTGTATGGATTGAAGCAGGCATCTAGAGCATGGAATTACAGGTTGACAACCTATCTCCTAGACCAAGGATTCATAATGAGTAAAGCAGATACTTCATTGTTTATCAAAAGGAACAATTCAGAGGTAATATATTTGTGTGTCTATGTTGATGACATCATTATTACAGGAAATGATGTTCAGGGAATAAGACACATCAAAGGACAGATGATGAAGGAATTCAAGATCAATGATCTTGGATTATTAAAGTACTTCCTAGGACTTGAATTGGTATATACAAATTCAGGTATCTTTATTACTCAGAAGAAGTACATTCAGGACATGGTCAAGAAGTTTAATTTGCAGGAAGCTAAAGTCTCAAGCACTCCTATGGAGGTCAACCACAAACTCAGTGCTCATGAAGGGGAAGAACTCCAAGATATTACAAGTTACCAAAGTTTGGTAGGTAGTCTTAATTATGCTACCTTAACCAGGATTGATATATCATATGGTGTTAGTGTACTTAGCCAATTTATGCACAAACCAAGAGTACCTCATTTGGAGGCAACAAAGAAGATAGTAAAGTACCTAAAGGGAACACAAAATCATGGTTTGTACTTTCCCTATTCATCAGACATTGATATTAAGGTATATTCAGATGCAGATTGGGCAGGTTGCAAGGATGAAAGTAGAAGCACATCTGGTTACATATGTTTTGCAGGTGATAAACCAATTTCTTGGTCATCCAAGAAACAACCCACAGTAGCTTTGTCATCTACTGAGGCAGAGTACAGAGGGCTAACAAATGCCACTCAAGAAGCTATATGGTTGAAGCTTTTATATTCAGAATTGGGCCTACATACAAGGCCACCAATCATCTTTGGGGATAACACAAGTTCTCTTCACCTTGCAGCTAATCCAATTTATCATGCAAGGACAAAACACATAGAGGTTCATTACCACTATGTGAGGGAGAAATTACTTAGCAAAGATATTCAATTGTCATATGTGTCTACTAATATGCAATGTGCAGATTTACTTACTAAAGCTCTGGATGGAAGCAAGCTATGCAGATTTAAATCCATGATTGGATTGCAGGAAGTAATTGAAGACTAGAGATGAAGACTTGAGCCAAAGTGTTTGGCTTGAGGGGGAGCTGTTGGTGTAATTCAAGCCTTAACACTTGGCTTGGATATCAACCTTGAAGACTCAACATAAATCTTGGATCTTGGAAGCCTAGCTTGGGTTAATTCATGAGGATATCACTTGAAGAATGAACCATAGGAACCTAGCCTTATTGTTCTTACCATTTATCTCATGTAAAAGTCTATGTGACTTTAATCACTCTTGTAAACTCACCTACTTGAGAAAGTCGTGGAAAATATAATTGATTGAGTGGGTGAATGATTGATGGAATATCTCAATCAACTTTTAGGTGAAAGATTCTAGGAGAATAGTTTGAATTCAAAATCAAATGACCAATCAACTCTTATAAAAGATGAGGAAAAAGTCGCGGGTTGTGTGACACTCTTCCCGAGACATTTCTGAGTGAATTTCTGAGTGTGTGTGAGCTACACCATAGCCCACACCTCTGAGTACCATTGAGCATCACATTACATGCCAATGGGAATGTACAATCATTAGATTTAATCAATATACTTACATTCACAATTTCTGGTTTCTCTGAGTGTACTCTTCAACTCTGTCAACTTCAACAGGGCATATCTCAAGATCTACTGAACCAAATTGGATGCTTCAAAGTGCATTGGATTCAGCTCAAAGTCTAATATACACCTACAAAGTTTCAAGGCCATTGGATCTACCATCACAGAGAAATCTCAGTCGGGGTGCTCACTGGTCTGTGACTGTAAGTCTCCTAAAAAATCGGGGGTACACCTTATTTTGCTAAAGTGATTTCTCTGAGTGTAGTTTATCATTTCCTTTCATTCCACTTGCAAATGGAAGCTTACTAAGCTAATAGAATATCTCTAGAAGGAATTTTGCTAATTGTAACTACACTGGTCACACTGAGCATAACACTGAGCAGGTATCAAGACCAAAATAGAAAGTTTTCAAGTCTTGTGATTTACAAAGTAGTCTGTTTTGATCAAGTCATTACTCAAACCTTTTCCAAAGTACATATAGCATATTTTGGTATCATTTGGAAGCTCAAGGAGTCTACTAAGCATATCTGGAGTCAAAGGAGGGCAGGTGTGAAGCAGGTCTAGCAGCACCAACTTGATCTTCTGAGTGCATCCAACCATCACTCCCAACAGTGGTATCAGAGCATATAAGGTAATCATGGGTGATGGTTTCCCTTCCTTCATTGACAAATTAGACAGGAACAACTACCAAGCTTGGTCTCTAAGAATGAAGACCTATCTACAAGGAAGGAGCTTGTTTGGATACATATCAGGAGATGAGGAATTGCCCTCATTCAAGACTAGAGGCCTACCTACAAAGGATGAACATGAGAGGCTCAATCAATGGTGTGCAAAAGTGTGAAGAGATGGATAGGTATGTGTTGAAGATGAAGAGGTGTTGCAAAATCTTTGCTCTACACCAGCCAAATGAACTCCAGGAGTAGATGGTGGGCCCTTTTAGCTTGCCAATGGATGTATTAGAGACCCTATGTACCTTGGAAGATCACTCTCAAAAAGATAGATCAAAACAGATAAGTTGGAGTTAGCTCAGAGGTGAAAACTTGCTATTCTTGGTTGATACACCTGTCCAGTGTTTTACATAATTCTCTGAGCACAGCAGCAATTAGATTAATTCCTCTTGGGGAAGGCTAGGTAGCTTAAAGAGCTAACTTTAGAGAGTAATCGCATCAAAAATAACAAACCACACACTGAGAATGACTTTTAACAAGTGATGACATCATCCCGATTTTCACGGGCTGCTACAGAAATAGACCAGTGAGTAGCAAAATTAACATAACTCAAGATGTAAGAATCCAATGATCATGAAAATGTGTATGCTTATACTAGACAGTAATCTGAATCCAACAAGCGTTAAATCACTGAATTTGGATGAGTAACCACTGAGAAATGACTCTGACAAGATGACTGAAAAAGTCGGGTACTTGACAGAGAAGTGAAGATGAACATACCCTGTTGACTTCAAATCAACATAACTGAAGATTCCAACATACAAATGACATGAACATTTGTGAGCATATAGTAGACTTATAGAGCTAACTTTACCAAGTTAAATCACTGAAAATGATGAACCAAGTGCAGAGAAACAATCTCTGCAAGCTGACTGAGAAAAGCTGAAGTAATGGCAGTGAGTAGTACACATCACAAGAACATGAAAAGATGACCTCAAATAATCATAAAAATGAAACTATATTGCTTGTACAATACAATGACTTAATGATACATATGTGTGCTTTGTAATCACTCCTTGAAATGGCATAAAGCTCAGCTCTTGGAGGTCTTCACATAGGTCTCTCTAACCACGACTAAAACTGCCATCTATTTATAGTTGAGTTTGGGAGGCTAACTTCCCTCAATCACTCTCCAATCAATCAATGATTGATTTGATTCTCTACCTACCACAAATCACGAATTCGTGGCTCCTCTTTCCATTCTTGATCATGTGGGCTCAACCACTTAAGATTCTCTTACTTTTACATTAAGTAAACTCTTCAAAAGTTACAAGAGGTAGTTCACAAGTGAACTTTACATAGTCTTCATTTTGAAGCTTCTTTAATGACTTTGTGAGACTCAAGCCAATACTTAGGCTTGTCATAGACTTGCTCCAACAGCTCCCCCTCAAGCCAAGTATGCTTGAGGTCTTCAATCTTCCAAGATTACCTGCAAACCAATCATAGCCTTGAATTTGCAAAGCTTTGTACCATCCAATGCTTTAGTTAGAATATCTGCACATTGTTGATGAGTGGACACATATGATATTTGAATCTCCTTGCTTAGGATCTTCTCTCGTACATAATGATAATGAACTTCAATATGTTTAGTCCTTGCATGAAAAATAGGATTAGCAGCCAAGTGAATAGAACTCATATTGTCACCAAAAATAGTTGGAGTTCCAAACTCCAATCCAAGATCTTTGAATAATGTCTTCATCCACATAGCTTCCTGTGTAGCTATGGCAAGACCTCTATATTCAGCTTCAGTAGAAGAGAGAGCAACTGTGGGTTGCTTCTTGGATGACCATGAAATAAGCTTTGAACCTGCAAAGGTAAGATAACCTGAAGTGCTCCTTCTATCTTCCTTGGAGCCAGCCCAATCTGCATCAGAAAATAGCTTCAAACCTAAATCAGATACATAAGGATAGTAAAGTCCTTCATTTATGGTTCCTTTGAGATATTTGAGTATCCTTTTGGTAGCATCCATATGTGGTTTCCTTGGTGTGTGCATAAATTGGCTTAGCACACTCACACTGTAACATATATCTACTCTTGTCAATGTGGCATAGTTGAGACTACCCACTAGACTTTGATATGATGTGATGTCCTCTATGAGTTCACCTTCATGTGAGCTCAATTTGTGATTAACCTCCATTGGAGTACCTGCAATCTTACAATCTTGCATCTTGAATTTTGCCAACATGTCCTTAATGTACTTTCTTTGAGTGAGAAACAAACCATGATCTTTGTAGACAACTTCCAAACCTAGGAAGTAGGTAAGTGAACCCAAATCACTTATCTTGAACTCTTCTCTCATCTGATCTTTGATCTTCTTCATACCATCTGCATCATTTCCTCTCAATATAATATCATCTACATATACACATAGGTAGATGACCTCGGAATTACTCTTTTTAATAAAGAGTGAAGGATCTGCTTTGCTTGGTTGAAAGCCTTTGTCCTGCAAGAATGAAACAAGCCTGAAATTCCAAGCTCTTGGAGCTTGCTTGAGACCATACAATGCTAAGTTTACACACATAATTAGGATAAACTTGATTCTCAAAACCAGGTGGTTGTGCCATATATACCTCTTCTGTTATCCAACCATTCAAGAATGCATTCTTCACATCTAGTTGAAGTATCTTCCAATTCTTGGAAGAGGCAATACTAAGCAAAACCCTAATAGTAGGCATCTTTGCCACAGGAGAGAAGGTCTCCTCATAATCAATTCCCTGAGTTTGTGCAAAGCCTTTTGCTACAAGCCTTGCCTTATACCTGTTAATGGAACCATCAGAATTCTTCTTGAGTTTATAGACCCATCTTGAGCCTATTACCTTCATGGATGAAGTCTTGGGCACCAAATCCCAAGTGTTGTTTTCCTCGAGTGCTTCAATCTCTTCCTTCATTGCATGCTTCCATTCTGTTTTTGCTTTGGCCTCTTCAAATGATGATGGCTCCTCTTGGTTTATGTCCTGTGCTATGTAGATAGAATGTTTAGTTACTAATGAGGTGTCAAACCCATACCTTTCTGGTTTTTTCTTTTCCCTCATAGATCTTCTTAAGCCATGATTTGATGATTCTGCCTCATGTCCAAGTTCCTGCAATTTTGCTTTACCTTTAGACTTCCATGCTTTGATCTTTTCCATCTGACATTCTTCATCATCCTCTGAGGTGTCTTGTTCTTCAATCTTTGATTGTTCTCTACCAAGCTTTGGAAAATCTTCTTCAAGATCATATGGTAAATTGACCTTCCTGCATGAATCTTCATACCATGAATTGTTCTCATCAAAAACTACATCTCTGCTTACCAAGAATCCTTTGTTGGTAGGGTTGTATAACCTGTAGCCCTTTTGATTGTTGTCATATCCAATAAATACACACCTTTCTGCTTTTGGATCCATCTTGCCTCTAACCTGTGAAGGAACATGAGCAAAAGCAATACATCCAAAAATTTTACAATGATCTAAACTTGGTCTTCTTCCATTCCAAGCCTCATATGGACTCATCCCATCAAGGGATTTTGAAGGCAACCTGTTAATCAAGTAAGTGGCTGTAGATACAGCCTCAGCCCATAAGTAATTAGGTAAATGCTTTTCATTTAACATAGACCTTGCAGCTTCAACAATTGTCCTATTCCTCCTTTCTGCCACTCCATTTTGCTCAGGAGTGTACCTTGTAGTTACCTCTCTTTTGATTCCTCTTTCTTGAAGAAAAGAATCAAAATCATGGGAGAAGTATTCTCCCCCTCCATCTGACCTTAGCCTTTTTAGTGATTTACCTGTTTGATTCTCCACAAGAGCCAAATATCTTTTGAAACATGAAAAAACTTCATCTTTGTGTTTCATAAAGAATAGGATAGTCCATCTGCTGCAATCATCAATAAAGGAAACATAATACCTTGATCCTGATATTGAAGCTTCCTTGCTTGGTCCCCATACATCTGTATGAGCCAACTCCAAGAGATCTCCATGCATATAACCTTTCTTCATGAATGGTAACGTGTGAGACTTTCCAAACTGACATGCACTACACTTATAAATCATATGTTGTTTTGACAAGTTAGGGAGTCCAAGTACACTTTGGTCCCTGCAAATTTGCTTTAATGACCTTTCACCAATATGTGCTAACCTTTTGTGCCATACTTCCAATTCTGTGAGTGTCTGACTACCATAATTAAAGAGATCAATGTTTCTAGTGTCCTGTAATTCAAATGTGAACAATCTACCTGTCTTTTCACCTTTTGCAATTCTTCTGAATCCTTGACTTGGATCTTCAACAAATGCTCCTGCCTTTGTGAACCTGACTTGCAACCCTTTCTCTACTATCTGCCCAACACTTATCAAATTCTTTGTAATGGTAGGGACATAGAGTACCTTACTGAGTAGGTTGATGTTTCCATCAGGTGCTTTGACATTGCCTATTTTCTCCACAGGATGTTTTGTATCATCTCCTGTTTGTACCTCATGCTTATTCCTTGGATCTTCTAAATCTGATAGGAGTGCCACATTTCCTGCCACATGATTTGAACAACCTGAATCTATGTAGAAAATATGCTCATCAGATTTACCTTGTGGCATAGCCATGTTCATGATCAATAATGAATCCTCTTTGTTTGAGTCTTCTGTATAGTTATTGTAGTCTCTCCTTCCTTTGTAGCCTCCTTGATAGTTTGAATGATTGTAGTCGTTGTAGTTGCCATGATAATTGTTGAACCTTCCTCTTGAGTAGCCATAACTTCCTCTACTGTATCCTCTACCTCTTTGATTCCTGGAATTCCTAAAGCAATTTTCAGTTGTATGATTAGTTAATCCACAAATAGAACATGAGTTGGAGTCTTGGGATCTCCCCCTGCCTTGTCTACCTCCTCTTCCTCTACCTATGCCATGTCTTCCTCTACCTGCATAGTTAGCTTGATATGTACCTGCTTCATCATCCACTTTCTTTGCCTTTCCTTTGTTATCTTTAGACTTGCTTTTATCCGTGTATAAAGCTGAAGATTGATTACCTTTATAGCTTTCTCCATTTTTGATAAGCTTTGCCTCTTGAGTAAGTAATTGTCCAATGAGTGTGTTGAAATCAGGTACATGCATGTCCATGTACAAATCCATAGCTGTGGTGAATGCTTCCCACTTGTCATCTGCCTTCAAGCCATTGATGACCTGCCTTACAATTTGCTCTTCATCTATTACCTCTCCAATGCTTCCCAACTGATCTGCTATGTCCTTGAGCTTTGTGACAAAATCAGTCACATTTTGTTTGGGAGCCTTCTTGAGAGTTGTGAAATCCAGCCATAGTTGATGCTTCCTAGCTTTAGTACTTGAAGCAAAGAAAGCTTCAAGTGCATCCCACACTTCCTGAGATGTCTTACAACTTCTAATGTGAGGCAACAAAAAATCTGAGATAGAGTTGAGGAGATAAGACCTTGCAAGTGCATCCTTGGAGCACCATGTGCTCAATCTTTCTTGCTCTTCTTGTGTTGGTTGACTTTTGTTCCTGAAACTTGGCATAACTTCATCTCCAGCCACATAACCATATAAACTTCTACCTTGGAGATAAGCTTCCATTCTTAATGACCAAGCTGAGTAGTTACCTCTGTCCAATTTGTCAATTGATGAAGGAAATCCATCTGCCATGTTGTCCAACCTTGCTCTGATACCACTGTGAAGAGATGGATAGGTATGTGTTGAAGATGAAGAGGTGTTGCAAAATCTTTGCTCTACACCAGCCAAATGAACTCTAGGAGTAGATGGTGGGCCCTTTTAGCTTGCCAATGGATGTATTAGACACCCTATGTACCTTGGAAGATCACTCTCAAAAAGATAGATCAAAACAGATAAGTTGGAGTTAGCTCAGAGGTGCAAACTTGCTATTCTTGGTTGATACACCTGTCCAGTGTTTTACATAATTCTCTGAGCACAGCAGCAATTAGATTAATTCCTCTTGGGGAAGGCTAGGTAGCTTAAAGAGCTAACTTTAGAGAGTAATCTCACACACTGAGAATGACTTTTAACAAGTGATGACATCATCCCGATTTTCACGGGCTGCTACAGAAATAGACCAGTGAGTAGAAAAATTAACATAACTCAAGATGTAAGAATCCAATGATCATGAAACTTTGTATGCTTATAATAAACCACACACTGAGAATGACTTTTAACAAGTGATGACATCATCCCGATTTTCACGGGCTGCTACAGAAATAGACCAGTGAGTAGAAAAATTAACATAACTCAAGATGTAAGAATCCAATGATCATGAAACTTTGTATGCTTATACTAGACAGTAAGCTGAATCCAACAAGCTTTAAATCACTGAATTTGGATGAGTAACCACTGAGAAATGACTCTGACAAGATGACTGAAAAAGTCGGGTACCTGACAGAGAAGTGAAGATGAACATACCCTGTTGACTTCAAATGAACATAACTGAAGATTCCAACATCAAAATGACATGAACATTTGTGAGCATATAGTAGACTTATAGAGCTAACTTTACCAAGTTAAATCGCTGAAAATGATGAACCAAGTGCAGAGAAACAATCTCTGCAAGCTGACTGAGAAAAACAGAAGTAATGGCAGTGAGTAGTACACATCACAAGAACATGAAAAGATGACCTCAAATAATCATAAAAATGAAACTATATTGCTTGTACAATACAATGACTTACTGATACATATGTGTGCTTTGTAATCACTCCTTGAAATGGCATAAAGCTCAGCTCTTGGAGGTCTTCACATAGGTCTCTCTAACCACGACTAAAACTGCCATCTATTTATAGTTGAGTTTGGGAGGCTAACTTCCCTCAATCACTCTCCAATCAATCAATGATTGATTTGATTCTCTACCTACCACAAATCACGAATTCGTGGCTCCTCTTTCCATTCTTGATCATGTGGGCTCAACCACTTAAGATTCTCTTACTTTTACATTAAGTAAACTCTTCAAAAGTTACAAGAGGTAGTTCACAAGTGAACTTTACATAGTCTTCATTTTGAAGCTTCTTTAATGACTTTGTGAGACTCAAGCCAATACTTAGGCTTGTCATAGACTTGCTCCAACAAAAAGATGCTTTGGCAAGGTCATATCTTTTAAACTCTATATCTGAATTTCTTTTACCTCATGTAAGGAATTGTAAGACTTCCCAAGAGACTTGGGAAACCTTGTCAACATATTTTTCATCAAGCACAAGGGCCAGAAAGAATCAGCTATGGATTGAGTTTACAACTCTTAGGAAGCAATCAAAACAATGTGTCTCAGATTTTGTCACCAAAGTCAAAGACATTGCAGATCAACTTGCAAGTGTTGGAGAGGAGATTGAGGAAGAGCAAATAGTCAGACAAGTGATCAATGGACTAAAGGCAGATGACAAGTGGGAGAGCTTTACCATAGCAATGGACTTATACATGGACATCCAAGCACCTGATCTAACAACCCTGATTGGACAACTCTTTACACATGAAGCAAAGATCACAAAGAATGGAGAGCAATCAAAAGGTAACAATCCCTCTGCCCTATATACTGATAAGAAGACTAAAGACAAGGGTAAAAACAAAAAGGTTGATGAAGAAGGCTCTACCTCCCAAGCAAACTATGCAGGGAGAGGTAGATCTTCTAGAGGTAGGGGCAGAGGAGGTAAGTCAGGTAGGGGGAGACCCTACAATCAATCTCCATGCAATATCTGTGGCTTGTCTAACCATACCACAGATGAATGCTACAAAAACTACAAGAACCAAAGAGGAAGAGGTCACCAAAGAGGAGGATACTCTCAAGGCAGAGGCAGATTCAATCAATCTCAAGGCTATCATGGCTACAACAATAATTATAACAACAACTACAATCACAATGGCAACTATCAAGGTGGATATAGAAATAGGAAGGATTACAACATATATGCAGAGGAGCAAGATGATTCCTTGTTGATCATGAACATGACATCTAAGTCAGGTATCAATGATGATCACTTATTCTATATTGATTCAGGTTGCTCTAATCATGTAGCTGGAAATAAAGCATTACTTTCTGATTTGGAAGAACCCAAAGACAAGCATCAAGTGCAGACAGGTGATGACACTAAACACTCAGTTGTTAAAGTAGGCAATGTCAAAACTAGTGATGGTAATCAGAATTTATTGAGTAGAGTATTGTATGTTCCAACAATCACCAAGAATCTGATGAGTGTAGGTCAGATTGTGGAAAAGGGTCTACAGGTCAGGTTCACTCAACATGGTGCATATGTGGAGGATCCAAGACATGGATTCAAAAGGATAGCCAAGGGAGAAAAATCAGGTAGATTATTTACCTTTGAACTAGAAGACACAAAGAGCATTGCTTTGTACAACTATAAAGATCAAACCCTATCAGAATTGGAGATTTGGCACAAGAGATTAGGTCACATTGGAGAAAGGACCTTAAAGCAAATGAGTAGAGATCAATGTGTGCTTGGGATACCTAATGTATCCAAGCAACACATGATATACAAGTGTGGGGCTTGTCAATTTGGTAAGTCACACAGATTGCCTTATACCAAGAAAGGTTTTATGCATGAAGATTATCTGGAATTAGTGCATACAGATGTGTGGGGACCTAGCAAGGAGCCATCCATATCTGGATCAAGGTACTATGTGTCCTTCATTGATGACTATAGCAGGTGGACTGTCTTATACTACATGAAACATAAAGATGAAGTATTTAATTGTTTCAAAAAATATCTTGCACTAGTTGAAAATCAAACAGGTAGACATTTGAAGAAGCTAAGGTCAGATGGTGGTGGAGAATACTTCTCCAATGACTTTGAAGATTTCTTGCAGGAAAGAGGCATCAAGAGGGAGATTACTACAAGGTACTCACCTGAACAAAATGGGGTAGCTGAAAGGAGGAATAGACTCATTGTAGAGACAGCTAGGTCTATGCTAAATGAAAAGAAATTGCCAAATTATCTTTGGGCAGAGAGTGTATCTACTGCCACATATTTAATTAACAGGTTGCCATCAAAGACACTTGATGGAATGACACCTATGAGGCTTGGCATGGTAAGAGACCATCTCTGGATCATTGCAAAATCTTTGGTTATGTAGCATATGTGCATATTCCCTCACAGGTAAGGGGAAAGCTAGACCCTAAAGCTGAAAAATGTATCTTCATTGGTTATGATTTGAATCAGAAGGGATACAGACTCTACAACCCCTCAAACAAAGGCTTCAAGGTAAGCAGAGATGTCATCTTTGATGAGAATGACTCATGGTATGAGAATGAGTGCAGGAAAGTTAGCCTACCTTATGACATGGAAGAAGATTATCCCAAACTTATGAGGCAAGAACCAATTCAGAAAGAGGACACAAGCTCAGATGATGAAGACACCATCAACATTGAAGAGTTCAAGGCTTGGAAATCCAAAGGGAAGATGAAGATGAAGCAACTAGAAGATAATCCAGAATCCTCAACTCAAGCTATGAGGAGATCTCAGAGAGAAAAGAAAAAACCTATTAGGTATGGGTATGATACTTCACTTGTAACCAAGCACTCTGTATATCTTGCAAAGGATCTCTTGAATGAAGAACCAGGTACATTTGAAGAAACAGTTACTAAACCAGAATGGAAGGAAGCAATGAATGAAGAAATGGAGGCTCTCAAGGAGAGTGATACTTGGGACTTGGTACCCAAGAAGGACTCCATGAAGGTGATAGGATCCAGATGGATCTACAAACTCAAGAGGAACTCAGATGGTACAATAAACAGGTATAAAGCTAGGTTGGTAGCCAAGGGTTTTGCACAAACCCAAGGCATTGATTATGAGGAGACATTTTCTCATGTGGCCAAGATGCCAACTATCAGAGTTATGGTGAGTGTAGCTGCATCCAAGAATTGGAACATGTACCAATTGGATGTGAAGAATGCATTCTTGAATGGATGGATATCTGAAGAAGTCTACATGTCACAACCACCTGGCTATGAAGATCTCAATAAGGTAAATCATGTTTGTAAATTGAAGAAGGCTCTGTATGGATTGAAGCAGGCACCTAGAGCATGGAATTACAGGTTGACAACCTATCTCCTAGACCAAGGATTCATAATGAGTAAAGCAGATACTTCATTGTTTATCAAAAGGAACAATTCAGAGGTAATATATTTGTGTGTCTATGTTGATGACATCATTATTACAGGAAATGATGTTCAGGGAATAAGACACATCAAAGGACAGATGATGAAGGAATTCAAGATCAATGATCTTGGATTATTAAAGTACTTCCTAGGACTTGAATTGGTATATACAAATTCAGGTATCTTTATTACTCAGAAGTACATTCAGGACATGGTCAAGAAGTTTAATTTGCAGGAAGCTAAAGTCTCAAGCACTCCTATGGAGGTCAACCACAAACTCAGTGCTCATGAAGGGGAAGAACTCCAAGATATTACAGGTTACCAAAGTTTGGTAGGTAGTCTTAATTATGCTACCTTAACCACGATTGATATATCATATGGTGTTAGTGTACTTAGCCAATTTATGCACAAACCAAGAGTACCTCATTTGGAGGCAGCAAAGAAGATAGTAAAGTACCTAAAGGGAACACAAAATCATGGTTTGTACTTTCCCTATTCATCAGACATTGATATTAAGGTATATTCAGATGCAGATTGGGCAGGTTGCAAGGATGACAGGAGAAGCACATCTGGTTACATATGTTTTGCAGGTGATAAACCAATTTCTTGGTCATCCAAGAAACAACCCATAGTAGCTTTGTCATCTACTGAGGCAGAGTACAGAGGGCTAGCAAATGCCACTCAAGAAGCTATATGGTTGAAGCTTTTATATTCAGAATTGGGCCTACATACAAGGCCACCAATCATCTTTGGGGATAACACAAGTTCTCTTCACCTTGCAGCTAATCCAATTTATCATGCAAGGACAAAACACATAGAGGTTCATTACCACTATGTGAGGGAGAAATTACTTAGCAAAGATATTCAATTGTCATATGTGTCTACTAATATGCAATGTGCAGATTTACTTACTAAAGCTCTGGATGGAAGCAAGCTATGCAGATTTAAATCCATTATTGGATTGCAAGAAGTAATTGAAGACTAGAGATGAAGACTTGAGCCAAAGTGTTTGGCTTGAGGGGGAGCTGTTGGTGTAATTCAAGCCTTAACACTTGGCTTGGATATCAACCTTGAAGACTCAACATAAAGCTTGGATCTTGGAAGCCTAGCTTGGGTTAATTCATGAGGATATCACTTGAAGAATGAACCATAGGAACCTAGCCTTATTGTTCTTACCATTTATCTCATGTAAAAGTCTATGTGACTTTAATCACTCTTGTAAACTCACCTACTTGAGAAAGTCGTGGAAAATCTAATTGATTGAGTGGGTGAATGATTGAGGGAATATCTCAATCAACTTTTAGGTGAAAGATTCTAGGAGAATAGTTTGAATTCAAAATCAAATGACCAATCAACTCTTATAAAAGATGAGGAAAAAGTCGCGGGTTGTGTGACACTCTTCCCGAGACATTTCTGAGTGAATTTCTGAGTGTGTGTGAGCTGCACCATAGCCCACACCTCTGAGTACCATTGAGCATCACATTACATGCCAATGGGAATGTACAATCATTAGATTTAATCAATATACTTACATTCACAATTTCTGGTTTCTCTGAGTGTACTCTTCAACTCTGTCAACTTCAACAGGGCATATCTCAAGATCTACTGAACCAAATTGGATGCTTCAAAGTGCATTGGATTCAGCTCAAAGTCTACTATACACCTACAAAGTTTCAAGGCCATTGGATCTACCATCACAGAGAAATCTCAGTCGGGGTGCTCAGTGGTCTGTGACTGTAAGTCTCCTAAAAAATCGGGGGTACACCTTATTTTGCTAAAGTGATTTCTCTGAGTGTAGTTTATCATTTCCTTTCATTCCACTTGCAAATGGAAGCTTACTAAGCTAATAGAATATCTCTAGAAGGAATTTTGCTAATTGTAACTACACTGGTCACACTGAGCATAACACTGAGCAGGTATCAAGACCAAAATAGAAAGTTTTCAAGTCTTGTGATTTACAAAGTAGTCTGTTTTGATCAAGTCATTACTCAAACCTTTTCCAAAGTACATATAGCATATTTTGGTATCATTTGGAAGCTCAAGGAGTCTACTAAGCATATCTGGAGTCAAAGGAGGGCAGGTGTGAAGCAGGTCTAGCAGCACCAACTTGATCTTCTGAGTGCATCCAACCATCACTCCCAACAGTGGTATCAGAGCATATAAGGTAATCATGGGTGATGGTTTCCCTTCCTTCATTGACAAATTAGACAGGAACAACTACCAAGCTTGGTCTCTAAGAATGAAGACCTATCTACAAGGAAGGAGCTTGTTTGGATACATATCAGGAGATGAGGAATTGCCCTCATTCAAGACTAGAGGCCTACCTACAAAGGATGAACATGAGAGGCTCAATCAATGGTGTGCAAAAGATGCTTTGGCAAGGTCATATCTTTTAAACTCTATATCTGACTTTCTTTTACCTCATGTAAGGAATTGTAAGACTTCCCAAGAGACTTGGGAAACCTTGTCAACATATTTTTCATCAAGCACAAGGGCCAGAAAGAATCAGCTATGGATTGAGTTTACAACTCTTAGGAAGCAATCAAAACAATGTGTCTCAGATTTTGTCACCAAAGTCAAAGACATTGCAGATCAACTTGCAAGTGTTGGAGAGGAGATTGAGGAAGAGCAAATAGTCAGACAAGTGATCAATGGACTAAAGGCAGATGACAAGTGGGAGAGCTTTACCATAGCAATGGACTTATACATGGACATCCAAGCACCTGATCTAACAACCCTGATTGGACAACTCTTTACACATGAAGCAAAGATCACAAAGAATGGAGAGCAATCAAAAGGTAACAATCCCTCTGCCCTATATACTGATAAGAAGACTAAAGACAAGGGTAAAAACAAAAAGGTTGATGAAGAAGGCTCTACCTCCCAAGCAAACTATGCAGGGAGAGGTAGATCTTCTAGAGGTAGGGGCAGAGGAGGTAAGTCAGGTAGGGGGAGACCCTACAATCAATCTCCATGCAATATCTGTGGCTTGTCTAACCATACCACAGATGAATGCTACAAAAACTACAAGAACCAAAGAGGAAGAGGTCACCAAAGAGGAGGATACTCTCAAGGCAGAGGCAGATTCAATCAATCTCAAGGCTATCATGGCTACAACAATAATTATAACAACAACTACAATCACAATGGCAACTATCAAGGTGGATACAGAAATAGGAAGGATTACAACATATATGCAGAGGAGCAAGATGATTCCTTGTTGATCATGAACATGACATCTAAGTCAGGTATCAATGATGATCACTTATTCTATATTGATTCAGGTTGCTCTAATCATGTAGCTGGAAATGTTGCATTACTTTCTGATTTGGAAGAACCCAAAGGCAAGCATCAAGTGCAGACAGGTGATGACACTAAACACTCAGTTGTTAAAGTAGGCAATGTCAAAACTAGTGATGGTAATCAGAATTTATTGAGCAGAGTATTGTATGTTCCAACAATCACCAAGAATCTGATGAGTGTAGGTCAGATTGTGGAAAAGGGTCTACAGGTCAGGTTCACTCAACATGGTGCATATGTGGAGGATCCAAGACATGGATTCAGAAGGATAGCCAAGGGAGAAAAATCAGGTAGATTATTTACCTTTGAACTAGAAGACACAAAGAGCATTGCTTTGTACAACTATAAAGATCAAACCCTATCAGAATTGGAGATTTGGCACAAGAGATTAGGTCACATTGGAGAAAGGACCTTAAAGCAAATGAGTAGAGATCAATGTGTGCTTGGGATACCTAATGTATCCAAGCAACACATGATATACAAGTGTGGGGCTTGTCAATTTGGTAAGTCACACAGATTGCCTTATACCAAGAAAGGTTTTATGCATGAAGATTATCTGGAATTAGTGCATACAGATGTGTGGGGACCTAGCAAGGAGCCATCCATATCTGGATCAAGGTACTATGTGTCCTTCATTGATGACTATAGCAGGTGGACTGTCTTATACTACATGAAACATAAAGATGAAGTATTTAATTGTTTCAAAAAATATCTTGCACTAGTTGAAAATCAAACAGGTAGACATTTGAAGAAGCTAAGGTCAGATGGTGGTGGAGAATACTTCTCCAATGACTTTGAAGATTTCTTGCAGGAAAGAGGAATCAAGAGGGAGATTACTACAAGGTACTCACCTGAACAAAATGGGGTAGCTGAAAGGAGGAATAGACTCATTGTAGAGACAGCTAGGTCTATGCTAAATGAAAAGAAATTGCCAAATTATCTTTGGGCAGAGAGTGTATCTACTGCCACATATTTAATTAACAGGTTGCCATCAAAGACACTTGATGGAATGATACCCTATGAGGCTTGGCATGGTAAGAGACCATCTCTGGATCATTGCAAAATCTTTGGTTGTGTAGCATATGTGCATATTCCCTCACAGGTAAGGGGAAAGCTAGACCCTAAAGCTGAAAAATGTATCTTCATTGGTTATGATTTGAATCAGAAGGGATACAGATTCTACAACCCCTCAAACAAAGGCTTCAAGGTAAGCAGAGATGTCATCTTTGATGAGAATGACTCATGGTATGAGAATGAGTGCAGGAAAGTTAGCCTACCTTATGACATGGAAGAAGATTTTCCCAAACTTATGAGGCAAGAACCAATTCAGAAAGAGGACACAAGCTCAGATGATGAAGACACCATCAACATTGAAGAGTTCAAGGCTTGGAAATCCAAAGGGAAGATGAAGATGAAGCAACTAGAAGATAATCCAGAATCCTCAACTCAAGCTATGAGGAGATCTCAGAGAGAAAAGAAAAAACCTATTAGGTATGGGTATGATACTTCACTTGTAACCAAGCACTCTGTATATCTTGCAAAGGATCTCTTGAATGAAGAACCAGGTACATTTGAAGAAGGAGTTACTAAACCAGAATGGAAGGAAGCAATGAATGAAGAAATGGAGGCTCTCAAGGAGAGTGATACTTGGGACTTGGTACCCAAGAAGGACTCCATGAAGGTGATAGGATCCAGATGGATCTACAAACTCAAGAGGAACTCAGATGGTACAATAAAGAGGTATAAAGCTAGGTTGGTAGCCAAGGGTTTTGCACAAACCCAAGGCATTGATTATGAGGAGACATTTTCTCCTGTGGCCAAGATGCCAACTATCAGAGTTATGGTGAGTGTAGCTGCATCCAAGAATTGGAACATGTACCAATTGGATGTGAAGAATGCATTCTTGAATGGATGGATATCTGAAGAAGTCTACATGTCACAACCACCTGGCTTTGAAGATCTCAATAAGGTAAATCATGTTTGTAAATTGAAGAAGGCTCTGTATGGATTGAAGCAGGCACCTAGAGCATGGAATTACAGGTTGACAACCTATCTCCTAGACCAAGGATTCATAATGAGTAAAGCAGATACTTCATTGTTTATCAAAAGGAACAATTCAGAGGTAATATATTTGTGTGTCTATGTTGATGACATCATTATTACAGGAAATGATGTTCAGGGAATAAGACACATCAAAGGACAGATGATGAAGGAATTCAAGATCAATGATCTTGGATTATTAAAGTACTTCCTAGGACTTGAATTGGTATATACAAATTCAGGTATCTTTATTACTCAGAAGAAGTACATTCAGGACATGGTCAAGAAGTTTAATTTGCAGGAAGCTAAAGTCTCAAGCACTCCTATGGAGGTCAACCACAAACTCAGTGCTCATGAAGGGGAAGAACTCCAAGATATTACAGGTTACCAAAGTTTGGTAGGTAGTCTTAATTATGCTACCTTAACCAGGATTGATATATCATATGGTGTTAGTGTACTTAGCCAATTTATGCACAAACCAAGAGTACCTCATTTGGAGGCAGCAAAGAAGATAGTAAAGTACCTAAAGGGAAAACAAAATCATGGTTTGTACTTTCCCTATTCATCAGACATTGATATTAAGGTATATTCAGATGCAGATTGGGCAGGTTGTAAGGATGACAGGAGAAGCACATCTGGTTACATATGTTTTGCAGGTGATAAACCAATTTCTTGGTCATCCAAGAAACAACCCACAGTAGCTTTGTCATCTACTGAGGCAGAGTACAGAGGGCTAGCAAATGCCACTCAAGAAGCTATATGGTTGAAGCTTTTATATTCAGAATTGGGCCTACATACAAGGCCACCAATCATCTTTGGGGATAACACAAGTTCTCTTCACCTTGCAGCTAATCCAATTTATCATGCAAGGACAAAACACATAGAGGTTCATTACCACTATGTGAGGGAGAAATTACTTAGCAAAGATATTCAATTGTCATATGTGTCTACTAATATGCAATGTGCAGATTTATTTACTAAAGCTCTGGATGGAAGCAAGCTATGCAGATTTAAATCCATGATTGGATTGCAGGAAGTAATTGAAGACTAGAGATGAAGACTTGAGCCAAAGTGTTTGGCTTGAGGGGGAGCTGTTGGTGTAATTCAAGCCTTAACACTTGGATTGGATATCAACCTTGAAGACTCAACATAAAGCTTGGATCTTGGAAGCCTAGCTTGGGTTAATTCATGAGGATATCACTTGAAGAATGAACCATAGGAACCTAGCCTTATTGTTCTTACCATTTATCTCATGTAAAAGTCTATGTGACTTTAATCACTCTTGTAAACTCACCTACTTGAGAAAGTCGTGGAAAATCTAATTGATTGAGTGGGTGAATGATTGAGGGAATATCTCAATCAACTTTTAGGTGAAAGATTCTAGGAGAATAGTTTGAATTCAAAATCAAATGACCAATCAACTCTTATAAAAGATGAGGAAAAAGTCGCGGGTTGTGTGACACTCTTCCCGAGACATTTCTGAGCGAATTTCTGAGTGTGTGTGAGCTACACCATAGCCCACACCTCTGAGTACCATTGAGCATCACATTACATGCCAATGGGAATGTACAATCATTAGATTTAATCAATATACTTACATTCACAATTTCTGGTTTCTCTGAGTGTACTCTTCAACTCTGTCAACTTCAACAGGGCATATCTCAAGATCTACTAAACCAAATTGGATGCTTCGAAGTGCATTGGATTCAGCTCAAAGTCTACTATACACCTACAAAGTTTCAAGACCATTGAATCTATCATCACAGAGAAATCTCAGTCGGGGTGCTCACTGGTCTGTGACTGTAAGTCTCCTAAAAAATCGGGGGTACACCTTATTTTGCTAAAGTGATTTCTCTGAGTGTAGTTTATCATTTCCTTTCATTCCACTTGCAAATGGAAGCTTACTAAGCTAATAGAATATCTCTAGAAGGAATTTTTCTAATTGTAACTACACTGGTCACACTGAGCATAACACTGAGCAGGTATCAAGACCAAAATAGAAAGTTTTCAAGTCTTGTGATTTACAAAGTAGTCTGTTTTGATCAAGTCATTACTCAAACCTTTTCCAAAGTACATATAGCATATTTTAGTATCATTTGGAAGCTCAAGGAGTCTACTAAGCATATCTGGAGTCAAAGGAGGGCAGGTGTGAAGCAGGTCTAGCAGCACCAACTTGATGTTCTGAGTGCATCCAACCATCACTCCCAACATATATGCCTATTGCCCTAATGGGCTACTTATCTTTGTACATTCTCTAGTAATACATTCGGTATTGTGTGTTGTGCTCCAAGCTTCTTCTCCTTCCTTGTGCTGTTCACGTGCTTCTACAGACGTCTATCTCCAACTATTCGTATCAGAGCAGGTTGTTGCTTCATCTAGGGTGCCGTCGACACTCCTCCGGGTGCAGTCTTAGAATCACAGGAATTTTGGTGAGCATACTCAGCATGTTTTCGAGATCAAAATAGCTTTGCTGTGTGGTGCCGAAATCACGATCTGAGCTCGTTTCAGCCTCTGAATGTACTATCGTAGTGCTTGTGCAGGCTATTTCATCTTTTTGTGTGAAAGGTATATACCAATTTTTGTTCACCAGTATAAGCATCTTAACATCTACTACAAGTCTAGTGGAATTTGTCTCGGCATTTCTGTTCAACTATTTGAGATACAATTAATTTTCTGCATCAAGGATTTTAGTCACTAGCCATGGCTGAAAGCAGTGATGTATTTCTTATGTTGGCCGTTGAGGATAAGTTGGATGGTACCAACTACCCGTTATGGGCTTATATGATGTGACATGTATTGGTTGCAAAAGGACTGTGGAACATTGTGCAGGGTGTTGAAAAACATCCTATCACACTTGCAACGATTACAACTACAGGTACAGAAGCTGAGGCAAAAGGTGTCGAAGATGATGATATTTTGCATATTCCTGTTTGTGCTGTAGTTTTTGCTGCATCTACTATAGAGTAGATTTGTTGGGATGGCATAGATGCCCAGGCACATGCATTGAGAGCTTTGTCTATCAAACGTGCCATTATTCCTCACATTCGCTCTTGCAAAACAGCTAAGGATTCTTGGGATACACTTACCACATTATACCAAGCTAGGAATGAGGCTCGTGTTGCTTACCTCCAACAACAGTTGGAGAGTGAGCACATGAATAAAGGTGATTCTATGGATATTTTTCTAACAAAGATCAAAGACGTGAAGGAACAATTGATTTCTATTGATGAGGTTATACCAGATAGCTCACTTGTGCAAACCGTTCTGAATGGTCTTCCTGATTCATATCAGAGTTTTGCTTCTACTCTTTTGTTAATGATGAAAGGCAATCCAAATGCCTTGTCATTTGAGGAGTAAGTCTCTGTTCTGTTGCAGGAAGATCAGTCCAAGCAGAACGGGTCCATTATGCGTGTTGCAGATCAAGCTTTCCTAGCTAGTTAGAAGGGCAAAGGAAAATGGAGCTCTTCATTAGGGGAAAAAGTGAGCCCTGCATGGGCCTTGTAAGGATCCCTAATTTTTAGGGATTAAAAAGCTTAATCAAGAGGTTTGAAGGGCCTTCGAAAACAGCTAGTGGTTTTCGAGAATAAAATAATATATGATAGAATTTTCCACCTTCGCTCTAAAAATGAGAATATCTTGGCCTTCCGATTCTCAGATCAAAGGGCTCAAGATAAAAGCAATATAAAACTTTAGAATGAGAGCATTCAATGCATGAGACTGAGCACAGTCTAGCGTAGATTTTTTTCGCAATATCTGTAGCTTTTTCTGCCATTAGATCATGTCGAATCGGACGTCATACCGCGATTGGGCCTGAGCCACTTGATACAGTCAATATCATCCATTGGGCTGGGCCTCCATGGAACAAATGGCCGCATGTCAAGCTGAGCAAATTTGCATGCTCATCGGAATCCATCCCATCAAGCTTGCATCTGACAGCGCCTATCAAAAGGCGCCTTTTGATTATCAAGGTCCATCTGCAGCCATTCGATGAAACAGAGATCCAATGGAGAAGATTTTAGGCACTCATTTTAGGCTCCTTTCAAACACAACCATCCGATTGAGCTTATATCCATTGGCCCATATGAGATGGTGCAGTTTTGATGAGGGAATACATTTGAACCATTGAAGATCATTAAAATACAAGGGCTACATTTGGTTCCTCCTCCTAAAAACCACTCACACAAGCAAAACCACAAGCAGTGGGTGGGTTTTTGCCTTTTGACCATTCAAAAATAAGGGAAGCCTATGCCTAGTCTATGTGATTAAAGGACTAGATTGTGGCCACCACCCTCTTCTCATTGGTCCATCACTAATCACTCCTTAAGCCAAAAGGCCCATGCAAGGTTCATTTTTTCCCATAATGTCTACTAGTAAGTAGAAATCTGTATATGCAGCACATTTGAAGAACCAAGATAAAGATGAGAAAAAATAAAAAAAGCGGAAACTGTTTTGCAAGTACTCTAAAGGGAATGATCATATCATAAAGAACTGTCCAAAACTGGCTACTAAAGAGGCAAAGAAGAAAGAGGCTAGAATGGATATTGCAGAAGCCTCTACACCAAAAACAGAGTCTGCTAATCTTGTGCAAGAAGAAGAATGGGCATTTACTACTATTTGCAGTTTTGACCCATCTTCTCATGAGAATTGCATGTCTGCAGTAGACTCATATGTTTGGTACTTTAACAGTGGGGCGACCAAACATATTACCTCGCAGTGCAGTTTCTTCTCTTCAATGGAGCCTTCCCCTACAGGGAATACTGTCACATGCGCCAACAACTCCTCTTATCCTGCTATGGGAGTTGGTAAGATCATTTTGACTACTACTGATGGTATTTCTCTCAGTTTGTCAGATGCTTTATTTGTGCTAGGGATCAAGAAGAACCTGTTATCAGTTTTGAATTAGCCAAGATTGGCTTGGTTGTCAAATTTGTTGATGACAGGTGTACAATTCATGATCTGTCAAATGGTGATGTGATTATTGCTTCTTGCATTTTATGTCGTGGGTTGTATAAGCTCATAGACTATGAAGGATCTGTGAATGATTCGGCATGTGCAGTATATGATTCTCAGGCTATGTCAGATGCAAAGCTTTGGCATGCACACTTTGGTCATCTGAATTTTGCTAGTTTGCTACGCCTGCAGAAATCTGAAATGGTGTCCTCTTTGCCCAAACTTGAGGCACCTACAAAACATGTTTGGAAGGCTGTATTTTGGGCAAAATGCAGCGTTCCTCATTTCCAAAAGATGGTTCAGTTCACGCTACTCAGAAATTGCAGCTTGTACATAGTGATGTTTGTTGTCCTATGCAAACACCTTCTTTTGGAAATTATCTTTACTTTGTGACTTTCATTGATGATTTTTCAAGGCATCCATGGGTATTTCCATTGAAGGAAAAGTCTGAAGTGTTCATGTGCTTCAAACAGTTTTTGGTTTTGGCTGAAAATCTGTCAGCATGTAAAATGGGCACCCTCCGTTCAGATTGAGGGGGGGAATATATGTCTTCTGATTTTAATGCATTTTTGGCTGAACGTGGTATAAAACACCACTGTACAATGCCGTATACACCTCAACGGAATGGAGTTGCTGAACGAAGAATAGGTCACTCATGGAGAGTGTGAGGTGTATGGTAAAGAGTCAGGCCTTACCACATAATTTCTGGCTTGAGGTTGTCATGTGCCCCATATATGTACTTAGCAGGTGTCCCACTAAAGCAATCCAGTCTATCACTCCATATGAGGCTCGACATGATCGCAAGCCAGCTATTTCTCATCTCTGTGTTTTTGGTTATTTGGCATATGCATTAGTGCCTAAACAACATCATAGAAAATTGGATGATAAAGTAGTAAAATGTATTTTTGTTGGGTACAGTTCTAAAAGTAAAGGCTATCGCCTGTATCATCCATAGACTAAACACATTCTTGTTAGCCGTGATGTTGTTTTTGTGGAAGATGTTATTCAGCCATTGCTTTCATGTACTAAGGAGACATATGTTAGCTCCAAAGACATGTATGATTCTTTGCTGCCTCTTTTTACAGGTGGACAGTCTAGTGCTGGTCCCAATGAGGCAACTTCTCAGCCTTTGCAGGTTTCATGTGATGATGCAGATCATTCCATTTCTGATGCAAATTTACATGATGCACTAGTTGATGAGAGAGCTAATATTGAGTAGGCAAAAACTATGCCAAAATGGCTAGTGCAAACTTTGCGTTACAGCAAATTAGATGCACCTTTGTCATATTGTACTCGTTCAGGCTCTCATAGTGCATCATTTGCATCAGATTGCTATGCTATGGCTGCATCTAGTCTATGTGATGAGAATGAGTGTGTTTCATTTGATGAAGCACAAAATTTAGAAAATTGGAGCTGCTATGCAATCTGTATATGCTGCTATAACGAAGAATGGTACTTTTTCTTTGTTGTACTTGCCTCCTGGCAAGAAGGCCATTGGCACTCAGTGGGTTTACAAGCTGAAGCGTAAGCCTGATGGAATAGTTAATAGGTATAAGGCTAGGCTTGTTGCAAAGGGTTATGCACAAGAAAGAGGCATTGACTTTGATGAGACCTTTGCACCTACATGTTGTATGACTACTGTTCGGAGCATCTGTGCACTTGGCCCATCGTGGTTGGAATGTACATTAGTTGGACATTAAAACTGCATTTCTGAATGGTGACTTGCATGAAGAAGTGTATGTTTTTCAGCCCCATGGCTTTGTGCAGAAAGGGCATGAAAACCAGGTGTGCAGGTTAAAAAGGGCATTATATGGTTTAAAGCAAGCACCACATGCTTGGTATGAGAAGATACATGCCTATCTGATTGCACATGGTTTTGAGAACATTCCAACAGAAAGCACCTTATATGTTAAGCGTGCTAATGATGTAATTTTGATCATTGTGGTTTATGTTGATGACATGTTGCTCACTGGTCCTCATGAGAGGCATATTGCTGATTTTTAAGGCTGATTTGCATGCCTCATTTAAGATGTTTGATGTGGGGCATTTGCATCACTATTTGGGCATTCAGTTTTTGCAAGTTAATGGTGGAATGGCTTTGTGTCAAATGAAATATATTGACACATTATTGTAGCCTTTTGGCCTTCAAGACTCTAAGCCTATTGCCACTCCTATGGAGATATGTTTATGATTAAGTCTTCATGATATTGGAGATGCATTTGATTTTTTTCTCTATCAGAAGGCTGTTGGATGCTTGATTTACTTATGCATTACTGGGCTAGATATTCAGTTTGCTGTCTCACAGATGAGCAGGTTTATGCATTGCCTAGGAGTCAAGCATTGGCATGTGATTAAGCGCATCTTTTGCTACTTGAGTGGTACTCAGCTACTTGGGTTGTTTTATCCCAAGCGGGGATCACTACTGCCAGATTTGCATGCTTTCTCTAACTCTAATTGGGCTGGTTGTTATGACACTCGTATGTCCACTAGTGGCTTTTGCTTCATGCTTGGTAGCTCATGTATATCTTGGTTGAGCAAGAACTAGCCTATTGTGGCCACTTCCGGTTGTGAGGCTCAGTATAGGCAGCTTTCACAGCGATTGTTGAGTGTGTGTGGCTCAGACGCCTTATGGAGATTTGGGTGTTGGTGAGTCTTTTGCCACCATCATCTTCACTGATAGTCACACCGCATTGGCAGTTGCGAGGAACCTTGTGTTCCATGCTCGCACTAAGAACATTGAGGTGCATTATCACTATGTCCGGTAGAGGTTCTCTGCTGGGGAGGTCAGCTTGGCATATGTGCCCACACAGGAGAACATTGCAGACCTTATCATGAAGGCTCTGCCTAGGGAGAAGTTTGAAGCTTTCTGCAAAGCTTTGGGCTTACTTCCTTTTCTGGAGTGATTTCCACATAGCTTGGCACTTCCTTATACATGAGTGCCAGCTACTTGTTCACTGCATCACTCCCAAGGGGGATTTGTTGATATATTGAGGTAGTGATGTGTGTGAACACTCTAGACTATCGAGGCACGTTTTTCCCTCTTTAGGAGGTTTTTTCCCTCGGTTTGTATATATGCCTATTGCCCTAATGGGCTACTTATCTTTGTACATTCTCTAGTAATACATTTAGTATTGTGTGTTGTGCTTCAAGCTTCTTCTCTTTCCTTGTGTTGTTCGTATGCTTCCGCAGACGCTATCTCCAACAACTCCAACATTGAGTAACTGATCTCGTAAATTTTTAAGCTTCAACAAATGTGTTTGAACTGATTTATCAACTTTCACCCTTGTGTTGGCTAATTTTCTCCTAAAATGAGCTTTCCTAGCAGGGTTTCTGCTCCAATAGAGATTCTCTAACTCCCACCAAGCTTGATGAGAGGTTCGACAAGACCTGATCTGAGGTATAATATGCTTCTTGACTCCCATAGCAATATATGAAAGTGCTAGTGCATCCCTTGAATCCCATCTGGATTGCTCTCCTATAGGAAGTAATCTGGTAGTATAGACTCCTGATGATGAAAGAGTTTCTTCTTCTTCACTAACCTCCTGTTGAGCAAAAATAGGAACAGCTGGTCTTCTAGAAGATGAAGCAACATCTTCTCCGCCTTGTCTTGGCCTTGGATAAGTGCCATTGATAATATTCCATAATTCCTTTGTTACTAACAGATTCATCATCATAAAACTCCATATTGGATAATTAGACATGCCCTTAAGCTTATCTTCATTCTCAAGTCCATAGTCACTCATCTTATTAAGGGTGTATGTCAACTAGGCTCTGACACCAAATATTGGTATTCAAAGCTCTCATACCAAATGTTGGAAGTGGGAGTGGGCCATAATAACAATACATTATAGGTTTAGAGGACCTTCCAATAGGTGAACCTTAACAAACATACGTTAAGACTCAAAAATAGATGACTAAGAGATAGAGAGAGAATAAACGAGATTTCAAGTGTAATGGTAATCTATGAGGCTCACCTACACTATCTATATTCAAATGTCAAATTACAATGTGTGAATATGAATATAAAATGACAATACCAATATCTAGGCAAAAGTAGACCGGACAAAGCTGAATTAAAATTTTGTTTTCGAAGGACATATATTGGGGCACTTGACAAAACAAAAAAAATAGGTAGAAAATTTCAAAAAATAATATTTTATCACGCATTTGTCCACATGGGAGGGTAGAAATAATTTTTTTATTTCCTCCACATAAGCATATCGACACATATGAGAGCTGACATAATATTTTTTAAAATTTTAATATTTGACGTGGCAAGCAATGGCAAGTTATACCATTAAGGGCAACGGGAATGTGAACGGGCATGATTGTTTCCACAAAATTGTTTGATGATGTGTCTCTCTCACTTTCATCTCCACCACAATTGTGTTGGGCATCAAGTGACACCACATGAGCAAGGATATCACATGTCAAGAGAGGCAAAGAATCAATTTTTCCAAAGATTTGGTGCTTTTAATTATTAGAAATATCATTTAAACTTGTAAGAGTGATTTTTATAACTAATTTTATAACATAAATTTCCAATTTCAAATTACTGCTCATTTTCTACAAGTTGAGGAGTCCTCTAGTTTGAGGACTCAGCTAGAGCCCACATACCAAATTCATGATTTTTAAAGTTCGTTAGATGCCTCAAAAATAGTTTAGAGACCTAATTTTTAACTATATCAAATACTAAGTTTGAAACCAACCAAAACTCCTAGAAAACTATAAAAAGAGCAAGAGTCCATTAGATGCCTCAAAAATAGTTTAAGACTTAATTTTTAACTATGTCGTATACTAAGTTTTAAATCGCCCAAAAATCCTAGAAAAGTATAAAAAGAGTAAGAGAACTCATTTTTGAGGTTGGCTATTTTGAGGTGTGTTCATTCTAAGAACTTCTTTTGTATGGAGAGCTCTTGAGAAGAATTATGTTCCTTCCATTATCTCTTTTATTGCCTCTTTGTTGTGTGCGTATGTATGTGTGTGCATCAAGTATGCTTCTCACCTTCATTTTCGTGCATATCACTCATTCACAATCATCATATCATCTTTACATGTCCACAAACTGACAATTAAGGAGGTGGAGCTCCTCGACGTGGTACTCATCCTTGTCTAATTACACCAAATTTGGAGACGTGATACTCATTCTTTTAGAGTGATACCGAATTTGGTGTCACTCTGGACAAGCATGAGTACCATGTCGAGGAGCTCCACCTCCTTAATTGTCAATCTGTGGGGATATAAGAATGATATGATGGTGAATGAGTTATGTGTGTGAATATGAAGGTGAGAAGCACACTAGATGCACGCACACATACATACACACACAAGGAAGAGGAAATAGAAGAGACAATGGAAGGAAAATTAATTCTACTCAAGACGTCTCCATACAAAAGAATTTTTTACAAGATCAGCCTCAAAAGATTCAACCTCAAAAATGAGCTTTCTAGCTCTTTTATAATTTTCTATGAGTTTTGGCCAATTTCAAGCATAGTGTCCGACATAGTTCAAAATAAATTCCTAAACTAATTTTGAGGCATTTAACGACTCAAAAGTCATGAAATTTGGCATGTGGGTTTTATCTACGCTCCTCAAGCTCAAGTACTCCTTGGCTTCCACAAAATGGAGTGGTAATTTACAAAACTGGGAATTCATGTTACAAAGCTAGTGACAAAAATTGACGTTGGAAGTTTAAATGATATTTGTAATCTTTAAAAGCATCGAATCTTTGAAAAAATTAATACTTCACCTCCCTTGGCCTCTCATATCCCTGATCATGTGCTCTCTACATACTTTCATGGTATGGATATCTACTTCCTCCTCCACTAGCACCACTAACACCCCCTCCTCTCGCATCTATCCTCCCTAACATACCTTTGTTTTAGGGAGCAATCTAGATAGTTTTGTTGAAGGTCTTGTGCTAGGGTTTTCTCATTGATGCGAGGACCTCTTGCCAAATCACCTTCTAGCTTGGTCCAATCAACAGAAAGGGTAGTGTCTTGTTGTGGGTATCTAAAATGTGCTAAGTACATCACTTTTTTGTGCAAACAATTGTAATAAATGTGTTGGTCATGAGATGAAGACCTCCGAGTGGTATTCCCAAAAGCCTGAGGTGAACATTTCTTTGAGCATTTTTTTTAGCTAATTGGGAGATACTTGATTCGACAATGCCAAGAATAGCATAATTGAATAGATTGTGCAATGGTCATATCATAAACTAGATCGCGATTTCCATGCTCAAAGTCTACACTACTAGAAGTAGGGGGTGTAGTGACGCCCCCTAATGAAACAAAAAGTGGACCTTGTGGTCGCATAAGTGATGAAACTTTTTTTATTAGAAAAAGAAACATGACCCGTCGCATAAGTGATGGAGAGCATCGCTTGTGCGACGCTCAAAATCTGCATCGCAAGGAGCATTGCTATCTAGCGACGCTCTTATCGACATTGACAAACTACCTGCGATGTTGGAGCATCGCATAAACGACGTTGTGATATTCCAAAGCCTCGCAAATGTTAAAAAAAAAAACGATTTATCTCGGCACATTTGTGTCAGGATTGAGACACGAGAGAGAGAGAGAGAGAGAGAGAGAGAGAGAGAGAGAGAGACAGAGAGATAGAGACACAGACAAAGACAAAGAGAGACAGAGTTACAAGCACACACAACCTCAAGGAAGCAAGGTACGCTCACACACACATACACACACAGATTTACACACACATCTACACATGCATACACACACATATACACACATAGACACACACATACACATAGACACACACACATACACACACATAGACACACACACATACACACACACATACACACATAGACACACACACATACACACATAGACACACACACATACATACATAGACACATACACACTTACACATACACACTTACACACACACACACAAACACACATCCACACACATGCATACACACATATATGTACACGTACACATGTATATGCACATAGACACACACATGCACACATAGATACACACACATAGACACATACACATGTACACACACATACACATAGATTTACACACACACACACACACACGTATATACACACATATACACATGCATCCACACATAGACACACACACATAGACACATACACACTTACACACACACATCCACGCACATTTACACACACACACATACACATGCATACAGACATATATATATAGATACACATGTATATACACACATAGACACACACATAGACACACACATACACACGTATGCACACACACACATACACACATACACACATTGACACACACACACACATACACACATTGACATACACACACATACACACACATAGACACATACACGTACATATATGCATACACACACACACGTAGAGAGACATACACATAAATACATGAGACATACACACACATACACATACATGCATACATATGCATACATAATGCATATGCATATGCATACATACATACTTACATGCATACACACACATACACACACATGCATACATATGCATACATAATGCACATGCATATGCATACATACATGCATACACATAGACACATACACACACATGCACACACATAGACACATACACACACATTCACACATACACACACATACACACACATACACACACATATACACACAAATTGACACACACACATACACATGCATACACACAGACATACACACATAGACACACACACATAGACACATACACACTTACACACACACACAAACAAACACACACACATATACACACTTACACACACACAGATACACACACACACACATACACACATAGATACATACACACTTAACACACACACATACATACATCCACACATATTTACACATACACGTGCATATAGACACATCTATACAGATACACACGTATATACACACATAGACATATACACACTTACACACACATACACACATCCACACACATTTATGCACATACATACACATGCATATAGACACATCTATATAGATACACATGTATATACACACATAGACACACACATAGACACACACACACACACATAGACACACACACATACACACACATATATGCATAGACACACACATAGAGACATACACTAATATATGCATACACAGACATAGAGACATATACACACGCACATACACATACATGCATACATATGCATACATAATGCATATGGATACATACATACTTACATGCACACACATACACACATGCATACATTTGCATACATAATGCGCATGCATATGCATACATACATGCTTACATGCATACACACACTCACATATACACCTACATACACATATACACACATACATATGTACACATACATATATTGATTTCTAACCCATTTTGTTTTATATGTATAGGTATTATGGATCCTAGTAGAGAGACAAAGGTGAAACTCACTCTCATAAAAAGTCTTATGAGAGCAAGAAATCTGCCTGATATTTTAAAGATCATCATGCATGAGTACTTAGAGATGCCTGATGATGAGCTAGATTTCACGATCCAGATGCTTACCTAGTGATCAGAGGAGGGCTCTTCTGCGGCTCCACATGCAGGAAGACAACTATCTGCTCATTGGAATGTTTTTTTTTCACAATTTTTTTTTATGTTATTATAACACATATTTTTATCTATCTGTTTTCAGGACACCTCTACCACCTCTAGATCATGAGAGCAGAGCACAAGTGCCTATGAGGATATGCATAGGCACCTTAGGGCTAGAGTGCGATATATAAACAAAGGGGAATATAGTGTATATGGGGAATGGATTGGAGTTCAAGATAAGAATGCGAGCATTATGCGACTCTTACCTCCACCTTGTCCACTTGCAGTGGAAGTAAGAATAAATTTTACATATAAATTGAAATAAATATCTCATGTTTTAATCACTTGTTTTTTTTATTTTTGTAGTGAGCATGATCAGAGGGATACAAAATGCATACTTAGTTCACTTGAGACAGAGTTTGGGACAAGATGGTTGCATAATCATGTCTAAAAGAGATGTGAACACTTATGGTTCATCGTCCTGATAATGCACGGTACGCATTGCTTTTATGTATATATATGTGGATATGAGTATGTCTGTTTATGTATGTATGCATGTATATGAGAGAGAGAGAGAGTAAGAGAAAAGAGTGCGACTAGAGGTACAAATACAAGCATCCAAACACATATACATAATACATGCATATTTACACACATATACACATACATGCACATTTATACATACACACACATACATGCACATTTACACACACATCCACATGCATGCAGTTACACACATATAATGAATACACACATAGACACATACACATACTCACATACACATACACATACTCATATACACATACACATACATAATCATATGTACACACACATAGACTCACATAATCATATTTACATACATATATACACATACACACACATACACACACATGCATACACACATATAGATACACATACATACACACACATGCACACACACACACACACACACACACACACATATATATATATATATATATATATATATATATATATATATATATATATATATATATATATATATATATATATATATATATATATATATATATATATATATATATATATATATATGCATAGGATAAAAAAGATGACATACTTTTAACTCTTTCCAATACTCCAAAGAATACCATATTGATATATTCTCTACGAGTGCCAATTTTCCTTTACCTCTCTTCACATACTCATTATCTTCATCATCACTCAAGATTTCTGATTCTGGATCTATCAGAGATCCATCTATCCATTTTTTATACCAATCCATAGGTGTCATAGGTTTTGGAGACTAACCTATTTCAAGCTTTCCATTAAAATGTATCGCTTCTCTTTTAGATCTTAATAGATGATCATCAAGCAAGAATCGTCGATGTCGAATATAAATATTTTTGTTGAGATTCTTCCTATAGATTGATCTCAACCAATTACCACAATATAGACAAGTTTTATAACCCTTAGTAGATATTCTTGCATCATGAAAACAATCTTAGTAGATATTCTTGCATCATGAAAACAATAAAAATATAATTAGATTAACTCACATTTATTTGTTTGCATATTGGATAAAAGAAATACATCAATACCTGAACAAACACCATATGTTGAAAAATCGTGAATAGTCCAAGCCGCAATACCACGAACTGTAATATATCTTTCATTGATGCTTTTTGATACATCAATGAGATTAAAACCTCTCCATAACTCTTGGAGATCATCAATGAGAGGAGCAAGATATCTATTCATATCTTTAACTTGTCTTTTTTAATATAAAGGAAGTTCGGCAATAGCCTACTCTCCCGGACTTGAATTAAATTAAGAAACAAAGGTACAATAGAAGGGGACTAGTGCCCACGGGACCCCCCAAATCCCACAAAGCAGGGGAAGCATGATTGAATCCTAGGTTGCATTACAGAGAAGGTTAATCACCCTCTCATCGCCCACATGCGGGGCCCACTTGGGTTTCAGCTTGTTGTTGATCAGCAGGAGAACTTGATGGTGTCTGAAGGGGGGGGACTTCTTGCAGTTAACAATCCTTTTGCCCAGGAGGAATAGTGATTTCTCAATCGACCACTCCCTGGGGGGATCGCCGAAGTTGAGAGCACACCTCTCCCGCCAAATTTTCCACAGGACTTCCCCTCTGATGGCGTTCCAGAGTGTCGCAGAGCAGCCGATCGCTTCTCCCAGAAGGACTTGTTTCCAACTAAGCTGTTTTTGAAGTCTGATTTTCATTCCAACCGTCTGCCAGATTCTGTAGGAGTTGGGGCAAGTAAGGAAGATGTGTGGGACATCTTCGATAGCACGGTGGCAGCGTTTGCACCAAGGAGGGATCCCACAAAGTTTGCTAGCCTTATGGTTGGTCCAAATTCCTCGATGAAGAATTTGCCATAAGAGGACGGACTTCTTAATCTCAATAAGGGGGTGCCAGATACCCATGAATTTCATGTCCCACCGAAGCCGCGTCCAAGACAGGCACCACTTCTTGTTGAGGCTGATCTGGAGGTCAGCCGTTTCTTTGATGTTCGGGATTTTGAGTAGGCTATTTCCGTTGTGCCATTTGAGACCAAGCGAGTTCGGTGAGTCGTGTCCCATGAGAAGGCGCGTCTTGCGGCGATCCCAAGCGAGGCATCTGCTTTGCAAAGTGTTCCATTCTTCGTAGGAGATGTTTATGCGAGGGTCAATATCCTCAAAGTTGATCCAGTTGTTGGTGTCATGTTTCCAGAGGTGTTTCCATTTTTTGAATCCTTTGCTCCATAGCTTCTTGGCATTTTGAATGTTCCACGACTCCACACTCCGGATGCCATGTATCGGAAACCAGATAGAGTCGTTTTGTCTGATTCCGGCCGCCCACTTCCAGTCGTCACTAATTCTTGTGAAGCTTTTGACTTTATTCCAGCCCTTCCAAAGGGAGCACACGAGATTGGAGCCTTTCGGGAAGACGGGGATCGGGGAGAAAAGCAGGGTCATGATGTCAAGATTCTTCCAGTTCGGGAACCCCGTGAGGGCCAACTCATTCTTGTTTCTGAAGATCAGCTTGGCCCACGAGGCCTCCCTATTGCACCAAGCCCTAATCATCCATTTGGCTGCCAGTTTGTTAGCCATACACCCAATGTCCAGGATACCAAGCCCCCCGCTATCTCTAGGGCTAGTGCAGATGGCCCATTTGATTTTAGGCACCCCCCTTCTGTTATGATCGCCCGTCCAAAGAAAGTTTCTACAAATACTATTCAGTTTGGACAGGCCTTGCTCATTCGGTCTCCAACAAGAAAGGAAATAGATGGTAGAAGAGAGGAGGAACGTGTTGATAACCATCGCACGCCCAGCGAGATTGATTTGCATACCTCTCCAATAGTTAAGTTTGTTTTCGAGTTTAGCCAGCACCCAGTTCCATCGCTGCTCCATAGAGATGCCAAACCCCAAGGGGATTCCAAGAAGTCGAAGGATTTGGCCCTGCGGAATGAATTGACAGCCATGATCAGTGAGAAGGCCAGGGTGCTGTCCCACAATAGCCCTGAAGGCGGTCTTGGAGTGGTTGATTTTGGATCCAGAGGCATCACAAAAGGTAGCAAGACACCTCCAGAAAGTCTCCAGGTTGGTATTATCATTGTGGACGAACGCGTTCATATCATCAGCAAAAAGTCTCATGATGATTTGACTGTGGTCGTGAGGCAGCCGGAGGCCTTTGATATTGCCAGCCTCCACATGATGAGCCACAAGTCTGCTCAGCCCCTCAGTGGCGATGGCAAAAAGAAGGGGGGCCAGAGGGCATCCTTGTCTAATCAATCTTCTAAGATGGATCGCCTTCGAAAGTTTGCCGTTAACGTTAATTTAGGTCGTTGCGTTTTCGAGAAGGGTCGCGATCATCTTGGTGAATTTCTGACTAAGTCCGAGATCTTGGAGCGACTGCAGAATATAGTCCCATTCTAGCCTGTCGTAGGCTTTGTCAAAGTCGATCTTGATGAAAACCACATCTTGATTAGACTCATTTGCAAATTGAATACCTTCCCAAATATCCATAATGGTTTCCAGGATAGACCTGCCTTTGATGAAACCTTTTTGGTCCTCACTAAGCCAAGATCTCAGGTGGCACGAGAGTCTGTTGGCAATGACTTTGGCGATGATCTTGTATCCTGTTTGGAGCATCGTAATAGGCCGCCAGTTCTCGATTCTGTTCTTTTCCCCCTTCTTGTGTATCAACTTGATAATTCCATTATTTAGACAAGAAGGAAGAGCACCAAACTTTAGCGCTTCTTGCCAAACCATCCGAAGAGGGGTGGCAACCACCAGCTTGAAGGATTTAAAGAACTCGTTAGTGAGTCCGTCGGGTCCCGGGCTTTTACCGAGGGGGAGGGCATCAATGACCTCAATGATTTCCGATTCCGAGATAGGGGCATGAAGAAGGGAGTGGAGGTTGGGTGGTATCCTCCGGGGGGAAACCCTAGAAATGGCAGCCATACAGTCCCTTCTATGGTGGGAAAGGGTTAACTTGTCTTTTTCTTGGGATTAAAAGTGAAAGCATTAAATGTTCCTTTTTAATGCTAAGATATGGTGGAAGATTATAGTTTATGACTATCCTGGCCATGTTGACCATTTAATCGATTTCATGGAGAATGGATTAACCCCATCTAATGCAACTCCTAATTTTAGATTCTGTGGATTTTGTGCAAAATCAGGCCATGTAGAATCAATATACTGAAAAGCAACACTATGAGTAGGAATTTTGATTATTCCATCAGTACTTTTATGATCATGTCCCCATGTCAAAAGCTTTGATAATTAAGGGCTTTGAAACATATGTCTAATCTGTGGAGCCAATGGAAAATGTCTCAGTACCTTTTTTGGGATTTTACCTTCTTCGTCCTTATATCAAGGAGATTGACATTTTGGACATGTGAAAGGATCTCATATTCACCTCTTTATAAAATACAATTGTTAGGACATGCATGTATACATTCATAATGTATACCAAGATTGTTGATTATCTTCTTCATTTCATCATGTGAGGTAGGAAGAATATTCTGACTTGGTAAAAACTTTTCAGATAATAACCTATAAGTTCATGAAAAAAATACATATTAATCAAAATAAATAAATAAATACACACACACACACACACACACATATATATATATATATATATATATATATATATATATATATATATATATATATATATATATATATATATATATATATATATATATATATATATATATATATGCATATAATTTTGTATGTGTATGCTTATCTGTATATGTGGATGTGTATATGCATGTACATGTGTATATGTATGAGTATGTGTATATGTATGTATCTATGTATGTGTGTATATGTGTTTTATATGGGTATATGTATGTATATATACATATGCATATGTGTATGCATATATGTATGTGTATGTGTGTATATATGTGTGTATGTATGTATGTATGTATGTGTATGTATGTATGAATGTGCTATGTATGTATGTATATTATGTATGCATGTGTAGCTGTGTATATCTGATTTCGTTTTTTTTTCTAATTGTGGTTTGCAGACTTTCAAATCTAGACCACTCAATCGTTTGGTTGTCTCCCATTTTATAGTCAATCTATTACCTCCCTTGCTAACTAAGACTTACATATTTGTTTACAAGGATTAAGTATCAGTTAACTATGGAGGTATTAGGTTGTTTGGAAAATAAGACAAGCAAATTACTCTCGACAATTTTGGAACATGGATGAATAGTTTTAAAGTATGGGCAGACATAAAGTGTTCATACAATGCAAGTTCTTGTTCTTATTGTAGCTAAGGTAAAAACAAAAACCTGTAGTGAATGGACAATTTGTGTCCGCCCACCCTTTAAGGTTATTCTTCCATCCTTCAAAATCTTCGAGGTAAATTTACTTCTCCTATTTTTCAAACGACTTAATACCTCCATAGCTAACTCATACTTAATCTTTGTATGAAAAGTTCATAAAAGAGTTAGTAGCGCAAGTATTAGGTCGACTAGACTAGAAGCAGATGTGTCAGGAAGATTCTAAAAGTTGGGCAGATAGTTCCAAAGGCTAGATGGACAAAGTATCTTCATTCGATACATGTATGTATAATTTGACTTTACTCTCATAACATGTGTATGTGTGTATATGTGTGTGTATGTTTATATGTGTGTATACATTCATATATATATATATATATATATATATATATATATATATATATATATATATATATATATATATATATATATATATATATATATATATGCATGTATATATGTGTGTGTGTGTATGTCTATGTATGCATGTATCTATATGTATATATTTATGCATGTATATATATAAATAGATAGAAAATTAAAAATTATATCTTGATAGTGTCGAAACACATACATTACTCCATCCAAAATGATTTTGAAGATTGAGAATAAGTAAGCTCGCACTTAGTCGTGTCGAATGACTGCTCTCATATACGTGCTTTAGACATTCCTCCCAAAGATATTTCTCATTTTTTGAAATACCAATGCTCTCACTATCATTTTGATACCAATCCTCAATAAAATTTGTCATGCCGTCATCTTCATCATTGTCACACAAATATTGTACTTTATCTTCTTTTGAATATAGGTCTTTCAACCTTGCATATTCCACAAAATCACTTTTGCGTGGCCTACTCATAGAAGCTTCTGATAAATGAGGTCTTACTGGAAATTGTGAATGGCGTGGAGGAATATCATTACATCATATGTTGGAATTTACACACATGAATAAAAATCATTAATATTCCATAAATGAATAGAAAGTAAACTTTAAACATAAAATAAAATATATAAGGTATTAAATATGGATATAAAATTTCCATTCTCTCTCTAGCTAAAAGGTGCTCTTGGAGGTCTACGGCATCCATAATTCACTAATAATTCATCACCAGCATGTTATGTAGTAATAGTATTGACAACTATGTATCTTGATACATCTCTACTCATATATGGTGATTCATGACTATTTTCACTCTCCTCAAATGTGCAATTAGTCCTTGAAATATTATGTAATCCTCGACTACTATTTATTAAACCTGCTATATTTCCATGTGTGTAAGGTCTTCCATCAATATATAATCTTTCATTTTCTGCATGTGAAATCCTTCTACTAGTAAGGGATGCTACATTCAAGCATATTCCATAAGTACTCATGCTTTGAACATAATGTGCAAGTCGATGCCAATCTCCCCATCCATATATAGGATGACAAAATGACATAAGAGTGACTTCAGAGTACGGAGGCACATACAAATCCTCCACAATAAAGCGACCATGACTAGCATTAGTAATAGTGGATGGAGCAATCATATAGCGATTACCCCAAAAGTTAAAAACCTCTCCATCTAAAGGAAGTGATCCTCTATTCCATCCTCAATATCTTCTTCTATCATATGTTTGTATTAGAGAACAATCACGAGCTGGAAATGGATAATCTCCAACCATTTTAGTCTCTAAACCAGGAGGTAGAGGATTTCTAGAAACCTCTACTTTTAATTGATGAACAACAAGTGTAGCTCAGTGATGAGTAGCACCTCCTTTAATGTCAATCCGGGAAGACGTGAGGATGGTATGAAGACCTCGAGCAAGTGGCGGCACAAGTGCGTGAGTGAGAAGCACACTAGCATGCACACACATACACACACACGCGCACACAAGGCAAGACAAAGAGTGAGAATCAATGGAGTTCTTCAGATTACTTTCAAAAGCTCTTACAAGTTTGTTTCAATTACAATCCAACCTCAAAAATGAGCTCTCTAGCTCTTTTTATAGTTTTTGGCTAAGCTTTGGCCCTGTCCAGACCTAGTGTCTGGCCTAGTTAAAAATTAGGTTCCTGGGCTTATTTGAGGGCTCAAACGATATCTAAGAAATACGAAATTTGGCAGGTAGATACTTCTAATGCTCCTCAAGCTCAAGGACCCCTTGGCTTGCACAAAATGGAGCTACAAAAAGATGAAATGATATTTACAATGGTGCTTAGTGATGATAATCACTTTTAATGGGTGTAGAGGTTTTGAAAGATTAAGGTTGCCTTAGTGCTAAATCTGCGTGAATGTTCATAAGTGCTTCTTCCTGAAGAAAATTGTTGGCCTACTTGCCAGATCTTCGTTGACTCCCTTGTCTGCTTGTGCTTTCTCTCCCTTGTCCACTGCTAACACCCCCCCCTCTCTCGCGTCTGTCGTCCCTGACAGACCCTTGTTGAGAGGGTTTTTGGATGTAGTACTCGACGACGTCCTGCGCTAAATGATGTTCAGCAATTCGCAAACCTTTGGCCAAATCTGTCAGAAGAGCATCCCAGTCTACCGGCCCAGGAACCTCTGGGTGTGGCATACGTAACTTTTTGGAGTGGAGAGCTTGTTCCACTGCAAACAACTGCAATAGATGTGATGGTCTGGGAATGAATATCTCGGAGTGATATTCCCAGAATCCAGTGACAAACATCTCTTCGAACGTTTGTTTGAAGCAGGCCGGTAGATATTTGATGCGAGCGTGCCATGCATACACCACATTGATTGATGGAGTTGTGCTCATGTCGTATACAAGGTCCTGGTTCCCTTCATTAAATCCTAGTGCTGAGAGGTGCGGTTCCTTGACATTTTTGAAGGTCCTGAAGGTGACCAACATAAGTTTGAAAATTTTCAGGCACATCTGAGTCATGATATCAGGAACATTCTTGAAACGGACCCCCCAATGTCGGATCGTTGAAATCATATAGCCAATTGTAGGTGCGCCTTTAGGGGGTGCGAAGTACACGTAATTTAGCCACTTCTCACATCCTTTAATTGTCAGCACTGTATGTGTGTACTCCAGCCATGATCTCCTTCGAAACACAGGGCAATAACATGGATTATATTTGATGTACAATGGCATGTTGTTCCATGTTCTTACCATTTCCGGGTAGGTTTCGAGCAGCCGAATTCTCCATGTTGGTTGGCGAATATGTCCTTACTTGGCACTCTCTGGGATGTCATCGGGTGCAAATTGGGTGGCAGAGGTGGGTTCCCTTGAGGTGTGGCGCTTGATCTCCGCATTATAATCCGCCATTAGCACGCAAAAAGGTACATACAGATCATCCGATGGGCCGATCCACCTATGGTGTGAAAGATTCTGAAAATAATCAGATTTTATTACCACCTCTTCCAATTTTGACATCAATGCGATTTGGACAGCCACCCTGTCATCATGCGTCGTGGCTACTTTCTCTAACTTTTGCATCCATTCTGGTGCCTCAATCTCAATTGTGTCCATTCCCTGTTCTGTGCGCTTACCGCCGGGTGTTGGCATTGGTACATAGGGATCCTCGAATGTTTCTTCTACTTCAATTGGCACCAGATCGTCAGGCTCGGGGTCTACCAGAGGGGAGGGCTAACGCTCATATTGCATAACCTTGCTGCGTAATTCCTCAAGTTCGGCCTGGAGTTTAGTGACCTCTTCAGCTGTTTCTTCTGCGGTTATGCTCGGGCTGGGTTCTGTCTGTCGAGTGGTCAATTGTCTTCGTAACTCATCTCTTTCTTTTTCTAACACGGCATGGGCCTCCATTAGATCGGCATGAGTTTCTAACACCACCTGCATATTCTCAGAGGGAATTGCCTTGAATCGTTCTGGGTCAATCTCTTGTGGGGAACCCTCCATGGCCGCTTCCAGGTTTTCTTCGTTCTGTTTCTGTAATCTTTTATTCTCTTCTAACGCGGTCGACATATGCTTGCGGAGGAGGCCCAAGTTCCGCCGAAGTTTCAGGTTTTCCGTGATCTGAGAATGTAGCAGCTCGTCCATATGTCGTCGTTCTTCATCATCTGCTTGAGGTGGGTTGGCTTCTAATTGTGTGTATTGCTCCTGTAATGTCATGTGCTGCTGTTCTAGTTGCTGCTTCCGCTCTTCAAGATCCCTACATCTTGCTTGGAGATCCTCGTGGCTTCGGAAGAGCCTTGTATGTTGGTTGTCCAAGTGTTGGTAATGTTGCTGAAGTTGGGCCATGCATTGATGCATATTATTAAATAAGTTACCGAGAGGAATAGTATTGAATGCAGAGGGGTAGGGAAAGGGAAAGGGGGTTGTGAATGCAGTACTGGGGACGGGTGAGGGGGGAGGTGGGGGAATGGGAGATTGGGGGTACATGGGGGATGGGAGAGGTGCAGAGGTGGGTGACACCTCCATGAAAGTGGGGATCGTGGTGGGAGTGACCGTGAACATGGGGATTGTGGTAGCAGTGAGGGTGGTGAATGTGTATAGAGGTGTGTGTAATTGTGAACTTCTAGGAAGTGTGCTCGGGGTGGTGAGGTGTACCGTGGCGGTAGTTAGACTCGTGTTTTCAGTGGAAGTAGAGTGTGTGGGTGGGCTGATGGTTTGTGCGTTGGTGTGTGTAGTGGTTTCAGAGGTGGTGACAGTGGAGGTTACGGTGGTAGAGGGAGGTGAGTGAGGTGGATGTGGGGGAGAAGGTGGCAAGGGAGGTGATGGGGGTGCACTCGATGTGTGGGCTTCCTCGGTGTCGTGAACTGTGTGTGTTGTGCCCGTGGTTGTGGGGGTGCCTTGTGGTCCTGATCCTAATACATTCATTCGTTTTCCCGATCGTGGGGGGCGTCTTCCATATCTTCTCTCTGTTCTTCGTGAGTGCACTAGTGCTGTGTGCACCATTTCCGGTACTCCTAAAGCATCTGATATCATTTCCAAGGTGGCACGGTATTGCTCGTCCACACCTTCCTCCACCAGAATCTCGTTCATGAGAGCTTTACCTACAGCTAATGAGAGCCTGTGTTGCTCTTGAACTCGGTTCATTGTATCGTAAAGCTTCTTTAACGCGCTAGTGTAGGCGGGGGCACCTTCCAGTACTTGTAGGGCTTCTGGATCATACTCTTGTTCTTCAGCTTCTGAATGTCCGCCCTGTGTCTCCCCATGAGCTTCTTCTTCATCGTCCACGTTGACTACGTCTGGTTGACCGGGCTGTGCTTGGTCTGGGGCAGTTTGCTGTCCACTGGCTTGCTCTTCTTCAACTTCTGCATTTACAGCTTCTATGATTCTTGCAACTTCTTGATCCGTTAAATCCTCCAGAGTGAATCCATGCGGGAATTCCAGATCAGTAGGTACTGGTGGCCGAAACACAAGATTAGGGCCATCTATGCTGTGCCTGGGTAACCTGATAGTAAATGGTTGCACTCTTCGGGGGAGTCTTGGTGTTGTCTCAGGCGTCAGGGTTGCACCGCGAGCTTGTGCACAAGGCATCTGGACGGTGCCTCTCATCTTCTTTGAGGGAGGCCCTACGGCTGACAATCTGCGTTGAAATTCCTGTGCTCTGGACCAGATCAGAGCCCTTTGCACCGGTACATCATAGGCGAGACATCTGTATACAATTCTTGTGAGTGCACAGCAACCATACAATACAGATTTTTGCTTCTTATACCACCTCTGATGAGCCATATGAATCTGGTCGATAATCCAGTGGGGCATATTGATGGTCAACTCAAAAGCATCCGCCAGGTAGAGGCTAAACCATATCTTCTTGGGAGGCATTGTGAACCTCTCCTGCGCGGGGAAGGCAAAATGTTGCATGACCATACGTAAGTGGATGGCGATCGTGGGTGTCATTGCAACCATGTCCTTCAACTTCGTCACATTCCTATTCTTCATGTTGTCTGGAACCATTGTCTCTTTCTCTGTTGGAATGTGCATGCCCTGCATGTCGAGTGCTTCTCTTACCAGATTGATAGTTAAGCGAAAACGCTTCAGCTCGTTGCCCCATGTGAGTGATGGGAGCACAAAGGAGCTGTATCCTTTCTTGTCTTTGCTGGGGGTGAGGGTACCAATTAGATATGAGCATCTTAGGAAATCTGGCTTTGGCAGTTGGGACTTGAAGTAGTCATATAGCCCTGCCTTCTTCCAGATCGGCTTCAGTCCTTCGTTATTCTGTAGCCTTTCAAACTCCCTGGTAAAGAAATGGTATCTGCCCCATCGTCCATTGAATTCGACCTCTGACTCCCACATATATGTGCCTTCACCCAAAGGTCCAGCAACGTCACTGAACCAATGTGAGGTTTTGCCCACCGGCATTGTGTGACCCTGCGGAGGATTCTGAATTGGTATGGCATGCAATGCCCGTAATGCCGCTGGTCTTTCCTTTAACTCCTCCTCGACTGGAAGACTTTCGATGTCCACCACTTGTGGGCTGGAACCTGCCTGGGAGCTAGTTCCTACTGTATCTGCCATTTTACTTCTTGCTGTCTGTCTCTGTGAGAATATACAAACATGTGTTAATATTGTACAGGACAAGGAAGGACCGTTGTTGTTCCCATCACAATATTAACATGAGGGTCGGGAGCGAATAATGGGTTAGTAAGTGTTCGGTGCACGTGTGTGTAGTTAATGCTTGGGTAGTCCTAGGAGACTAATGAAGTTAGTAAGTGGGGATGGATTTACAAATTGGGGTCGGGGGGTTTATTACAGGTCTTAGGCTGCCAAATGCAGTGGATGGGCTTTGCTTTTGGTTTCGTAGAGACTCTAGAGAGCTTTCTCGGTGTCGCAGTTTGAAAATGGGACCTTTTAGGGACCCATTTACAATTGATTACATACGCGCTCTTGGGTCTTGGTGTGTTCTTGAGCGTTGAGAACGGGTGAATACTGGCAGTATGCGTAGCTGCGGTATGCTGTTTAGGTTGTGGCCCCGGCGTAGCTACTTGTGCCCTCAAGCAAGCCTTAGGCACCCAAATTTGTCTTGATTGTGGGCTAGCCTTCATCGACTTCTTGGGCACCCAAATAGTTTTCCCGTTAGCAGGAGAATTTCTGCAAGACTTCTTATTAATGTCGTGTTGTTGGTTATTAATAAGAAACTTCGCCCGTGTAGTTGACGGTGGTGCAACCGGTTGTTCGCCTTTCCGCACCCACACATGGTTTATTTTCTGGGACATTCTGCTGCGCAGGTACTTTTGATCTCGGACATAGGTAGTACTCTACTTCTTCTGCCTTTGATCCACCTTGGGTTGCTCCCTCCTTCTGGCCTTTGGAAAAGAAGGGAGTTCCGTTGCATCCTTGACTCCTTTTTTGCAAATATCAATCCTCTGCAACACATGGTTTTGAACAAGAACAGCATGATCATCTTCATGTGTACCCCTGGAAGGACCAGGAGTCTGTGCCTTTCCTAGTTCCTTGAGTGCTCCCTTGTCTAATTCTACTGTAACTCGACTATGATTGACCCAAACCTGGAGAAGTCCACTTCTTAGGTTTAAATTAATTGCTTGGTCATAGATCCAATCTTGACCCAAGACTAGAGGTTCAGTGAGATCCTCATCTTGACACACCAGTACTTTAACTGTCATTGCCTCATCATAAATGTAAAGGGGAAGTTCCACCTCGCCCATGCAAGGGGTTTCCACTCCTCCCAATCCTATAAGATATGCTTCCACAGGATTGACAGTCAACTGTAATTCTTGGCAGTAAGACACTCTAACCGCACTAGTGGCTGCGCCTGAGTCAATCAAGGCTCTTACGTTCCTTGCACTCTTTCCTTGTCCTATATCTAGGGTTATGAAAGGACGTCTATCAATTATCCTATGCGAGCTTGTTCCTGCAACTTTACACATGGCCATAGGAAATCCTTGATCTGCATAGTCATTCGCTCTAGGCTGATCTCTACCTTGCCTTCGTAACTTCATCCTTCTGATGCGTTCTAAAGCTTCTGCTTGAGCTTCTTCTCGAACTCGCTTTTCTTCCTCTTTGCGTTTCTTAGCAGTGTTGAGTCGGCTGAGCATTTCCTCCGTGAGGGGTTCCTGATACAACTTGACTCTGCAACCGCTAATATAGTTTGGGAGAACATCACCCTCTAATGTGGCTAATTGTACTGCTCCACTCGTGGAGATCCTATTGATAATCATAGGTCCGTAGCCTCTCTTTTCTAGCTTCCTCGCGTGTTGTTTTAGTGTATAGACTAAGACTAGATCTCCTGCTTTCAAGCCTTTATCCTTCACATGGGCATCGAAATATGCCTTCTGTCTCTTCTTGGCTGCATATATTCCTGCAGCTGCTCTCAGTCTTGTTTCTCCTAATCGTTCAAGGTCAAAGATCCTAGAGGAGAGCTCGTGACCTGTCCATTCATACTCTTGTGCTACTCTCAATGTAGGGATCAAGAAGTCCAAGGGTAGCACAGCGTTTTGGCCAAATACCATCTGAAAGGGGGTGGCTTGGAGTACCGTTTTGTAGGCCACTCGGTATGCCCAAACAGCATGGTGTAGCTGTTTGTCCCAATCAGAGCGTTTTGTGTTCACTAATTTTGTCAGTACATTGCATAAGATCTTGTTAGTGCTCTCAGCTTGTCCATTAGCTTGAGGGTGATAAGGGGCAGACTTCTTGTGTATTACCAAGAATTCTTGGAGTAGATTTTCAATCACTTCATTCAAGAAATGAGTGCCTCTATCACTTACAAGCTCTATAGGTAGCCCGTATCTTGTGAATACATTCTCAAACAAGAATTTGGCAGTTGTTTGAGCATCGTTCTTTGTCGTAGCCTTTACCTCTACCCACTTAGTTAGATAGTCTGTTGCAACAATGATGTATTCCGCATGAGAACCCTTAGCTGGGGGATTAATAGGACCTACGAAGTCTATTCCCCACTTAGAGAATGCACGTCCACCCATCATAGGTTTCAATGGCATCTCATCTTTGCGTATGGGATACTGAGTCCTCTGACAGACATCACACCGTTTCACATAGGTATGTGCATCCATGTGAAGGGTAGGCCACCAGAAGCCCGCAAATAGTATTGCCTTGATCACCCGATCCGGTCCAAAGTGTCCTCCTGCTACACCTTGGTGAGCATTTTCTAAGATCTTCAGATATTCACTTTCGTGGACACATAGTCTCAGGTAACCATCTTTACCGCGTTTGTATAGATTATCACCAATGAGTGAGTAATCCAGGGCTTCTTGTTCTAAACTCCTTTTCCTAGCTAGAGTCATGTCTGGAGGGAATGTGTTTGTCCGCAAGAATGATACTAGAGGTTCACTCCAATCTGGCACAATGGATACTTGATACAGAGTGGCGTGTTCCACTGGTGGTTTAGTGCAACAGATTGGGCATTCCTTGCACAACTTTTGGACATCAGCTTCCATAGTTGGCCAATGCACTCCGAATCTCTTTAGAGTCTGTAAAGTTCGTTGCTTTGAATGGTGTTGCTCTAGAGCACCTACATGTGCTAATTGCAACCATTTAGCGTACTCATCCTCTTCTACGCAACAAGCCAAGATCCCTTGATCTGTGTGCTTGTACATACTTCCGGCCATGATGTGGTACTTTTGGGCTTTTACAACCTCTCTATTTCGTGTGTTTACCACTAGATGGTTGGGCCCGTACGTCAATACTGGCACCAATGGCTTAGCCGACTACGGTATAACTTCCAAATTAAACAAGTAAGCATCAGGAAGGTCATCTGACACTCCTTGTGGGGCTTCTCCTGATGTGAGCCTAGAGAGGTGATCTGCTCTCAAGTGAGTCCTCCCTTTCCTTACCACAACCTCAAAATCATATTCCATTAGCAAGAGAAACCATCTCACTAGTCTTCCTGTATTGCAAGGCTTGTTTACGAGGTATAGCAATGCTTGATGATCCGTAAAAAATTTAAACTTATTTGCAAGCAAATAGTGTCTAAATTTCTTGACTGCATATACCATGCCTAATCCTTCGCGCTCTGTAGTGGTGTAATTCCGTTCAGCCGCATTCAATTGTCTACTGGCATAGGCAATTGGAAGATCCATATTACCTTCACCAGTAGGTTGTGCAAGCACACATCCAATAGCATAATTGGATGCATCAACATGAACATGGAATGTCTTATTCCAATCTGGTGTGGTCAAGATTGGTGCTGAACATAATCTTCGTTTAAGCTCCTGGAAGGAATTCTCACATTCATCCGTCCACTCAAAGTTTGTCAGAAGTCCGTACATGGGCTTTGCAATGACAGCATACATGTGTATAAATCGCCGGTAATAACCACAATGCCCCATGAAAGCTTGGACTTCCTTGACATTCTTTGGCCTAGGTAGCTCTGCTATGGCTCTCACTTTTTCTTCGTCGGTAGATATGCCATTCTTTGACACTATATGTCCTAGAATCTTGCCTTGCCTGACCATAAAAACGCACTTTTCTGGGTTCAGGCAGACTTGGTATTCTCTACATTTGTCAAAGATTTGTCTGAGTTCACGAATATGGGTTTGTCTCATATTGGAATGAGCACAAAGATCATCAACATAGACTTCTAAACTCTTCCTCAGGAACTCCTTAAACACATGGCACATCAGCCTCTGGAAGGTAGCTGGTGCATTGGTAAGCCCAAATGGCATTACCCTAAAAGCAAAAATACCCCATTCTGTGGCAAAGGCTGTCTTATGCTGATCCTCTGGGGCTATGGCTACTTGATTGTAGCTCGAAAATCCATCAAGGAAGTTGTACACTTCCTTGCCTACCACTCTTTCTAAGAGATGTTCTGTGATGGGAAGCGGATAGTTATCTCGAATTGTGGCTGCATTAACCTTTTTCAAGTTAATGCACACGCGCAGTTTGCCGTTCTTTTTGGGCACCACTACGATGGGGGATACCCATTCAGTGTGCTCAATTTCATAGATAAATCCAGCTTCAACCAGTCTATCTATCTCTTCTTTGATCTTAGCAGCGTAATTATCGTTATATGTGTAGGGCTTTTGCTTAGAGGGTTTGGCATCTGAGGTCATGGGAATGGTGTGTGAGCATATGTCAGGGTCAACACCTTTCAAATCCTTGTAACTCCAAGCGAATACATCTCTGTATTCTCTTAGCAAGGCAATCAATTCGTACTCTTCTTCTTCTGTTAGGTCATGACCTATGTACGTACATCTCTCCTCTCCTCCTTCTAGGGCCACTACGATTTTCTTGGTTGTTTCTTTGTTATCATAGGCCTCTCCTGATTGTGCCTCGCGTTTAGGCATTCTTATCATGACTCTCCTGTCATCTATCTCATACTTCTTAAAATTTTCTGGGACCTCAAACAAAGATTCTTCCTCTTTTGGTGACGCTTCTCCCTTCTTTCGTTTCTTTCCTTCTTCCTTCGGGGTCACATGTGTTGCTAATCTTACATCATTTGTAACCTCTCCATGCCTCTGGGGTTGAAATTCTATTTCATGGAAGTATTCTTCATCTGATGCAAATGGTGGGTCCATAATGATAGACTCGAGATCGGAGTCACTTGCATCCTCATATGCATCAGGGCTAGGTTCGCATTCTTCTAGAACTGCCTCTCCCATGATTGGCTCTATGGAGAAGACTGAAATGTCATAGCCATCCTCATCACAATGAGGTGTCCATTGTTCTTCATTGATGGCTACGTCCATTGTTGCTAAAATTTCTGCCCAGCCATGGGGTTCGAATTCCTCGTCTGGAAAAACTACAGGTGCATAGGCTGGGTCTTGAATGGGTCTATGGGTTTCGTTTGCACCTATTTCTCTGGCCTTCTCTCTCTTTTCTTCCTCTACTGCTACTTTGCACATCCATAAGTGAGTGTCTTCATGCATCCATGAGGATCCAGACCCTATGGAGTGCACCGATTCTGTATCATCTTTGGCTCTATGGATGGGGTTCCATTGGATAGGAGGGACATCTCTATGAGAATAATCCTTGAGATTGACTTTGGTCGTAGCACCCAAGTGTTGCAGGTACAAGGAATTGGTCCCCCAATCCTGTACCACTTGCAACTGTCGCATAAATGGTCTTCCCAAAATCATCTCATAGGCATGATTTTTGCTAAAGTCACATATAGCAAAGCTATGCTCAAACTCAACACCACAAGTGGTGAGAGTTATGCCTTCTAGCAATCCCAAGGGCTTCTCTATGTGACCATCGGCCATCTGCAATTTCATTCTCGTTGGTCTGAGTGCTGGCTTGCCCCAACGCTTCCAAAGGGAAGTAGTGGCAATTGCAACTCCTGCACCTGAGTCCAAAATTGCCTTGGTTGTGTACTCCTGGTAGGTGATGGGAAGATAGGTGTTCCCTTCTTCGCCTTCACACATATCTCCTATCTTATCCAAGGGAATTTCGGGCACCGTCCTATGGGATCCTATCTGGGAACGAGTTTTTGCAACTTCAGCTACTTGACTGGCTACATATTTCCGCGCTGTTGGTCTATCCCTAGGCAGTTCTTCCAAAGTGAGATCTCGCTGCTCCTTGGTGTTCGTTACTACCTCCGTGTTCCTTGGTATGACTGAGTCGTCGTTCCTTACCATGACTGTGGGTGCTCTCATACACGTGGACTTTGCTTCCCATGGGCCTGTGAAGTGGGGTAGGTCTTGTACGGAATTAGACTCAAAGTCCAATCTCTCGTGAGACTGAGTACTCTCATGTTCCCCGTAAATAGATGGGATGTCTTGTGGGAATTGGTCGTGTGCATCGTCCACAAGTTCAAAAGGAGGGGCAACTTCACTTTCGTTATCCCATTTGTCTTCTTGAATCTCTCGTAGGAAGTCTGGTGCAAATCGATTCATAGAAGAAGAAGTGTCTGGCTCCGTAGAATCAGGCACATAAGCAACCTGGGAAGGAGGGCTTATTCTATCATTGGCTCTCTCCTTGTTCTCATAGATGGCTGGAGCACAAGCTTCCTGGGGAGGATTACTTATTCTATTACTCTTCCGAGCAGGCTCATACGCTCCTTGAGAAGGAATGTAGGCAACCTGTGGAGGTACGTAAGCTTTCGAGGGGGGTTCATCTGCCTTTTGGGGGGGAAGATAAGCTTCTTGAGGAGGCACATGGGCTTCCTGAAGAGGCTGGCTTATCCGTTCCCTTGTCCTTTCCTTTCTTTGAGGGGCAGGTTCCTTTTCTGATTGTGCAATTAGCCTCTCTATTCTTTCTAGCAATCCATCAAAATGTAATTGCGTCTTAGCTGAGCTAGAAATGTTAAATAGGCGGCTAGCCTCAAACATGGTTTGAGCCAATTCCACCATCTTAGCACAAATTTTCGTTCGTTCAAGCTCTAGCTCGGCTCTAGGGTAGCATTTTTCATGATCGGTTATGGTTGGCCCTTCTTGGATTCTGGCCTGATATGCTTTCAGCATCATATTTAGGTCTTCAGGAGTGGGGTCAGCTAGGACTGATCCTACTCTAGGGGGTGGTGGGATTTGATGAGGCGGTGGGGGAGGTGGTGGGTCGGATGGAGATGGGAGTGGTGATGGTGGAGTAGTGTGAGAGTGAGTTTGAGTTGTGAGTTCGGTTATTCTGGCTCTTGTTTCCCTTACGCTTTCCTCGAGTTCACTCATCTTTTTAGCCCATTGTCTTTTCATTCTTTCCCTACTATCTTTCCAAGCTCTAGTCCTTTTCTTGGTTATGCTCTCAGTTTCACTCGCCTCTGGGCCCTTTTCCTGGCTCGCCTCTTGGTTTTGCTGCAATGCCTGAGCTCTAGTGACTACCTGTACTGGTGCAGTGGAAGTGACACTTCCTGAGGAGTCTACCACTAACCCAACAACGTTGATAGGGGTGATTTTTGGCATGTTATTGGGGTTCTTTGGGCAATCTCGTAAGAGATGCTCTTTTCCACAATCTTGGCAAAAGCCTTGGATCGTCACGGACTGATTTTGTGTAGGTGGAGGTAAGGGACAATCACGAATGAAGTGATCTCCCTGACATCGGTAGCATGGTCCTCTAGGAAATGGTGGTCGTACCTGCCTAGGTTGAGGCCTAGGGTTGGGGTTTCAATACATGACGTTCGTGTAATCTGACTCCCAACTAGGTTCACTTGGTTCTTCACTATAGTAGGACTCACCATGTTCTGGAGACTGCATGTAGTAAGCCTGGGGACTATCAACATGTGTAGAATCAAAGCTATGGTCACTCGGATCACTTTCTGAGATCAATGGGGTTACTGGTACTATGGCCCTATTCAGGTTTTCTTCTGCAACAGCATACTTCACCGGAATCACAGTAGCTGGGTTTGGAGGCTGTTGAACTAGCACTGGTTGGGGTCTCTGTTGGGCCTGATATTGTGGTTGGTAGGTTTGTTGGGGTCTAGCATATTGTGGTGGTGGATTTTGGTTCTGGTATCTGCCTTGTTGGTAGGGCTGCGGATAGGGTTGCCTAACTGCCTGCTTGTTGTATGGGCAATCTTGTGCGGTGTGATTGGTGTATCTCCGTTCTATGGTGCAGTACTGGCTACTAGGATTTACTTGGGGCTGAGCCATAATAGGGCAGACATTCGCCATATGGTCACCACCGCATGTATAGCACCTTTTCACAGGAGCAAACCTTGGGATTTGTTTGCTAGTTACACCTAATTTCTGAGCTACTTTTTCGGCAAGTTCCTCAATTGATGTGGACTGCGTGGAAGAGTGACTAGATGCACTATCTGATTCTTTGTAGATTTTGGAGAGCTCTAGTTCTTCCCCTAGATTATCTTCAATGTCAATGCACATGCGTACACATTCTTCTATGGTCCTAGGGTCCTTCAGATACACATAGGATCTCAATTTCGTACTCAGCAATCCATCAAGGAATAAGGCTACTTGTTTAGCAGATGTGGGTAGCTCCGAAACTGGGCACCTTTCAAGATATTGCCTAAATCTTCTTCCGGCCAATCTGACAGTCTCTTGGGGGGTCTGCTTGAAGCTGTGAATCAATGAGGAGGTATTGTGTCTTATGCCGCTCTTAGAGAACTCTACAATGAAAGCCTCTAGGAGTTGGTCTATGCTCCTGAACTGCCGCTCATCCAATGGCTGAAACCATGTAAGTGCTGTGTTCCTGCTTGAACTCCGCCACATTATCATAGGGATCTCCTGTGCCATCAAAGTAATTCTTCATGGACTTAACTAGCTGGGTTGGTCTCAACGTTCTTGTGTGCTCTCTAGGTCTCGGCAGAGGAAATCCATCCACATCTCTTTGGTTCCTGTGAGCTCTAAGCATCTCAGGTTCTACCCTATTCGTCTCCGTTCTCGTTCTTTCTCTGCCCACTGGGTTGGCAAAACTTACTTCTGGTCTATCTCTACTTCTGTCTCTTTGCATACCATGAGCTTGAGATGTTCCCGCCCCAGGATGACCATATGATACATTTGATCTTGGTTGGGGGAAAATGAATTCACCCTTCCAAGTGTAAGCATGCCTATCATTTTCCGTAACTGCAAGGATCCGCTCTGAAGTGTGATCTAAGTAGGTCACTCTACCTGGGCTATCCGGATCCTTAAACTCATAGATCATGATACTTCCTATATCAGTTGGCTGATTAGATTTATACCTCCAGAAGGCTTCGTCGGTTTCTCGATTGAGGAGCAACTCTATGCTCTTGTTGTCTTGGGGTACCCACTCAGGTGTGATAATCCTAGTGAGAACTGATTTACCTCGAGGGGTTCTAAGTTCCGCACCCATGTTCCCTTGTTCCAAGTCACCTAAGTCCGCTTCTGAGATTACATTTCCAAATTCATCTGTCCTATCTGGGTGACTGGTGACTACGTATATGGTTCCTTCTTTGTCCAGGTATGCACCGTTTTCAAACTTGACAGCTGGATGCTCTAGTCCTATGGATTGGTCAGGGTTTTTAATCTGGACCACAGATCTTCCTAGGCCGTCCTCATAGATGCTAGCACCTAATCGGTTGGTCCTAAGGTACTCCAACTGTGTTTTGTAAGGGCCTTCCACCCTGTACAAGTAAGGCACTCCTGAACTTCCCGTAGGTCTGTCCATGCCTTGAGACATCTCTGACTCACTGGTCTCAGAGCTAGGGTAGTACGAGTGGTGGCTCAACTGCTGGGCCCAGGACCTAGCAGTGTGGTTAACACTAGCCTCTGAGGACCTAAGGCTTTGTCTTTCCCTTACTAGATGTCGTCCTGATCTAAGGTTCATATGCCTATCTAAGTAGCCCAATTTTGCCCAGAGTACAACCTTGTTGCTGATCAATTGGTTTCAGTCACTTGATTCTTTTTTAGTGTGTTATCGTGTTTATGACCTTGTCTGAAGTTGCGTCGACAGGTATACTTGAGTGTATTTCCGCACTATAAATTGATCGTTCCAGGTTAGGTTCTTTACCTTAAGGTTATCGACAGTACAGAGATTATGTTTTTATCTTGAACTTGAGTTTTTAGGTAGTCTTCAACTTGATAACTGCCTACCGTCGCCCTGGCTGACTCCTATCACTAGTCGTTCTTAGCCTAAGCTAGAAATTGACAAAGGGGGTTGAGAATTTCCAACCTTTTGTTTCCTGCTTGGTTGCCTTTGGATGCCCAGGAAGTGTGTTCCCAAGCTTGCACTTACACTTGCTCAAAACGCCTTGCGATGCTCTCAATAGATCTGTAAGAGTTCCAATGTTAGCTCAAGGCTTAAATTCCAAAGACAGAACCAATGATTTTCATTCAGGTAGCACAACACCAATTTTCACTATTTTTTTTTTTTTTTTGGAAAATAATTCTAGAGATCCCTGACTTTGATCCCCCTGGGTATGAGCCACTTCAAAATACCCTATCTAAAAATCAATGCATTATCTTTATAAAAAACAGTTGAGGGCGTGTAGTATATGCCACGAGCTTTCCGACAAGCCCACGAGCTCAAAAAATGGATTTCGTATGGAAAAGTTATGACTGTTCAGGGTTTAGGGGGTTAAAACAAGATTCAATCTGGCCGACGACAGATCCTAGGATTTTCTTCAAATCACAAGTGTAGGAACCTCACAAAGATGCTAATTGATTGACTATTGTGCCCCAAAATTGCCCCAAATTTTGAATTAAAAAACCCTAATTTTTTGGCTGAAAAGCCTGTCAATCGCGATCGACAGGTCTGTCAATCGCGATTGACAGAGGTGTCCGTCGGGGCTGTCAATCGCGATCGATGGTGTCAATCGCGATCGACGGTGTCAATCGCGATCGACAGAGTCGATCGTGGCTGTCAATCGCGATCGACAATATCAATCGTGATCGACACGTTTTCCGGATTTTTCGCCGAGATTTCAGTCAATCGGGGGCCTATCAGTCGCGATGGACACGTGGCTACGCGCAAAAGTCAATCAATCGTGGAATTTCAGTCAATCGCGATCGACGGTATCAATCGCGATTGACAGAGGTGTCGGTCGTGGCTGTCGATCGCGATCGACGGTATCAATCGCGATTGACAGGGTCCTACGTGGCAGTCAGTCGATCGTGGAGGTCTGTCGATCGCGATTGACAGGGTCTGTCGGTCGCGATTGACAGGGTCTGTCGGTCGCGATTGACAGAGGCTGTCGGTCGCGATTGACAGAAAACCTCGGAATTTTTCTATTGTTTTTAATGTTTTAGGATGTGCTCCTTGTGCTTGTTCTCATGGTGCACTTAGTTTTGTTAAAAGTTAAAATTTTCTGTCAATCGCGATCGACAGAGACCTGCGACCGCGAGACAGTTTCTGAGATTTTCGTACCTGCGCGCAGCGTGCTGGGGATGATGATGATGGCAGTACCTGCAAGAATCACAACAACATGCAAAAACAGTGCAAGCAATATCGCTCTCTCGCTCTCTCTCACAAGTGGAATGGAGGAAATGAGGTGGAGATGGTGATATGATCAAAACTGAAAATTTTCGCGATGATGGAGATGGAGGTGGGAGATGGTGATGATGATGATGGTGGTGAAGATGGTGAAGAAGGTAAAAGAAAATCGATGAGAGTGAAGAAAATACCTATAACTCCAACGCGTCAACTCTACGTCTTACCATCACACGCTCGTCCTCAAAGCTCGATCCCCGGCAACGGCGCCAAAATTTGGTGTAGCTCAGTGATGAGTAGCACCTCCTTTAATGTCAATCCGGGAAGACGTGAGGATGGTATGAAGACCTCGAGCAAGTGGCGGCACAAGTGCGTGAGTGAGAAGCACACTAGCATGCACACACATACACACACGCGCACACAAGGCAAGACAAAGAGTGAGAATCAATGGAGTTCTTCAGATTACTTTCAAAAGCTCTTACAAGTTTGTTTCAATTACAATCCAACCTCAAAAATGAGCTCTCTAGCTCTTTTTATAGTTTTTGGCTAAGCTTTGGCCCTGTCCAGACCTAGTGTCCGGCCTAGTTAAAAATTAGGTTCCTGGGCTTATTTGAGGGCTCAAACGATATCTAAAAAATACGAAATTCGGCAGGTAGATACTTCTAATGCTCCTCAAGCTCAAGGACCCCTTGGCTTGCACAAAATGGAGCTACAAAAAGATGAAATGATATTTACAATGGTGCTTAGTGATGATAATCACTTTTAATGGGTGTAGAGGTTTTGAAAGATTAAGGTTGCCTTAGTGCTAAATCTGCGTGAATGTTCATAAGTGCTTCTTCCTGAAGAAAATTGTTGGCCTACTTGCCAGATCTTCGTTGACTCCCTTCTCTGCTTGTGCTTTCTCTCCCTTGTCCACTGCTAACAGCTTCCTATCATGAACACATAACCTGAGGTTGATCTTCTATCTTCCTTTGAGCCTGCCCAATCAGCATCACTAAAGCCTTTGACCTGCAGTTCTTCATCAAACTTGTAAAACAAAGCATATTTATTGTATGCTTTATGTATCTCAACACTCTCTTGGCTGAATTTAAGTGTTCACTTATCGGGGCTTGCATAAACTGAGAAAGTACACCAACAACATAAGACAAATCAGGTCTTGTAATGTTTGCATAGATCAATGATCCTACAATGCTTCTGTATGTCATTACATCTTCCAATGGTTCTCCATCATTTGAACAAATCTTTGTATTTGTGTCCATGGGTTGAGTGAGTGGTTTGCATTCACTCATTCCAAATCTGAAAAGAACATCCAACAAGTACTTCCTTTGCATCAAGTAGATGCCCCTCTTTCCATAAACAACTTCAATTCCTAAAAAATATTTCAGCTCTCCAAGATATGAAATTTTAAACTCCTTACCAAGCTTCCTTTTGATACCTTTAATCCCTGTAACATCATTTCATGTTATGATGAGGTCATCGACGTATATGCAAATATATACCTCTCTATTTTCTTCCTTCTTCATAAACAACGAAGGATCTACACTACTTGGGTTGTATCCACACTTAGTTAGATACCCTACCAATCTTTGATTCCATGCTCTTGGTGCTTGCTTCAAGCCATAAAGTGCCTTCTTCAACCTGCAAACAAAATCTGGATAGTTTTCATCTTCAAATCCAATCGGTTGACTCATTTATACCTCTTCTTGTAAATCTCCATTAAGAAAAGCATTTTTTATGTCGAGCTGATATAATGGCCATCTCCTTGAAGCACCAATTGCTATTAAGGTTCTGATAGTTCCCATCTTTGCAACAGGGCTGGAAACTTCATCATAATATATGCCTTCTATTTGTTTAAATCCTTTGGCAACTAATCTAGCTTTATATCTAGCTAGTGAACCATCAGCATTCCTCTTTACTTTAAACACCCATTTCTTTGGAACAATCTTCATACCTTCTTTCTTTGGCACTAGCTCCCATGTGTGATTATCTTTGAGAGATTTGATCTCCTCTTTCATACCTTGCTTCCATTTCTTTTGTGTGCAAGCTTCTTCATATGTCTCAGGCTCTTTGTCTTTGATAACTTGCATCATGTATGCAAAATGTGTCACCATAAAACTATCATAACTCAACCTTTGAGTTGGATACCTTGTCCTTGAAGATCTTCTTTCATTTCCTTTAGAGAGTTGCTTCTTTAACCTATTTAGCTTTACCATCAGAGTGATTACCTCTTCATATTCTTCTTCACTTGCATCTACCTCACTATTTGGAGTAGCACTTGCTTCTTCCGCTCTACTATGAGCTGAATTTGGAGACAAGGAATGACTCCCCCTCCATGTTGAACATTCTTCATTTGATGTAGATGCCTCTGGACCTGAAATCTTTGTGCTTGATTGTTGAGCTTCTCTTTGATTTGTTCCTGCATAATCATCACAATCTTCTTAAAGAATCTTTTCCTTTCCTTTATCTTCATACCATGGTCTTAGTTCATCAAAGACCACATCTCGCGAGACTCTTAATTCCTTTGTTCTAAGGTTGTAATGCTTGTATCCTTTTTGCTCTGTCGAGTAGCCGATGAAGATGCATTTTTCTGATCTTGGTTCCATCTTTGTTCTAACTTTTTGTGGAATGTGAACAAAGCAAACACATCCAAACACTTTGAGGTGTGTAAGATCAGGTTTCTTACTGCAATATACCTCTTCTGGAGTCAAGTGATGTACTCCTGATGTTGTGCACCTATTCATCAAGTAAATCGCGGTTGTGGTAGCTTCAGCCCAATAGTACAATGGTACCTTCATCTCGTTGAGCATGCATCTTGCAATTTCAGCAATTTGTCTATTTTTCCTCTCAGCTACTCCATTTTGTTATGGTGTATACCTACAAGTGAATTGCCTTTTGATCCCATTCTCTTGTAGAAAATCTGAAAATTCTTTGGAGAAGTATTCTCCTCCACCATCGGACCTTAAGGTTTTGATAGACCTTCCTGTTTCCTTTTCAACTTCAGCTTTGAATCTTTTGAATATAGAAAACACCTCTGATTTTTGCTTCATACAAAACAACCATACCTTTCTTGAGTGATCATCAATGAAGGTGACAAAAAATCTATTACCAGCCATTGATGCCTCTTGGGTTGGTCCCCATACATATGTATGTATCAAGTCCAAGACATTTGGAGCCACATAATTGCTCCTTTTGAATGGCTGTCTTGTTTGCTTTCCTAGTTGACAAGCTTCACATAACTTATGTTGTCCAATGCTATTAAATTTTGGAAGACCTCTTACCACTTCATGTTTGCTCATGTCCTTCAGCTTTGGAATGTTGATGTGTCCTATTCTTTTGTGCCATAAGTCCAGCTCTGAAATCTTCTTGTTCCCACATTGAATGTACATGACCTTTCCATGTGGATGTTGGAATCCAAAGTGAACATTCTTCCTTCTCTTCTACCTCGAGCAATGACCTTGAAGCCTTCCTTTGGATTCTTTATGAAGCACCCATTCCCATTGAATATGACATGATAACCCTTCTCTACCATTTGTCCTACTGAAATCAAGTTCTTTGAAATTGTAGTAACATGAAGAACATTAGATAGTACATTTGCTCTACTTGTATCTCCAAGCCTTATATCTCCAATATGTTCAATCATGTGTTGAGTATCATCAGTTGTTTCAACACATCCTTTTCCACTTGGTACCTGTATATTATTGAACAAACTTCCTTGGCATGACATATGGTTGCTACAACCTGAATCAATGTACCATTTTTTGTCGTCTTCACAAGAGCTTCTATACTCATGTCTCATTGCAAGTAGTGTGTCCTTGCTTCCTTCACTTGAGGTGCTTGCATAGTTGCTTTGGTTCCTTTGATTGCCTCCATTTGGTCTTGCATTCTTCAGCCAACAATCACTAGCATGGTGTCCTACTTTACCACAATGATAGCATGTTATACCTTTATGAGAATTGTAGGAGATTCGGCCTCTTCCTCTACTTCTACCTCGACCTCTTCCTTGTGCGTTGGCATTTGATGCATCCTTGTTGTCTTCTGAATTGTTTTGATTGTAATTGGAGTGGTTGTGACCTCTTCCTTTTCCTCTTGAGCCTCCTCTTGAGTTTCTTCCTTTACCTCGACCTGCATATAGCATTTGGTTGTGGCTGTCCTTTCCTTTGGGACCACCGAAGCTAAGCTCTTCTGTGACAAGATGAGGGATTAGTTGTTCAAAACCTGGAATAGTTATAGTCCTTTGCTCTTGCGTTTCTCAAGCTCCTTCTTGTTTTCTAGCTCCTCTTTTGCTTTGCTTCACCTCCAACTCTGTTGATGAAGCTTCAACACCAAGTTTGCTTTGATACCAACTGTGGAGAATGAGTTCTCCTATGTGCAACGGAAGTGTGTAGTGAGCCCTTGTATGTCTAGCACTTGGACAAACATCTGCACCTTAGATAGCTTGTTGCTCTAAGTACAAAACTCAAATGGACTTGAGACTTTAGTCAATCAAGGTAGACAAAGAGAGCTTTCTAACAAGCTATAAATGACTCAATTTGGGCAAGTTTTGATTAGGAAACACAATTGTCAAAGATGAACTACCTATCCACACAGATATGCTAAAGAACTGAGCTTCACTCTCGGACTGATAACTCTGCGAATATATATCTTTTGAGAAAGATATTTGGTACAAAGAAAGTAGACACGAGTAGCTTTCCAATAAGATAAGAAACAAGTAATTTGGATGAGTTTTGATTAGGAAACTGAACTCACCAAGATAGACCACCTGCACACATAAGTACACTGTAAAACTAGACTTTACTATCTGATCAATATCTCATAGAATATAAATGATCTCAATGAGATATTTAGGATAGTCAACGTAGATGCCAAGAGCTTTCCAAGAAGGCACAAATCATGCAATTTGGATATGTTTTGGTCAGGAAACGTAACCGACAAAAATAGACTACCTATCTACACAGGTATATTGAAAAATTGGACTTCACTCTCTCACTGATATCTCACAAATTAGATAAGTTTTCAAAGAGATATTTGATATGCAAAAATTATACAAGATAAGCTTTCCAATGAATGTTTAAACGCACAAAATGGTTACATATGCACTGAGATATGAGCTCTGCAACAGAGCTGTGTACAAACTGACGTGCAGCTGGAAGGAGTCTAAGGGAAGCCAAAATGACAAAATGGCCAGATCCGACTACTGTGAGCTCTTGCCTCTTTCTCTCCTTGTTTTTAATGTGCTCCCACTTCACTTTTATAACCAATGAGTATGTGAAGAAGTTTGTGCCTCCTTCTTAACCCACCACTTTCTCCACTACATGCTACTAACTACAAGGCAAGATATTGTATCTCTTACTCATCATGAATTTTGACTAGACTTTTTCTTTTATTATTTTTTCCTTTTTTCCTCTACTTTTCCTTTATCTTTATATTTGGTAAATATATCCAAGCATGGCTCATATGAAAATGAGCTTGTACATTTATCTTCAACACTAAACACATTTTGTGTGGCTTCAAGATCCAAAATAAACCACTCTAAAACTACTTCAGGGCAGTTGCAGGACACCCACCGCAGTTTCTTGTTGACCAAGGCTGACAACTGATTCCTAGTGAGCAAATCTTTTGCTTGTTAGGTATTTCGATGGGATTTGATGTATTGATGGGCCAACAATGGAAAGAGGTTTTGTCCAAGCTCAATAACAAATTGGCCTATTGGAAAGGTATGCAGATCAACCTAGCAAGAAGGGCCATGGTGATTAACATGTTCCTGATTTCTTCAACTATTAACTTTCTCTCTTGTTGGAGACCTAAAGACCAAGAGATTGTTAAATTGGAAAGGGTCTGCACAAACTTTCAAAGAACAGGAGGGGAATCCCCAAAAGTAAATGGACTACTTGCATTTGCCAAAAATTTCAAGTTGGGTTGGGCATTTCTTGACATCGAAGGCATGACCAATAAGTTATCCACAAAATGGTTAATTAAGGCATGGGGCAACAATAAGCCTCTTGGGCAAAGCTTCTTTTTAGGAATAGTAGCGATCTTAAGCTTGTGGGCCTCTCAAGATGGAAGGACCTTGGCCTCCTCACCCTGCTCTTCTCCCCTTTTCCAATTTCTCCACAAGGATCAGATTTGGTTTGCTCTCTGTGGAAGAATTGGAACAAGGTCAAACAGTTTGTTCGATTACTGAGGATTTGTGATGGGCGGCCAATACTAGATAGAATAATTGGATATAGTTCCCTATCAAGGGCATTAGAGGTGTGGAGACATGGAACCTCCATAAAGCTAAGAAACTTTGGAACAAAGGTTTATGTTTGTGGAAACATCTCTGGAATCAAGATAAATGCCAATGGATTATATTTGAGGACATTGATCCGGATGTAAGAGTGAACTATGAAGAATGAACCCTTTTTATAGAGCAAATTCATCGCCTGGGAATGCTTGAAGACTCATCTTCTCATTGGCCAAGACCCTTCCCACCATGAGGGTCTTAGATGGTTCAATGGCAATAGCCTTAACAAAATTCCAAGATTCAAGAAGAATTTAGAACTTCATGTCATTTATAATAGGAAGTAGTGTCTTGATTGGTTGAACTTGGGATGGAAGTTTAAGTTCCAATCACTTTGGCATATACTCATCGAGATAAAAAAATTCAATGCTTATGTGGTAAATCCTCCACCGAGGAATTCCAACCAATGCAAAGGCTAACAAAATTTGCAGGTTACCCCCATGGTGCAAAAGATGTTTATGTAGCAAAGAGGACTTAAGGCACCTCCTCTCCTCGTGCCCCAAGTCAACATCAGTCTCGCATAGCCTTGAGAATATCTTGAAGTTTCAGGGACAAATCCATTGGAAGCAAGCATTTTTGGGTGAAGGGATTGGGTGTTCCTCATCTTTATGGAATGCAATTAGAGGTGAAACCCTTGAGAAGATCTGGAAGGAGAGGTGTGCTACCGATTTTGGAAGCCCTCCTAAAGAATACTCATTAGAAAAGTCTTTTTTCCTGTTAGGCAAAAGAATTTCCAATTGTAAGAAATCCCTACCTTTCACACATCATAGAGTCAATCAAATATCGTAACCATAAACTTGAGCATTATTTCATGCATTTTCAAGGTATACATGAATTATAGAGCCCTGTTACATGAGTGTCCATGGATAGTTATGAATCCCATGCATATGAATTACAAGTGCACATATATATTATGCTTCATGCATACTAACTAATATTGCTACTTAAAAAAATGTCCAATACTTTTAGAGATCTATGTGAGACAAATTGGCACTAAACAGAGAATATTCATCACAAAGAAGCAAGCCCAAAACTTAATCACATGACATTTGATAAAAGAAGATTGACAAGGTGGACACCTTCGTGAATACTACATATTTCAAGTAACACCCATGATTGATACTTAAACTAAGTTTCTAAGGATGTGCACAAGGCACATACTTTGGTTAAACCTATGCACAACAAACTTAGCCCATCAATCACTATGGACTAGGAATTTTTGCATGTTATTTTTGAAGATTCTCTTTTCAAGAAGCAAAGAAGCACCCATATTACCCAACAATTTTTTGCATGATATTTTTGGAGAGTATCTTTTAAAGAACCAAAAAAGAAACCATATTACCCAATAACATCAGAGAAAATATAAAACATCCAAGTTTCAAGATCAATAATGACAAAGTTTTTGAAGCATCTTGCACTTGTTTTGAATGGAATTCAAAACAACAGACTTTGAGGTATATTCCGATGCATATAGGACAGATATTAACCAACCCTGTGAGACTTGAATGACAAGTCATCTTTCTGACACACTTAAAAAGAGGGGAACCACAAAACTACAAATAATTATCTAGTCAATACACTTCAACTACCAAACAAACGACACAAATCTCTAAAGTAGACTTTTGAGACTTAACCTTTCTAGACGTTTTATCAAAGTAGTTCATCAACAGCTCGAACTTGTATGGGTCCTCTCCAAGGGAGGATAAGCAGGTCCACACCACAAAATCCTGATGTCCGATCACCATTGCAATTCTGTTGTCCTTTAATCTTCCTTGACCTAAACTCATTTTTTACTGCGAACTATGATATCTATTCATTCACGAAACTAATATAAACTATTCAAGGAAGTGTCGCTTCTCACACTTGGAAATGGCAGATAGAGTAAATGGTTAAGGCTATCCACATCCTAACTTGAAGATACAGATCGTATGATTATTATAATTACAAAAATCTTCTTACACCTATCGGCAGTAATTTATGGGTTTAACGTGGACTAAATATATTGACAAGCAACAATCAGTGACTCCAACTTTAGATCTTCATACAGAAATCTGTTGATTTTCTTTTCTACAGATTTGTTTAAGCATTGGAAATGGGGTTAGGATTTGATTTCGTCAATTCGTGAAACGTGTGTGTAGGAGTCAACGGATTGTGCCAAATACGCTTGCTCTTCAGACCAAAGTCAGGGAACAATTTCAATAAAATCATCATCATTCTTGTTTTTCTTTCACTTGAGGGACATTTTAAAATGTTTCAAATGCCAGCATTATAAAATTGGGCGCATCAATTTGTGTTGTAATTGCGATTTTCAACATCGTCGATGGCCTGCTGGATAACTTTGGAACCTGTGATGAAACACAAAAAGTGAGCTACGCTTTCTAGTCAAAATATGAACATGTAAACCTGCACAAGTACTATGAGTGACATTCAGTTTCTAGCGCTAAAAGTATATCTCAACTCCTTACGCATGTATACTTGCCCAATAGCTGCCGTATCTGCTGCTGGACAGCTTAACCAACAATGATCAGTTGAATCAGTTTCATCAAACACTTGAAACATCTCATCGAGGAATAGTCGACCTTGATCCATAGTGAGTTTACGAGAATTTCAACCTAAGAATTTCATCTTCTAATAAGCTCGAGTTGATCAAGTCTTCAACGAAGGGCAAAGCGCACATAGGACACCCTGAATACCGAGTCGGGGCTTTTGCAATTGCCAATATAAACCGAGTAAAATTCCGGAAGCCAACGAGCCCCAATATAGATAGGCTAACGCATGAAGAGTGTTCTGAGAATGTAGACAAGTTTAAGCACGGCCCCTCCAAACAGCTTACGATTCTCCAATTCTAACAAGGATTGCAAAAACCTAGAATCCACTGTTCCAAATAGACATGACCAGCACTGCTTGCCATGAACTCTTAAGCAGCTTCCATACATCTACTTCTGAGACAACTTAATTACCCGACCAAACGACAATCGCCTTGCCCAAAGATTTACAAAAATTAAATCGCTAAATTATAAGACTCTTCGAGGAAGTATCTGATGACGGAAGTACCGCAACTGCTTCTTTCGGAGAGCCAATTATATTTTTTCCAATTCAACAAACTCGTTTTCTTACCAAGGTGAAAATTTATATTCATTGTAATGAGAATAATTTAGTTCATCTACTAAGGTTATATAACTCATTCACATGTCACGTGGATATTTCTTACCATAGATTTCCCATTACCTTAATATCCTCAACTAGAAATAGATTGCAACAATCTAGATGCTTGCTCAAATTCTACACAATCCAAATGCATCCAACGGAAATTACAAGTGAACCCTAGCGACTTTTGGTCTTCATTATCATCAGTCACAATAAGATTGAATACAAGAGGGTTGTACGTGGTTTTTTTGATATTGCAGTCACTCATAGAGCTGCAGTAATGACAGACACTCCATGTAACAGACGGTAGCAATAAAAGATAATAGGTTCTTGAAACAGCATAAACTTCTGACGTTCGTGACATTTGGACAGTTCATCAGTGTGGATAAAATTAAACTAAAACTTCCCAACACAGGAGATAGTTCTGAGCTAAAAGCTCTCGAAAAATTAAATACCTTCTAACTGTCCGAACTGTAGTATTAATCCTACGAATTCCTTTGAGCCGATAATAAGAAAGAAACTCCGAATGTTACGAATAATTAAAACGTCATCGACAAATCGATTATGTTGGTGTCCTGTTCATCAACCTTCAGATACTTGAGTGAGTGCTTACAATGAAGTCTAAAATGCAAAGAAAGACTTTTGATAGCCTTTGGGACCAAACTGAAGCAGCACTCTAGATCCTTAAGAGATATATAGTCGGATCGCGCACATAACGTTACCCCAAACACGGATGAACTTCCTCTTTAATATAAATAGTTTGCCCAAGCCAACGTGCCTTCGTCAGCACAACATGCAATTAAGTTACAAACAATCGAAATACTTTTTATAAGTCAGAAAAGGGCAAATGACAAGCGCCAATTTCAGACCCGAAGCGAATAGACGTTTGCAGCAGGCTCTGTAATAAACTTAAGGGCCTATCTTGATTGATCTATGTCTAACAACTACACATGGTGAATCCGGGCCTCAGTGAGAAGTTCATCAATAATGATAGCATCACGTTCATTTTGCCAATCGATTTGTCACCATCGGACCACGGACTAGGTAATAGCATGTTTAACGCGATTTAAATGCCCACGAAAACCACCTCAAATGCAAAGCTCAGTACACAAAACCACACTCAGAAGATGTGAAAAGCCTACCACCTCATGGGACACTGAATTAAAAACTTTAACTCGATCGACATGATCTACAGGTAACTATGATATACGTGCCTAAAGTGTTCTACTCCAAGTGTAGGTGTGCCTTTGTGCCGAGGAGTAGACGCATAGAACTCCGTTGGCATAGCGAAAGAAGACTAACGACTATTACTCTAGCTTCCAGGGTACTAGCACCATGTAAGATTCGTCCTCCACCAGCAACAGAAAGAAGCGCGTGGCATCGTCAAGGGATACCAACTATTGTACCGCAAACCAGTACAGCTTCATCGACAACTTCATATCGCTAAACATAGGAGCAGAAGAGATATAGTCGGAAGTCTGCGTAACTTTGAAGCCCTAAGGTCTCGTGTTTCCCACTGAAATAGATATTTGAATTAAAATTTTGTTTTCGAAGGACATATATTGGAATTTGGGTTCATTGAGGGGCACTTGACAGAACAAAAATTAGGCGGAAATTTTTAAAATATAATATGTTATCGCGCATTCGTTGACATGGGAGGGTAGAAAATATGTTTATTTCCTTCACATAAGCATATCGACACATATGAGAGCTGACATAGTTTAAGACCTAACTTTTAACTCTATCCGATACTAAGTTTGAAACCGACCAAAACTCTTAGAAAACTATAAAAAGAGCAAGTGTCCATTAGATGCCTCAAAAATAGCCTAGGACTTAAATTTTAACTATATCATATACTAAGTTTGAAATCGAACAAAACTCCTAGAAAAGTGTAAAAAGAGTAAGAGAACTCATTCTTGAGGTTGAATATTTTGAGGTGTGTTCATTCTAAGAACTTCTTTTGTATGGAGAGCTCTTGAGAAGAATTATGTTCCTTTCATTATCTCTTTCATTGCCTCTTCATTGTGTGTGTATGTATGTGTGTGCATCAAGTATGCTTCTCACCTTCATTTTCGCACATATCACTAATTCACAATCATCATATCATCCTTACATGTCCACAAATTGACAATTCAAGAGGTGGAGCTCCTCGACGTGGTACTCATCCTTGTCTAATTACACCAAATTTGGCGACGTGATACTCATTCTTTAAGATTGATACCAAATTCAGTGTCACTCTAGACAAGGATGAGTACCATGTCAAGGAGCTCCACCTCCTTAATTGTCAATCTGTGTGGATATAAGAATGATATTACAATCGTGAATGAGTTATGTGTGTGAACATGAAGGTGAGAAGCACACTAGATGCACACACACATACATACACACACAAGGAAGAGGCAATAGAAGAGACAATGCAACGAAAATTAATTCTACTCAAGAGCTCTCCATACAAAAGAATTTTTTACAAGATCAAGCCTCAAAAGATCCAACCTCAAAAATGAGCTCTCTAGCTATTTTATAATTTTCTTGGAGTTTTGACGAGTTTCAAACATAGTGTTCGACATAGTTCAAACTAAAGTCCTAAACTAATTTTGAGGCATTTAACAACTCAAAGTTCATGAAATTGGGCATGTGGGTTCTACCTACACTCCTCAAGCTCGAGTACTCCTTGGCTTCCACAAAATGGAGTGGTAATTTACAAAATTGAGAATTCATGTTACAAAGCTAGTGATAAAAATCAATGTTGGAAGTTTAAATGATATTTGTAATCTTTAAAAGCATTGAATCTTTGAAAACATTAATACTTTGCCTCTCTTGCCCTCTCATATCCCTGATCATGTGCTCTCTACATACTTTCATGGCATGGATATCTACTTCCTCCTCCTCTAGCACCACTAAACCCCCTCCTCTCGCATCTATCGTCCCTAACATACCTTTGTTTTAGGACGCAATCTAGATAGTTTTGTTGAAGGTCTTGTGCTATGGTTTGCTCATTGATGCGAAGACCTCTTGCCAAATCACCTTGTAGCTTTGTCCAATCAACAGAAAGGGTAGTTTCTTGTTTTGGGTATCTAAAATGTGCTAAGTACATCATTTTTTTCATGCAAGTATGCATACACACACATAGAGACACATACACACACACACATACACATACATGCATACATATGCATACATAAGGCATACATAATGCATATGCATATGCATACATAGATACTTACATGCACATACACATGCATAGATTTTCATACATAATGCACATGCATATGCATACATACATACATGTTTACATGCATACACACACTCACATATACACCTACATACACATACATATGTACATGTACATATATTGATTTCTAACCCATTTTGTTTTATATGTACAGGTATTATGGATCCTAGTAGAGAGAGAAAGGTGAAACTCACTCTCATAAAAAGTCTTATGAGAGCAAAGGTTCCGTCTGATACTTTAAGGATCATCATGCATGAGTAATCAGAGATGCCTAATGATGAGCTGGATTTTAGGATTGAGATGCTTACCCAGCGACCAGAGGAGGGCTCTTCTGCAGCTCCACATGTAGGAAGACAACTATCTGCTCATTGGTATGTTTTTTTTCACAATTTTTTTAATGATATTATAACACATATTTTTATTTATTTTTATCTATCTATTTTCAGGACACCTATACCACCTCTAGATCATGAGAGCAGAGCACAGGTGCATATGAGGACATGCATAGGCACCTCAGGGCTAGAGTGTGATATAGAGCGAGAGGGTAATATAGTGTATATATGGAATGGATTGGAGTTCAAGAGAAGAATGCAAGCATTATGCCATTCTTACCTGGGCCTTGTCCACTTGCAGTGGAAGTAAGCATGACTTTTACATATAAATTGAAATAAATATCTTATGTTTTATTTACATGTTTTTTTTGGTAGTGACCATGATGAGAGGGATAAAAAATACATACTTACTTCACTTGAGATAGAGTTTGAGATAGTTTGAGACAACAAAGTCGCATAAGTGGTGTCTAAAAGAGATGCAAACACTTATGACTCATCATCATGATAATGCACGGTACGCATTGCTTTTATGTATGTATATATATGTGGATATGAGTATGTGTGTTTATGTATGTATGCATGTATAGGAGAGAGAGAGAGAGATAGAGAGAGAGAGAAAAGAGTGTGACTAGAGGTACAAATACAAGCATACACACACATATACATCATACATGCATATTTACACACATATACACATACATGAACATTTATAAATACACACACATACATGCACATTTTCACACACACATACACATGCATGCAGTTACACAAATATAATGAATACACACATAGACACATACACATACACATACTCATATACACATACACATACATAATCATATGTACACACACCTCACATAATCATATTTACATACATATATACACATACACACACACATGCATACACACATTGATACACATACATACACACAATTGCATATATACATACATACATACATATATATATATATATATATATATATATATATATATATATATATATATATATATATATATATATATATATATATATATATATATATATATATATATATATATATGTATATATATATATATATATGTGTGTGTGTATATATGTATGTATATATATATATATATATATATATATATATATATATATATATATATATATATATATATATATATATATATATATATATATATGCATAAGATCAAGAAGATGACATACTTTTAACTCTTTTCAATACTACAAAGAATACCATATTGATATATGTTGGACATAGACGTCTGCGGAAGCACGCGAACAACACAAGGAAGGAGAAGAATTTTGGAGCACAACACACAATACTTAATGTATTACTAGAGAATGTACAAAGATAAGTAGCCCATTAGGACAATAGGCGTATATACAAGCCGGGGGAAAAAAACCTCCTAAAGAGGGAAAAAAGTGTCCCGGTGGTCTTAGTGTGTTCACACACATCACTACCTAAATATATCAAGAAATTCCCCTTCGGAGTGATGCGGTGAACAAGGAGCTGGCACTCATGTATAAGGAAGTGCCAAGCTATGTGGAAATCACTCCACAAAAGGAAGTAAGCCCAAAGCTTTGCGAAAAGTTTCAAACTTCTCCCTAGGCATAGCCTTCGTGAAAAGGTCTGCAATGCTCTCCTGTGTGGGCACATATGCCAAGCTCATCTCCCCAACAGAGAACCTCTCTCTGACATAGTGATAATGCACCTCAATGTGCTTAGTGCGAGCATGGAGCACAAGGCTCCTTGCAACTGCCAGTGCGCTCTCACTGTCAGTGAAGATGGTGGTGGCAAAAGACTGACCAACACCCAAATCAACCATAAGGTGTCTGAGCCACACACACTCAAGAGTCGTTGTGAAAGCTTCCCTATACTCAGCCTCACGTCTGGAAGTGGCCACAATAGGTTGCTTCTTGCTCAACCAAGATATACATGGGCTACCAAGCATGAAGCAAAAGCCACTAGTGGACACACAAGTGTCATAGCAACTAGCCCAATCAGAGTCAGAAAAAGCATGCAAATCTGGTGGTAGTGATCCCCCCTTGGGATAAAACAACCAAGTAGTCGAGTACCACTCAAGTAGTGAAAGATGCACTTAATCGCCTGCCAATGCTTGACTCATGGGCAATGCATAAACCTGCTCATCTTTGAGACAGCAAACTAAATATCTGGTTGAGTAATGTATAAGTAAATCAAGCATCCAACAGCCTGCTGATAGAGAACAACATCAAATGCATCTCCAGCATCATGAAGACTCAATCATAAACCTTTCTCCATAGGAGTGGCAATAGGATTCATCCAACTTTAGGAATAAACTAACCTATAGGGGGAGCCCTCTCTAACCACGATCGAGTACTGCTCCTAAACAAGAGGAGTTCTTCATTAGGGAAGTATACCGTGTAACGTTTCTGTGTGAAGGTACACTAATTGACAGTAAAGACACGATTAAGACACCGAGTAGAAGAAAATAGCCAATGCATATATATGAGAAAAAATCCAACTTTAGATCACTCCAAATGGTTACAGATAGCCAAAAATATTCCAAATAAGCAATACAGTGGGGTAGCATCCCATTCCAGAGGCTAGAAGAAATCAACACAAGAAGTAATGATCAAGACAAGGAATGTTGTAACAATGAAGAATTGTTTGGAATAGAGTGAACTTGTGGTGAATTCCCTTCAAGATTTCCTCAATATTTAATTATTCAGTATTTTCTTGAGGGGGCGAGTTGGTTGCTCTTTCAATGAAGTTGTCAATATGTCATAGGCCTCTTCAATGGCCACTCCATCCTCCAAATCAGCCCTCTTGCCTTCTTCTCTTTCCTTGACTCCATGTTTCTCCTCTGCATGTGTTGCCACTACTTGCTTAACCATAGTCATTGTAGGTACTGTGGATGATGAATCAACATAAGATTACAGGGTCATACCTTTGTTTTAGGACGCAATCTAGATAGTTTTGTTGAAGGTCTTGTGCTAGGGTTTGCTCATTGATGCGAAGACCTCTTGCAAAATCACCTTGTAGCTTTGTCCAATCAACATAAAGGGTAGTTTCTTGTTTTGGGTATCTAAAATTTGCTAAGTACATCATTTTTTTTCATGCAAGTATGCATACACACACATAGAGACACATCCACACACACACACATACACATACATGCATACATATGCATACATAAGGCATACATAATGCATATGCATATGCATACATAGATACTTACATGCACATACACATGCATAGATTTTCATACATAATGCACATGCATATGCATACATACATACATGTTTACATGCATACACACACTCACATATACACCTACATACACATACATATGTACATGTACATATATTGATCTCTAACCCATTTTGTTTTATATGTACAGGTATTATGGATCCTAGTAGAGAGAGAAAGATGAAACTCACTCTCATAAAAAGTCTTATGAGAGCAAAGGTTCCGTCTGATACTTTAAGGATCATCATGCATGAGTAATCAGAGATGCCTAATGATGAGCTGGATTTTAGGATTGAGATGCTTACCCAGCGACTAGAGGAGGGCTCTTCTGTAGCTCCACATGTAGGAAGACACTTATCTGCTCATTGGTATGTTTTTTTTCACAATTTTTTTAATGATGTTTGTTGAGCCCATAAAAGTCATGTTGGTCAAAGTCAACTGCAGTCAAAGTCAACGGTCAAAGTCAACTGGTCAAAGTCTACAAGGTCAAAGGTCAAAGTCAATAGGTGCAAAGTCAAAGTGCAGGTGTCAAAGTGCACAAGTGGTGCATAAGTAATTGTCCACAAAGGGTAAATCGGAGAAAGTGGGTTGCAGGTTGCAGAGGTATTTTCTCTAATTGCCCCAAGTTCAAAGTGTGTTTTAAAGTGTTTTGGAAGGTTCAGGTGAACCCCCCTTATGTGCAAAAGTGAAGAATTAAAAGGAAATGTGAAGGCATGTGAAGCGGCAAAGTGTACGCACAGGTGAAAGTATGGCCCCCATTAAAATTTTTGGTTTTAGACTAAAGTCACTACAGGACAAAACAGTGAGTAGTTGGCTGCCACTTGTGAGAGCAATCTTGGGACATCAAAGTGAGCACCAAGATTCACTTGCAGTTAGGAGCGTACGTGATCGGCACACTAAAATCAAGGAAGAACCATTCTTAGACCAAGGTTAGAGTAAGCAAGAGAGCATAGGCTAAGTGGAGCAAGAGAGGGAAGTGCAAGAGACACCAGAGTACGTCGCACAGAAGTGGAAGTGCAAGGTGCATAGGGAGTGACCAAGGATTTTGGTGCAGAGAAGTGCTAAGCTATAGTTCCCCCAAGTATCTCAAGGTCCTTTGGCAGTGTACGCTTGCCGACAGCAGGTATTCACTCCTCCCCCTTTGTGGAAGCTTGGTGCAAGGTGTGCACAAGGAGAAGCTTGAAGCAGGTGGAGGTCTGTTGCAGAGGAGGTCGGCAGCAAGAGGACATTGGGATATTGGATATTTTGTAATTGGGCACTCTGTGGGATTGTGCACAGAGGTATTGGTGTATCTTGTATTTCAAACATTGTACTTTTCTTATTGTAATCAAACAACAGAAACTTCCAAGGTGTATTTTTCTCTTTTGGTCTTTTCATTTTCTCCTACAAACCCTCAAACTCCTTCTTGTCAAAGAATCCCCCAACAGATGTTATAACACATATTTTTATTTATTTTTATCTATCTATTTTCAGGACACCTATACCACCTCTAGATCATGAGAGCAGAGCACAGGTGCATATGAGGACATGCATAGGCACCTCAGGGCTAGAGTGGCATATAGAGCGAGAGGGTAATATAGTGTATATAGGGAATGGATTGGAGTTCAAGAGAAGAATGCAAGCATTATGCCATTCTTACTTGCGCCTTGTCCACTTGCAGTGGAAGTAAGCATGACTTTTACATATAAATTGAAATAAATATCTTATGTTTTATTTACATGTTTGTTTTTTGGTAGTGAGCATGATGAGAGGGATAAAAAATACGTACTTACTTCACTTGAGATAGAGTTTGAGATAGTTTGAGACAACAAAGTCGCATAAGTGGTGTCTAAAAGAGATGCAAACACTTATGACTCATCATCATGATAATGCACGGTACGCATTGCTTTTATGTATGTATATATATGTGGATATGAGTATGTGTTTTTATGTATGTATGCATGTATAGGAGAGAGAGAGAGAAAAGAGTGTGACTAGAGGTACAAATACAAGCATACACACACATATACATCATACATGCATATTTACATACATATACACATACATGAACATTTATACATACACACAAATACATGCACATTTACACACACACATACACATGCATGCAGTTACACAAATATAATGAATACACACATAGACACATACACATACACATAATCATATACACATACACATACATAATCATATGTACACACACAGGCTCACATAATCATATTTACATACATATATACACATACACACACACATGCATACACACATTGATACACATACATACACACATTTCCTCAATATTTAATTATTCAGTATTTTCCTGAGGGGGCAAGTTGGTTGCTCTTTCAATGAAGTTGTCACTATGTCATAGGCCTCTTCAATGGCCACTCCATCCTCCAAATCAGCCCTCTTGCCTTCTTCTCTTTCATTGACTCCATGTTGCTCCTCTGCATGTGTTGCCACTACTTGCTTAACCATAGTCATGATAGGTACTGTGGATGATGAATCAACATAAGATTACGGGGTCATACCTTCTTCTTTTGGAGATACTGCAATCATATCGATTGATGCAGGGCAACTGTTGAGGAAAATCCCTTGTATAACGGTCCTTGGTGTCAGGACAATGTTGACATAGAGGTTTGTACATGACCATATCGGTTGCAACAATAACACATTAAGGGTCTAGTATACCTAGGTCGATTTTGAGGATTCTCCTCTCTATTATGTATATTTGAAGCACTAGCATAAAAGGTTACGAGAACATGAGTGTTACCTCTCTATTGGGATCCCTTGAGGTAGCAACAATCACGTGTCTCATGGCCACTCTTGCCACAAAATTGGTATCTTATTGCATTGGGGCAGTTTATGTGGGAATGACCATTGTTGTTGCATGTGGTATACCAAACTTTCCCTCCGATGTCGTGAGAGTTCCATAACTCCTCCACTTCTCGGCAAAGTTGGGCCACCAAATCTTCATTCTGATGTGCACATGATGAGACAATCTTTTCTTCATTTTGACTTCGTTGTATCTTTAACTCTTCTAATTCCCTTCTAAGTTTCTTGATTGGGTTGAGATTCACAGTGTAATTTCCTTGAATCCCTCCTTCAAAGTGCATTCTAGCCTCCTCTACGCAAGAGAAAATTGCTACAAAATCAATAAGTGTGCCATCAAGTTCGAGAGATTCCCTAAGCTTTTGCTGGGATGACCTAGGAAGAGCCTTTTCTATCCACTCCTTGACCAAGAAATCACCTGGAGCATGTGGTAGTCAAGACAGAAGTGCTTTAGTATGAGTATGTAATTCATGAAAAGATTCATGTGGGCGTGATTTGAGATTTTAGAGTTGATCTAGGGCTCATGCTAAAGAGTCACTTAATCTGAATGTTTGTGAGAATGAAGTCTTCAATTCTTCCCATGTGGTGAAATGGCCGCTTGCATATTGGTTGTACCACTTATGTGCAAGACCTTCTAATGTAGAAGAAAAGAGCACAAACATGGTGTCCGCTCGATTTTGAAGTCCACGACTATGGCATAATGAGATAAATCTTCTCATTTGGTCATTTGTGCCTTCATAAGATGATCCCTTAAAGGTGTGGAATTTAATGTTCCACCTTGAGAGTAGTTTTGAAAGGTCCTCCATTGGTTGTTGTGCTTCCTCTGAAGTGTTCGAAGAGAAATCAAATGTCCTTGTATGCTTCTCTTTTGAGAGAAGGGTTGAAACCGAATCAATGGACAAATTTAAGGGTAGAGGAGTGCTAAGTTGTCTAGCCGAAGGTAAAGATAACTTCTTGAGGCTTCTTTGGACGCGAAGATGCTCTCTATCTACTCGAGTGTGGGTCATGTACCCACTTCACAAGATGCAAAAATCAAGGAAAATCAATGCAAAAAAAAATGTTTACTATACTAGGTACCTTACACAAAAATGCAAGGTCCCATTAGGTGTGTCAAATTATAGAGGAGGTACTGGCGTATCCAACTTTAGGACTATACTAACCTATAGGGGATCCCTCTCTAATCATGATCCAGTACTACAAAAATCAAGGAAAATCAATGCAAAAAGAAAAATGTTTACTATACTAGGTACCTTACACAAAAATGCAAGGTCCCATTAGGTGTGTCAAATTATAGAGGAGGTACTAGCGTATCCAACTTTAGGACTATACTAACCTATAGGGGAGCCCTCTCTAATCATGATCCAGTACTACTTCTAAACAAGGGGAGTTCTTCGTTAGGGAAGTATACCCTATAACATTTCTGTGTGAAGGTACATTAATTGAGAGTAAAGACACGATTAAGACACCAAGTAGAAGAAAATAGCCAATGCACATATATGAGAAAAAATTCAACTTCATATCACTCCAAATGGTTACATATAGCCAAAAATATTCCAAATAAGCAATACAGCGGGGTAGCATCCCATTCTAGAGGCTAGAGGAAATCAACACAAGAAGTAATGATCAAGACAAGGAATGTTGTAACAATGAAGAATTGTTTGGAAAAGAAGTGCAACAGAGAAGAAATAGACTCCAAGAGAAATGTTGGTGTAGGACAATCGCCAATTGATGATTAGGAAAAGGTTTGAAGTCAAAGAATGAAGCAAAGATCAAATTTAGAGGCATGAAGACTAGTGCATGATCAGAAGATGAAGACTTGTACATACATGTACATTAAACTTGAAATTAGTTCACTTATACTTTTGTACTAGTGATGAATTTGTACATATATGCCTATATATACAAGTATAGAGTCGGGATATACAAGAGAGAAAGAGATGTAGACAAAATATAGGTCATCAGAAGAAGAATGGGTGTGATGAATGTATGAGATTCATCAATAAGATATTTTCCATGAGAATAGAAGAAAACTTCTAAAATTTGTGTCGCAATCTTTTCTCCATCTCTCCTTCTGTGTTTATCCTTTTGAGGAATGCTTTTGTGCAAGTCTAATTCTATAATTGAGTGACCTCTATACAAGTTTTAAGATCCTAATTGTAATTTGGCTGAGAGAATTTTAAGTAGGAACATTTACATGTGTAAATTTGAAGAACTTAAGATAGGTACATGTGTAATCTTGGTGGTTAATGTTTTGATCAGATCTTCTCCTAAAGTGTAGAGTTTTGAGAAAGTAGACACTCATTCTTTAAGTTGAGAGATAAGCTACTTATGGCTAAAAGCATTTGAATAAATGGGTTCTAGTTTGAGAGAACCTAATTGCAAATGTCAAAGTCGACTACTCAGAAGAACAGTTTCAGATATAGGTGCATTGTTTGGATGACATCTCAAGATCTATTAATCTTTTTGAAGAGTTTTAACTTGGAGCAGGTGCATAATCTTTAGGCAACACTTTCTACAAAGCTTCATTAGAAAATTTATACATTTGATTAGTTAATGAGTGGATTAAGTGAAGGAGACTTTCCTGTGTATTGAGTTTGTTCACAATTAGTTCAAATCTTGAAAATTTGGCAATAGTTTTCCAAAATTGGTTGAGGTTATGAGTTGTTCTTGATATAGAGGTGCTCTAACATCAAGGATAGCTTTTTCTTTTGGAGATTAACACTCTCCATCAGTGGTATCATAGAAGGAGTCATCAGATTTCAAGAAAGGAGGACCCCGACTATTGTAGATATACAAAAATCAATCTTTAAAGATTCAAAACGTGAAAGTTTGAAGTGAAAGCTAGAGAAGGAGCCCTAAAGCTATCAAGAGGATCAAAAAGAACTATATTCAAAGTAAAGGTACATTCATTATTCACAAAGCTTGAAGAATTTATTGCACATGTGAAGAAGGGATGGGAGATTCTCTTCAAATAGAGAAATTGGATAGAGAAAATTATCGTGCTTGGTCAATGAGGATGGAAGCTTATCTTATGAGCAAAGACTTGATAGGATACATTACAGGTGAAGAAGAAAAACCAGAATTTAAGGATCCTAGTGTTCCAACTAGGGAAGAGCTCTAAGATTTGAAGACATGGATGAAGAAGGATTCTCAAGCAAGGAGCATTATCTATATGGGAATTAATGATTACTTGCTACCTCATATTAGAAGACTTAAAAGTGCAAGTGGCATATGGAATGCTTTGGAGGAGAATTTCCAAAACACTACAAATTCAAGGCAGGCATCTTTATGGGCAGAGTTCACCACATTCAAGAAGGCTTCTTAATTCATTTCTGATTATGTAGCAAGGATGAAGGACATTGTAGATGCATTAGGAGTAGTTGATGAAGATATTTAAGAGGACAAATTGGTAAGACGAATTCTATAGGTTTGAGAGGATATGATAAGTGGAAGCCATTCATTCTATCCACTGAATTGTCACTAGATCATTTCACTTGTGATTTGAATCAATTGCTATGACACATGCTAACATTTGACCAGGATGACGTCAAAGGTGATGTTGATAAGAGTACATGTCAAGCAATGTATTTTTGAATCAATTGCTATGACACATGCTAACATTTGACCAGGATGTCAAAGGTGATGTTGATAAGAGTACATGTCAAGCAATGTATTCAAAGGACAAGAAGGAAACTAACAAACGCAAGCAACAATTGAATGAAAATGAAGGCACTACTAGTCAAGCTAACATCCTAAGAGGAAGAGGAGGTGGCAAAGGAAGAGGAAGATGTAGAAGCAATAAAGATGGTGTGAAAGCTTGCTACATTTGTGGTAAGACTAATCATTTACCTCATGAATTTTGGCATAATAATTGGAATGGTGGAGGATATTATCAGAACTTTAATACAAGAGGAAGAGGTGGTAGAAATTAGAGAGGTAATTTTAGAGGTAGAGGTAGTGGAGGTTTCTTTGGAAGAAATGCAGGTAGAGACTTCCAAAGTCAATCCTACAATAATACCTATTACAAATATGCTTCACATCAAAAAGAGGATTCAACCTTAATTATGAATGCAACTTGTGAAAGACGAAATGAAGATCAAAGAGTCTTCTACATTGACTCAGGGTGTAGCAATCACGTGAGTGGCAACATAACTTTGATGATTGATTTGGAGAATAAGGTGAGTAATCATGTAGTCCAAACAGGTGATAACACAACGCACAATGTGAAGTCCATTGGATCAGTGAAGCCCAAGGATGGAGGCACTCTTCTAAGTAAGGTTTTGTATGTTCATACGATCCCAAAGAATCTGATAAGTGTAGGGCGAATTGTAGAAAAAGGTTATGACACAAGGTTCACTAATGATGGAGTTTTTGTGGAAAACCCTAGCAATGGGTATAAACAAATTGTTTCAGGGAAGAAAGAAGGAAGGCTATTCACATTGCAGATTCAAGGCAATGTTGGTCATGCCTTGTTCACTTATGGAGGACATAAGATCTCTGAGTTAGAGCTTTGGCACAAAAGACTTGGATATTTCAATGAAAGAGGTATTAAGGATATGATTAACAATGGTTCACTGCTTGGATTGCCTAATGTTGCAAGTCAACAAATGACATACAGATGTGAAGCATGTCATTTAGGTAAGGCTCATAAGCAATCATATAATAAGCATAGTTTCATGTATTTAAGAGAAGCTTGAATTCGTGCATACAGATGTGTGGGGTCCATCAAAGTACTTTAGCATTAATGGCTCAAGATATTATGTGATTTATGTTGATGATGCTACCAAGTTGATCACTATATATGTGATCAAAGATAAATCAGAAGTGTTCAATACATTTAAACATTATCATGTGTATGCAGAAAGCGTTGTCGTCATGATCCAAAACCCAGTCTTGGAAGTCAAATTTCAAACACCAAATTGAAGCCCCATTGAAGGTACGTATGAATTGACTCTAATGATTAATCATGAAGACTCTGCAAGATGTACCGCAAGGCTCGGTGGATGGAATTTAAAACGCACAACATTGAACTTTAAGCTTGAGTATATGCAACGATATTAAATGGCTAAGGTAAATTCTTCCATTAGAATTCTTATTGTGTTGTGTGTTCGTTTTTTTTTCCAAGGATCACTTCATGTGTAAGTTGTTCCTTTGCATATCATTTCGTATGATTGCAGTCTTGCATAGAGTAAGCTCATCTCATCTGAGTTGAAGAAATTATTTGTTGCTATTTGTCTCCGCCATGCTCAACCGTATTGAGCTATATGAAGATGAATGTGCATTAAAGTGTTACCCTACACATAAACATGTGTGTCTAATGTATATGTATATGATTGTGTATGCGTTTGGTTATATGACTATGCTAGATTATTATTTATATGCATGCGTGCATAAATACATGTATGTGTGCATGTGGACATACATTATGGATCATGTACGTCTAAAGTGAACATAGTATGATATGAAATAGGAGAGGAAAAAGGGAAACGTATAAGCAGAGGTGGCATTTTTTTTAATGTATGTGTACAGAGGGGAATAAGGAAAATAGGGAGAATGGCGGCAGAAAGTTTTTTTTGGAATGTATGGGTTTTCGTGCGACAGGTGGAGGAGGCAGCGCGTGCTTTTTGAGGAAGAAGAACCCGGGACAGCAGCAGCAGGAGAGGGGCCAAAAGAAAAGAAGTGCGGTGCAGGAGACCTGGGGGAAAGCTAACAAGCGAGAGGGGCTTTCAGTTGAAGAATCGATTTCTGTCTCTGAGATCTCTCCATGGTGGTCTCAAATTACTGTGCGCGGGATCCTCGTGAGTGCCATCATCGGTGCTTTGCTTTGTACTGTCGTCCACAAGCTCAGTTTGACCACGGGGATCGTTCCTTCTCTCAACATCTCTGCGGGGCTTCTTAGTTTCTTTTGTCTACGCATATGGATTGGCTTAGTGCAAAAGCTGGGTATGACACAAAAACCATTTACAAGGCAAGAGAATACTGTCGTCCAGACTTGCATTGTGGCCTGCTATGGCGTGGCTTACAGTGTTGTTCCCCTACGCAAGATCCTTATTATTGATTATAAATTGACTTATCCAAGTGGAACAGCAACTGCAGTACTCATCAATGGTTTTTTTTACACCTCATGGTTACACTAAGGCTCGGGAACAGATTCGATGTCTGCTACAGACCTTTTCTTTTAGTTTCTTTTTTAGCTTCTTCAAGTGGAATTTCAGTGGACCTGAAGGGCAGTGTGGCTTTGATAATTTCCCAAGTTTCGGATTGAAAGCATATGACAGCAAGTTCTTCTTTGACTTCAATTTAACCTATGTTGGTGCAGACATGCTCGAGACTGGTATCCAGCCGATTCAGGTAGCTCAAATCTCCAGGGACTTTATGGCTACAAGACTTGTACAGTTGCAGATTCAAAAGCATTGAATGGAAGATTGCCATCAGCAGTTGTACCAATGCAACAAGCACAGGGCATGGGGTTTCCTCTCCCTGGGGATTTTGTGAAAATGGACGATGAACATGATACAACACGGCTACGCATATTTTCTGGGACAGCCAATTTAGCATTAGCGAAGGTAACTGGTTACTGATTGTTTGTATAAAGAAATTCTAGTCACACTTGGTTTCATGCAGGGTTTTTGAATACATCTTCAGGATTGATTCCATGTGCCATTACTCAGGCTGATTTCAGGAAGATAGACAGTCAGCAAGAGACTTATAATTTTCATCTCTAAAGATTTTTGAGTTAGGGAGAATAGCTATGAAATTATTGGTTCAATACCTGTTATATTTACATTACGACATTTTAAATCAAGTTGAGAATCTCTAGCAGATGATTCAAAGGTTTGAAGAATGCATTCTTACTGAGCTAGAATTATTTTCAGAGGCATAATGTGATGCTTGTAAATCTTTCTGTGGCAAATCGATTTCACAGGTAAAATTTTTCAAGGTTGAATGTCACAAACTTGTCTACTGTAACTCAGAATTGTCATAATTTTGATATGTGATAATCTACTTGACTTATTGACTGGACTCATTAGAGTTTTATGGACTTACTTATTTTCTCAAGCAGGTATTATGGTACTTATAGGTAAGAAATCTGCAGGTCATGCAGACTCTTGATAATGGATGAAGAGAAAGTTATCTGATGGGAAGTTAATTCAATGCAGTTACAGAATGAAGCCATGTGACTCATAGAACTCTGTGGCAAACAGTTTTTAATATCATTTTTGCTGGCTCATCATCATGTGAAGTCTATGAGTTTCTTTTCCATGAACTGGCATAAATCTTTAAATCAATTACAGGGAAACACTATAAAAGTGGGATTCAACGAATGATATACATTGCAGTTTTTAATGCGATTTTTTTGTTTGGCATTTATTATAGGAGATATGCTCAGTGAGGGTGAAGGTGATGAATTCTCTCTTTTTTTTTTTTTGAATTTGTATAACATTTTGTGGGAATCTCAGGGGAATGTCATGGAAGACTGGAGTTATTTATTTATGCACATGTTACTTTTCATGGCTGAAATGTGAATATTTATCAGAATCATTTGCAGAATAAAGGAAAGCTTTGAGTCGATGGATAATTAAATATTTCTGAAACCAATACCTCTTCCTGATGCCTCATAAGTATAAAGGGAAGAAGAAACCAGTTGTTGGACCTTTTCTCAGAGATGATGTTTATTCATATGGGCTGATTAATTTTGTGGTGATGTGAATTTCATGTTCATAATTGTGCAAGATTTCATCATCCTTACATGTGTGAAAGCATAGCATTTTACAGTTCTGTCCTGCAATTATGCATCTGTTGGCAGTGATGAATGTGAAAAAGTATACTACGTTTTAATTGGGTGCATTTGCTCTCAAGCCGTGCTTGAAAGGAAGTTCCTCATTCATCTCGAGCTGGCATCTCTTATGGCTGATATGCCTGGATACAATAGAGCTTGTTGTGCTACCTATTGGACCCGTTTGTAGGCTTGAACCTCCGTTTTTGTCTTGGTGAATGGTCGCATGATGCATCTACTCAAATGGGCTTTTGGATGCTGTGGAGGAAATTACTACTGTCAGACTTTAAAACATAAAAGCCACATTCCTGAAACAGAAATTTGCATGCTTAGTATAGACACATAGGGAAGTAATGGTTGTTGCAAAGATATCCATACCTTACGTCTACATGGATCAAGCTTCTAGCTTGACATTTGATTGCATAGATCACTACCAGAAGTTGCTTATGGCACAAAAGAAGTCCTCGTAAATGTAGATCTAGAAAAATGCAATAAATGTTTCAATTTTTGTTTTAAATCGATACGATAAAACCAATTTTTTTTATGCTTTAGCTAATTACGAACCACAATAGCTAGTTGTTTTACCCTATCGGAACTCCTCTTCAAAATCACTCAAGCTAGGATAGTGCTCTCTTACTGCACCCTCCTTTTTCTGAAACTCCTCGACATACCTGGTGAACCCGACGTGAAAGGAGGGGGTGAGTGAGTTATAGAGCCACAAAGATTAGCATAATCAAAATGGAAGAGATCCTAGCTCAATTCCTACGATTTCAAGAAGAGGATAGGCGTCAAAAAGCCATCCAATCACTTCATGAACGTCTAGTCAATCGGTGTGGCTTTTTCAATGGGAAGAATGTCTCAAAGTTCTGTAAAGAATATGAACTCGAGGCCAAATATCTAGGTGTCGGATTAAGTCCGATGACGGAAAAAGAACTATGTGAAAACTTTATCTATGTGTCGGGATATGACATGCGAGACCAAATAATGCGAATAAATCAAACGACATGGTCCCAATACAAAGCGACACTCCTCAAGCAGTTTATGCTAGAGGATCTTGATAAAGTAACTCGTAGATCTTTCCTGAGGTGGGTTCATATGCCCAAAGACCAACCAATTCTTGAGATCAAAGAAGAGTTTGAGCGACAATATGATGATCTTTCTGAGCACGATAAGAGGTGCATGAGTCATGAAAGGGTTTCGTTGTTTCTTCGAACAATCGATGTTAATGCCCGAGAGGAGTTAATTCCACTTCTTCAAGATATAGACTCCGACTCAGGACTCACAGAGGATTGGATGCTCGTCCATGAAGCTGTGATGAGATATGTGAAGAAACAACAAACAATAGAAAAATTTTTAAACGATTGGCAAGCTGACATTTATGCAAATGAAGAAGATACACAAATTCCATGCATTTTAGAGACTAAAAATAATTTGCAAATCTATAGAATAATAGAAAACCCAGTTGGACATAAAGAATATATGCATGAAATACACGTACATGCTTATGAAGGGGATCACTATAAAGAACCTATAAACATAAGTGATGCAATCTCTGAGGATTCAAGGTACCAAGAGCCTGTAGATACTTTGATCACATCTATAAATACTGTATATGCACAAACCCCAAAGATGGGAGGAGCAAGGGAATATGTGGAAGCTAAACAAAACAAAATCAAACCAATATCAAACATACAACAAAACAAAAATAAACAAAACACACCAGGAAACCAACATGAGGCTTCCTATAATCTGATAGACTCCTCGCTTCTAAGGGATGATAATCAAACAAACAAAGAGGCAAGATATGATAATAACCAAGATTTAAAGATATCTACCGGAAGTCAAGGTAATCAGAAAGAGATTGCAAATGAAATAACTCAAAATAATCCAGTGAATCCATGTGATGATCAAGCACAAGATGGTTCCTTAAAAGACGAAATCAAGCAATACTTGAACTATTTGATACCATCTAAGAGTGAAACATCTCTTGAAGCATATGATTCAAATATGAATCATGGCCAAATGACTAATTTGTATGAAGAGAATGCAAGGGAGCATGATGCTAATCAGGAGGGCATGCAAATTATGAGTCCTCTAAAGAATGGTATGTATGCCGATGGTGAAAAGCATGATGCTAAGCCTACTGATTGTTTAGATCAAGATCAAGAATGTGAAAAACTCTTGAGTGATGCCACATTAAATGAGTCGTTAGAGGTACAAGAGAGTGATCTGAATTATGGGTGCAAGAATGAGTTGTTGATTGAGCTTCAATATAATGATATGTATGTGAACGATATTGTACTCCATGAAGAAGGACATATGAATGATCATGAGAGCGATGAGGACACTCCACTGATTACTCCTCTTTACATTGATATGTATGTTAAGAATGATCATGTTGAGTTGAGTTCATGTATCAAAGAAATCAAGCATGAAGTGGAAGAAACAACGTTTAATGAGATGTATGATAAATATGATGTGTGCATAGCATCAAAGAATATTGAATGTGAAACCGTTGAGTCAAATATTTGCATTGATGAAGCTAGATATAAATGTTACCAGATGGATGAAGTTTCAATTGACTCAAGCGTCTATGATGAGATATTCAGGTATGAAGTATTTGAGCAAGATTCAATGATAAAAGAAATGTATGAGGAGTGTGGCAAAAACACATCCTCTAAAGATAATAAACAAGAAATAATTGAGATAGATAAAGAATCTGATGATGGCATCTTGAATAGGAAAACTGATTTGACATCAAATTACATGTATATCTTTGAAAAAGATCAGGAGAATATAGATGAATGTAGATTTTCCAATGAATCTTACTTGGAGAAGCAAGAATTTAGTGATTTAGATGATCAAGATTTTCTTGATTGTGATGATATTGAGTTTCTTCATGATAATGGACAAATGAATCTGGGAAAAGAAGAAGATGAAGAGTTCTTGGAGAGATTAGAGATAGAAGCAGATTCTATAATTTGTAGCACTCAAGTAAGGAGGGATTATGATAGACTGAATCACGAAAATGAACATAATTTGCAGTCAAAGAATGATGAACCTTCCTATTCAGAGTATAAATCTTATGAATGTATTCAAAACCTTAATTGCAATGAAGAAGAAAGTTTGGATAATCATAATGGAAATGATGAAATCCTTTCAAATGATTTCAACCCTAAAATGGATCAAAACATATGCATGATTGATTTGTTTGATGATGTTCTAAATACTCCAAATTTTAAGAATCTATATACATGTGCTCATTTATCGTGTGCATCTTTATATGATGCATTGGAGGGAGTTGTGAATAAAGGCAACTATGCTCAAATGATTGAATCATGGATTTTTGAATTTTTCAAGAGTTGTGTATGCCAAACATGCCACCAAGAGATGGACAAGAAAGTGAAGTGGCTTATACACATATCTAACTTGTTTAAGAATGCTACCTTGATTGATGCAGTTCAGAGATGGCTTCTTTTCAAGCACAGTTTCTTTGGTGAGTATGTTTTAAAGAAGGTGAGATTGAAGGAAGAATCTTTTTCAATAAAATTCCATAAAGCTTAAAGGAATGTTTTTAGGAATGTATATATCTTATGTTTTTGCTTTGATTTGAAGAAAGACGCAGGAATCAAATCAATACATTGAAGATAGCGACTCAGAATGAAACAAGAAGAGGAGATTGGATGCGACCAGCTCAAGCGGCTTCTGACTTCATACTGGTGAGATCTTATCACTTCAGTTTATTCTTCTCTCTTGTATATGTGTATATAAAAAGACTGCATGATTAAGCATATAATGCATATAGAAACGTTTAAATAAGAAAATTAAGTAGACCAAAGATCTCGTGCCACTAATTAGATTACATGTAATGTATAAGGACCAGGATTATATGAGTAAGATTAGAAGATGGACTAGAACTTTCGAGGGCAAGACCTAGGAAGGTGAAGGGAAGACCTAGACTGAGTATCTGTATATAGTAGTGTTTACAAACGCTTGATGAGTGAGACACTTCGACTTCTACTCTTGATCTCTCATCTGACCTAATCTTCAGACACCTTATATCTTGAGAAAAGAATTCTTATGCCAGCCAGCTTTCTATATGTATGTGTATGTGTTGTTGGGTGCTGCGATGAGCTAGTAGGCGGGTGGAGTCACTCTGACCGGGTGGTCAGAGCCACGAGCTGACGCTAGTTGTGTCGTATGGCCTGACCTACATGTTGTTACGCGCTCATACGGGTTGATAGGCGGGTGGAGTCACTCTGACCGGGTGGTTAGAGCCACGAGCTGACGTTGATTTCGTATGAGGCTGACATTGTGCATCGTGCGCTATGTCGACTCGGTAGATGGGTGGGCTAAACCTGGCCGGGTGGTCAGGTCCACGAGTCGCATCCGATTTCGACATAGGCCGAAAAGTGTGGAAAAATAAATAAATAAAAATAAAAGCAAAGATATAAAGGTTGAGCTGGGATAAAGAATTAAAATAAAGAAAGACAAAATAAAAATATGAGAAAAATATGAAAAGGGTCTGAAGGGGCTTCAGATGATAGAAGATCAATAGGGAAGCCAGAAGCGAGTTTCATAAATTGAGATAGTGAAGACTGGTATATGCAAATGCTTCGGATAGGCTACTAGATCTGACCGGGTCAAGTTAACGAGAGAGCTAAGAAGTTTTCGATTTACTCATATGATTTCTACTCTAAGTGCATTAATGTATTCTGGTATGTTGTATGAGATGCTTTTGTCTACTTTCTTCTCTTAATTCATGGCAAGACTAATGCATTTTCAGGTTTCATGCATCAAGTTAAAATTTTCTTTAAGTTCTGTTTATATGCTATGACTGCTTGATCCTTGCTTGTGTTTGATGTTATGTATGCAGGTTGGTGCATCCAGAGGATGCACAGGTTCAGAGGGGGTGGATGTCGTCATGATCCAAAACCCAGTTTTGGAAGTCAAATTTCAAACACCAAATTGAAGCCCCATTGAAGGTACGTATGAATTGACTCTAATGATTAATCATGAAGACTCTGCAAGATGTACCGCAAGGCTCGGTGGATGGAATTTAAAACGCACAACATTGAACTTTAAGCTTGAGTATATGCAACGATATTAAATGGCTAAGGTAAATTCTTCCATTAGAATTCTTATTGTGTTGTGTGTTCGTTTTTTTTTCCAAGGATCACTTCATGTGTAAGTTGTTCCTTTGCATATCATTTCGTATGATTGCAGTCTTGCATAGAGTAAGCTCATCTCATCTGAGTTGAAGAAATTATTTGTTGCTATTTGTCTCCGCCATGCTCAACCGTATTGAGCTATATGAAGATGAATGTGCATTAAAGTGTTACCCTACACATAAACATGTGTGTCTAATGTATATGTATATGATTGTGTATGCGTTTGGTTATATGACTATGCTAGATTATTATTTATATGCATGCGTGCATAAATACATGTATGTGTGCATGTGGACATACATTATGGATCATGTACGTCTAAAGTGAACATAGTATGATATGAAATAGGAGAGGAAAAAGGGAAACGTATAAGCAGAGGTGGCATTTTTTTTAATGTATGTGTACAGAGGGGAATAAGGAAAATAGGGAGAATGGCGGCAGAAAGTTTTTTTTGGAATGTATGGGTTTTCGTGCGACAGGTGGAGGAGGTAGCGCGTGCTTTTTGAGGAAGAAGAACCCGGGACAGCAGCAGCAGGAGAGGGGCCAAAAGAAAAGAAGTGCGGTGCAGGAGACCTGGGGGAAAGCTAACAAGCGAGAGGGGCTTTCAGTTGAAGAATCGATTTCTGTCTCTGAGATCTCTCCATGGTGGTCTCAAATTACTGTGCGCGGGATCCTCGTGAGTGCCATCATCGGTGCTTTGCTTTGTACTGTCGTCCACAAGCTCAGTTTGACCACGGGGATCGTTCCTTCTCTCAACATCTCTGCGGGGCTTCTTAGTTTCTTTTGTCTACGCATATGGATTGGCTTAGTGCAAAAGCTGGGTATGACACAAAAACCATTTACAAGGCAAGAGAATACTGTCGTCCAGACTTGCATTGTGGCCTACTATGGCGTGGCTTACAGTGTTGTTCCCCTACGCAAGATCCTTATTATTGATTATAAATTGACTTATCCAAGTGGAACAGCAACTGCAGTACTCATCAATGGTTTTTTTTACACCTCATGGTTACACTAAGGCTCGGGAACAGATTCGATGTCTGCTACAGACCTTTTCTTTTAGTTTCTTTTTTAGCTTCTTCAAGTGGAATTTCAGTGGACCTGAAGGGCAGTGTGGCTTTGATAATTTCCCAAGTTTCGGATTGAAAGCATATGACAGCAAGTTCTTCTTTGACTTCAATTTAACCTATGTTGGTGCGGACATGCTGGAGACTGGTATCCAGCCGATTCAGGTAGCTCAAATCTCCAGGGACTTTATGGCTACAAGACTTGTACAGTTGCAGATTCAAAAGCATTGAATGGAAGATTGCCATCAGCAGTTGTACCAATGCAACAAGCACAGGGCATGGGGTTTCCTCTCCCTGGGGATTTTGTGAAAATGGACGATGAACATGATACAACACGGCTACGCATATTTTCTGGGACAGCCAATTTAGCATTAGCGAAGGTAACTGGTTACTGATTGTTTGTATAAAGAAATTCTAGTCACACTTGGTTTCATGCAGGGTTTTTGAATACATCTTCAGGATTGATTCCATGTGCCATTACTCAGGCTGATTTCAGGAAGATAGACAGTCAGCAAGAGACTTATAATTTTCATCTCTAAAGATTTTTGAGTTAGGGAGAATAGCTATGAAATTATTGGTTCAATACCTGTTATATTTACATTACGACATTTTAAATCAAGTTGAGAATCTCTAGCAGATGATTCAAAGGTTTGAAGAATGCATTCTTACTGAGCTAGAATTATTTTCAGAGGCATAATGTGATGCTTGTAAATCTTTCTGTGGCAAATCGATTTCACAGGTAAAATTTTTCAAGGTTGAATGTCACAAACTTGTCTACTGTAACTCAGAATTGTCATAATTTTGATATGTGATAATCTACTTGACTTATTGACTGGACTCATTAGAGTTTTATGGACTTACTTATTTTCTCAAGCAGGTATTATGGTACTTATAGGTAAGAAATCTGCAGGTCATGCAGACTCTTGATAATGGATGAAGAGAAAGTTATCTGATGGGAAGTTAATTCAATGCAGTTACAGAATGAAGCCATGTGACTCATAGAACTCTGTGGCAAACAGTTTTTAATATCATTTTTGCTGGCTCATCATCATGTGAAGTCTATGAGTTTCTTTTCCATGAACTGGCATAAATCTTTAAATCAATTACAGGGAAACACTATAAAAGTGGGATTCAACGAATGATATACATTGCAGTTTTTAATGCGATTTTTTTGTTTGGCATTTATTATAGGAGATATGCTCAGTGAGGGTGAAGGTGATGAATTCTCTCTTTTTTTTTTTTTGAATTTGTATAACATTTTGTGGGAATCTCAGGGGAATGTCATGGAAGACTGGAGTTATTTATTTATGCACATGTTACTTTTCATGGCTGAAATGTGAATATTTATCAGAATCATTTGCAGAATAAAGGAAAGCTTTGAGTCGATGGATAATTAAATATTTCTGAAACCAATACCTCTTCCTGATGCCTCATAAGTATAAAGGGAAGAAGAAACCAGTTGTTGGACCTTTTCTCAGAGATGATGTTTATTCATATGGGCTGATTAATTTTGTGGTGATGTGAATTTCATGTTCATAATTGTGCAAGATTTCATCATCCTTACATGTGTGAAAGCATAGCATTTTACAGTTCTGTCCTGCAATTATGCATCTGTTGGCAGTGATGAATGTGAAAAAGTATACTACGTTTTAATTGGGTGCATTTGCTCTCAAGCCGTGCTTGAAAGGAAGTTCCTCATTCATCTCGAGCTGGCATCTCTTATGGCTGATATGCCTGGATACAATAGAGCTTGTTGTGCTACCTATTGGACCCGTTTGTAGGCTTGAACCTCCGTTTTTGTCTTGGTGAATGGTCGCATGATGCATCTACTCAAATGGGCTTTTGGATGCTGTGGAGGAAATTACTACTGTCAGACTTTAAAACATAAAAGCCACATTCCTGAAACAGAAATTTGCATGCTTAGTATAGACACATAGGGAAGTAATGGTTGTTGCAAAGATATCCATACCTTACGTCTACATGGATCAAGCTTCTAGCTTGACATTTGATTGCATAGATCACTACCAGAAGTTGCTTATGGCACAAAAGAAGTCCTCGTAAATGTAGATCTAGAAAAATGCAATAAATGTTTCAATTTTTGTTTTAAATCGATACGATAAAACCAATTTTTTTTATGCTTTAGCTAATTACGAACCACAATAGCTAGTTGTTTTACCCTATCGGAACTCCTCTTCAAAATCACTCAAGCTAGGATAGTGCTCTCTTACTGCACCCTCCTTTTTCTGAAACTCCTCGACAGCGTTTCACGACAAAAATTGAAGAGACTAAGGTTAGATGGAGGGGGAGAGTATTTCTCTAATGAGCTCAGTGATTACTTATGGAATGCAGGTATAAAAAGGGAAGTTACTTGCAGGTACTCTCCTCAACAAAATGGTGTAGCTGAAAGGAGAAATACAACTCTTGTTGAGTTTGCAAGATCAGTCATGAAATAAAAGAATTGCCCTAATTATGTGTGGGTTGAGGCTATAAATACAGCTACATACTTGGTTAATAAGTTACCATGTCAAGCTTTGCGGGGTATGACACCATATGAAGCTTGATGGGGTAAGAGATGTTGGAGATAGATGTCTGCGGAAGTATGCAAACAACACAAGGAAGGAGAAGAAGCTTTGAGCACAACACACAATACTCAATGTATTACTAGAGGATGTACAAAGATAAGTAGCCCATTAGGGCAATAGGCTTATATACAAGCCGGGGGAAAAAAACCTCCTAAAGAGGGAAAAAAGTGCCCCGGCGGTGTCGGCGCGAAAGCGACGGTCGGTGGATCAGGGCGACCGCCAAAAAGACGGTGCACGCGGGGTACTTGAAGCAACCTGAGGTAATTGATGGAGACTCAAAAGTTTGAGTAGTAATGCAATTTTAAGACCCTTTAGCACTTCATCATATGTGCTCTTTTTCTTTTAAGCCAAAGTGAGTATGACTCTAAAAAAATCTTCTTCGTAGTTAATTCATTTACTCAAAGAAATCAATTTGAAATATGTTTAGGCTTATTGTCGTGATTTTTCATAAGCCAAATGTGTGGCAACTAAAAGCTTGTTCACGTCTATATAATGCTTATTCTTTGAACTATTTCTAGTAAGGATGCCTATATCTTTTTTTTGTATTATACGGCACATGGGGGTGCCTCTACAAGATCAAGGTAACTAATGGAAACTCAACATATGGAAATTTAATCATATCATAGTATTTGGAAAAGTGATTTGTCTTGCGTGGTCAAAGATTATCTTTCGTAACGAGACAAAACAAAGTGGGTTCAAATTCCTTTCACACGGCCATTATATTAAGCGTCAAAGTGAGTGTCAAAATGAATGGTCTACAAAGCTAAGGCATCCCATCTCTAGTTTTGAGAAATAAAACTCACTTTTCAAAAGAATGAATTCAAACAGAAGTCACTTCTTTCAACAGTGACTTTACAAGTATTGAAATATCAACCCATATTCCTCATGTACTGTCACACCAATTCCATTCCTCCAAAGAATTTAACAACACGTTTTACCATAAGTTTCATACTTCACAAAGAAAAATCATTCTTTTGTGGAAATACATATCGCAGACAGTAAAAGAAAACCAGAGAATATAAATGTTGTGCTAATTTCTTTTCACGTGCGACCATATGTTAGGAAATCATATCATAACGGAAATGTTCTGAATTTTAACTCGGTTGTACCTGAAAAGATGGAAAACAGAACAATAAATTTCTCTTTTAATCATAACTCAGGGGAACGAAAACTGTAACGTCACTGGTTGAATGTAGAAAGCAATCGAATACTCTCTTTTTGTTTGCATCGTCCATGATCTCAGAGATGGAATACGGAATGGATTCTATCTACAAATCTAACCATTTCAACATATAAAGGTATCAGATTGTTCGATCTGCCTCATGTATAGGGATGATCACTTACAGTTCAGGAGGATAAAGATAATAACAATTTAGTATCGCTATTAGGAAACGAAACTCATGGCATGTAAATCTGCAAGAACGCGACAGATGCTAAACAGCTCATCTACAAGAAGTAACGCATGTCCTCAAGGGATAGATGCACAATTAATATATAAAAATCATGGGTACAGTTAGAGTTTGGAAGTATGACGATAACATCAAAAGCGTCGGCTGTATCAGAGCATTGTATATGTGCAGACAGACGTTCATGGAAAAAGTCGATATCGGAAGTGACAAAGAATGTGAGTTGAATTCAGAATCGATCATCATAAAATTAAAGCTTCAATCATTCACTATAACTTGGCGCATCTGTCAGAATATGACCGTCGATTGTCGCTAGGTGAAGAACAAGAAATGGAGTGTTTGCGCAATTAAACAAATGGAATTCAGCCATGGAGCGCAGATCAAATATGCAACAGAGCGTTGATAGATGTTCACAGCAGCTCTCACATATAACAGAATATCATGCACCATTCATCATCATACCTCCGAGAACTTCATGGGTAGAATTAGAAATTAATATTCTCGCTGCGTCAGGGAATTTATCAATGAGCGCCAGAAGATATGGCATCCTTATTGTCATGGGAACGGGGAAACTCGTGTCGTTAACAGATTCGTCAGAGGAGTTAACTCATCAAAAGTGATTCCATAGAAAATTGCGCTCAATCAGATGTGTCTTTTCTTCGCCAGGGAGAACTTGTCGGAGTCGTCAGATCATTGGCACAATCATTATCGTCCTCGGCCAGCCATCAGAGAATCAACCCACAATATCGCGCAGATTGGCCTCCCTCAGCAGCGGTTGTTCCCGGAAAAGAGATGCCTCCCCCCCGATTACTATATCGATCCCTCTCGGAAGTACTGAACATAATCGCCTTCTGTTCAAGAACGACCGCCTTCCTACCCGTGTGTGCTCCTTCCGTTTATCTCTTTCTCATGCAGAACTCCAATCCCATCAACACATGGCCATCCCTTTTCCTATTATCCTCTGCATGCGCCACTTTCTTTATCCAAAAGCTACCCGTCCGCTGCATGTCACTCCTTTTGTTTTTATAGAATTGAAACTCTATAATTAGAGTTTGCCAAAAAAAAAAACGTAGAACTAATGTGCCTCATGACATGTCCTCCCTCTGGATAATATTCATATAGTATTACCTCATTTTTAATTGCTCTGCCAAATCAAAAGGTGTAAAGCTCTTGCATTGCTCACTTCAATGTTAGCACCATGATTTAAAAGAACATAACAAGTTCCAGATTTCCTACTCGAAGTAGAGATCAAAATTCTCTACGACAGCGGTCCTAGACTGTTCACACACATCATTACCTAAATATATCAACAAATCCCCCTTCAGAGTGATGTGGTGAACAAGTAGTTGGCCCTTATGTATAAGGAAGTGCCAAGCTATATGGAAATCATTCCACAAAAGGAAGTAAGCCCAAAGCTTTGCGGAAAGCTTCAAACTTCTCCTTAGGGAGAGCCTTCATGAAAAGGTCTGCAATGTTCTTATGCGTGGGCACATATGCCAAGCTGATCTCCCCAGCAGACAACCTCTCCCTGACATAGTGATAATGCACCTCAATGTGCTTAGTGCGAGCATGGAACACAAGGTTCCTCACAACTGCCAATGCACTTTGACTGTCTGTGAAGATGGTGGTGGCAGAAGTCTGACCAACACCCAAATCAGCCATAAGGCGTCTGAGCCACATACACTCAACAGTCACTGTGAAAATTGCCCTATACTCAGCCTTACAACTAGAAGTGGCCACAGTAGGCTGCTTCTTGCTCAACCAAGATATACATGAGCTACCAAGCATGAAGCAAAAGCCACTAGTGGACACACGAGTGTGTCATAGCAACCAGCCCAATTAGATTCAGAAAAAGCATGCAAATCTGGTGGTAGTGATCCCCCCTTGGGATAAAAAAACTCAAGTAGTCGAGTACCACTCAAATAGCAAAAGATGCACTTAACTGTGTATCAATGCTCGACTCCTGGGCAATGCATAAACCTACTCATCTGTGAGACAACAAATTGAATATCTGCCCGAGTAATGCATAAGTAAATCAAGCATCCAACAGCCTCCTGATAGAGAACAACATCAAATGCATCTCCCGCATCATGAAGGCTCAATCGTAAACCTGTCTCCATAGGAGTGGCAATAGGCTTACAATCTTCAAGGCCAAAACAATGCAATAATGTGTCAATATATTTCGTTTGAGACAAAGCCATTCCAAAAAATGGTTCTTGCTTTAAACCATATCATGCCTTCTTTCACCTGCACACCTGGTTTTCATGCCCTTTTTGCACAAAGCCACAAGGCTGAAAAACACACTTCTTCATGCAAGTCACCATTCAAAAATGTTGTTTTAATGTCCAACTGATGTACATTCCAACCATGATGGGTTGCAAGTGCACAGATGCTCCAAACAGTAGTCATACGGCATGTAGGTGCAAAGGTCTCATCAAAATCAATGCCTCTTTTCTATGCATAACCCTTTGCAACAAGCCTAGCCTTATACTTGTCAACTGTACCATCTGGTTTACTTCAGCTTGTATACCCACTTAGTGCCAATGGCCTTCTTGCCAGGAGGTAGGTCACATAAAGACCAAGTACCATTCTTCATTATAGCATCATATTCAAATTGCATATAAACCATCCAGTTTTTTGAATTTTGTGCTTCATCAAACGAAATAGGCTCATTCTCATCACAGAGACTAGATGCAGCCATAGCATAGAAATCTGATGCAAAAGAGGCACTATGAGAGCCTAAACGAGTACGATATGATAGAGATGCATCATTTGCTATCACGCAAAGTCTGCACTAGCCATTTTGGCATAGTTTTTTCCTGCTCTATATCAGCTCTCTCATCAACTAGTGCATCATGTAAATTTGCATTAGAAATGGAATGATTTGCATCATCACTTGAAACCTGCAAAGGCTGAGAAGTTGCCTCATTGGGACCTGCACTAGACTGTCCACCTGTAAAAAGAGACAGCAAAGTATCATACATGTCTTTAGAGCTAACAAATGTCTCCTTAGTACATGAAAGCAATGGTTGAATAGCATCTTCCACAAAAACAATGGCATGGCTAACCAGAATTTGTTTAGTATGTGGATGATACAGACGATAGCCTTTACTTTCAGAACTGTACCCAACAAAAATACATTTTACTGCTTTATCATCCAATTTTCTGCGATGTTGTTTAGGCACTAATGCATATGCCAAACAACCAAAAACATGGAGATGAGCAACATGTGATTTGCGATCATGTCAAGCCTCATATGGAGTGATGGACTGCAACGCTTTAGTGGGACACTTGTTTAGTACATATGATGCAAACATGACAGCCTCAAGCCAGAAACTATGTGGTAAAGCCTGACTCTTGACCATACACCTCACCATCTCCATGAGCGACATGTTCTTTCATTTAGCAACTCCATTCTATTGAGGTGTATATGGCAGTGTACACTAGTGTTTTATCCCACGTTCAGCCAGAAATGCATTAAAATCAGAAGACATATATTCCCCCCCTCGATCAGAATGGAGGGTGCCCATTTTACATGCTGACAGATTTTCAGCCAAAACCAAAAACTGTTTGAAGCACATGAACACTTTGGACTTTGCCTTCAATCCATATACCCATGCATGCCTGGAAAAATCATCGATGAAAGTCACCAAGTAAAGATAATTCCCAAAAGAAGGTGTCTCCATAAGACCACAGACATCACTATGTACAAGCTGCAATTTCTGAGTAGCCCGAACTGAACCATCTTTTGGAAAGGATGAACGCTGCATTTTGCCCAAAATACAGCCTTCACAAACATGTTTCCCAGGTGCCTCAAGTTTTGGCAAAGAGGACACCATTTCAGATTTCTGCAAGCTTAGCAAACTAGCAAAATTGAGATGACCAAAGCGTGCATGCGAAAGCTTTGCATCTGACATAGCCTGAGAATCATTTACTTCACATGCCGAATCATTTACAAATCTTTCATAGTCTATGAGCTTATATAGCCCACGGCATAAAATGCCAGAAGCAATAATCACATTGCCATTTGATAGATCATGAACTGTACACCTGTCATCAACAAATTTCACAACCAAGTCAATCTTGGCTAATGCAAAAACTGATAACAGGTTCTTCTTGATCCCTAGCACAAATAACACATCTGACAAAGTGAAAGAACTACCATCAGCAGTAGTCAAAATGATCTTACCAACTCCCATAACTAGATAAGAGGAGTTGTTGGTGCATGTAACAGTATTCCCTGTAGGGGCAGGCTCGAGTGAAGAGAAGAAACTGCGCTACGAGGTAATGTGTTTGGTCGCCCCACTGTCAAAATACCAAACATCTGAGTCTACTGCAGACATGCACTGCTCATGAGAAGATGGGTCAAAACTGCAGACAGTAGTAAAAGCCCATTCTTCTTCCTGCACAAGATTAGCAAACTTTGTTTTTTGTGTAGAGGCCTCTGCAACAACCATTCAAGCCTCTTCTTCTTTGCCTCTTTAGCACCCAGTTTTGGACACTTCTTTATGATATGATCATTCCCTTTACAGTACTTACAAAACAATTTCTGCTTTTTCGATTTCTTCTCATCTTTATCTTCCTTCTTGAAATATGCAGAATTAGAAGATTTCTGCTTACTAGTTGAAGAGCTCCATTTTCCTTTGCCCTTATGACTAGCCAAGAAAGCTTGATCTGCAACTCGCATAATGGACCTGTTCTGCCTGGACTGATCTTCCTGCAACAGAACAAAGACTAACACTTCTTTATGATATGATCATTCCCTTTACAGTACTTACAAAACAATTTCTTCTTTTTCGATTTCTTCTCATCTTTATCTTCCTTCTTCGAATATGCAGAATTAGCAAATTTCTGCTTACTACTTGAAGAGCTCCATTTTCCTTTGCCCTTATGACTAGCTAGGAAAGCTTGATCTGCAACTCGTATAATGGACCTGTTCTGCCTGGACTGATCTTCCTGCAACAGAACAGAGACTAACTCCTCAAATTATAAGGAATTTGGATTGCCTTTCATCATCAACCGTAGAGTAGAAGCAAAACTCTGATATGAATCAAGAAGACCATTCAGAATAGTCTGCACAAGTAAGCTATCTGGTATAACCTCATCAGCAAAAATCAATTGTTCCTTCAAGTCTTTGATCTTTGTTAGGAAACTGTCCATAGAATTACCTTCATTCATGTGCTCACTCTCCAACTGTTTTCGGAGGTAACCAACAGGAGCCTCATTCATAGCTTGGTACAATGTGGTAAGTGTATCCCAAGCATCCTTAGCTGTTCTGCAAGAGGGAATGTGAGGAATAATGGCACGTCTGAAAAACAAAGCTATCAATGCATGTGCCTATGCATCTCTACCATCCCAGCGAATCTGCTCTGCAATAGGTGTAGCAAAAAGTGCAGCACGAATAGGAATATGCAGAATATCATCATCTTTGACACCTTCTACATGAGCTTCAGTACCTGCAGTTGTAACAGTTGCACGTGTGATACGACATTTTTCGACATCCTACACAATGTTCCACAGTCCTTTTGCAACCAACACATGTCTTATCATATAAGCCTAGAACGGGTAGTTGGTACAATCCAACTTATCCTCAACAGCCAACATACGGAATACATCACTGCTTTCAGCCATGGCCGGTGACTAAAATACCTTGATGCAAAAAATTGATTGTATCTCAAAAAGTTGAATAGAACTGCCCAGATAACTTCTACTACACCTGTAGTAGACTTTGAGACGTTTATACTGACGAACAGAAACTGGTATATACCTTTGGCACCAAAAGACAAATTAGCCTACGTAAGCGTTGCGATAGTGCGTTCGGAGGCCAAATCGAGCTCAGATCACGATTTCGACACCACATAACGAAGTTGTTTTGATCTGGAAAACACATTGAGTATGGTCACCAAAATTTGTGCAATTCTGAGACTGCAAACGAAGGAGTGTCGATGACACCCTAGATGAAGCAACGACCTGCCCTGATACCAATTGTTGGAGATAGATGTCTGCGGAAGTACGCAAACAGCACAAGGAAGGAGAAGAAGCTTGTAGCACAACACATAATACTCAATGTATTACTAGAGAATGTACAAATATAAGTAGCCCATTAGGGAAATAGGCGTATATATAAGCCGGAGGAAAAAACCTCCTAAAGAGGGAAAAAAGTGCCCCAACGGTCCTAGAGTGTTCACACACATCACTACCTGAATATATCAACAAGAGACCTGCCTTAGATCATTGCAAAGTGTTTGAATGTTTGGCTTATGCATATGTACCATATCAGTTAAGGAATAAATTAGAACCAAAAGCTGAAAAGTATGTGTTCATTGGTTATGATGATAAGTAGATGGGTTATAGGTTGTGGAGTCCATCCACAAAGCAATTCCTTGTATCGAAGGATGTTAATTTGATGAGCAAGGTACTTGGTATGCAGGTACAATTAATATTCATGCAAGTGATGAAGAAACATTGAACCAGAGGAAAGGTAAATTAAAGGTTCAAATATTTGAAGAAGAAGAGAACAATGAAGCACAAGTCTTAAGAAGGGCATACAAAGTCTTAAGAAGCAGATGGATAAAGAGTTCAAGATCAGTGACTTGGAAGACTTGTCATATTTCTTTGGAATGGAGATTTCATATACTCAACATGGAGTGTATGTGACTCAAGAAAGGTATCTGAAGAATTTGCTAATCAAGTTTAAAATGGAAGATTTCAGGGTAGCACCTACTCCAATGGAGGTGAATCATAAATTGAGCAAATATGGAGGAGAAGAATTCAAGGACATGAAGTTATATCAAAGTTTGGTTGGTAGCCTAATCTATGCTACATTGACTAGGCCTGATTTGTCATATGCAATTGGTTTGTTGTGTTAATTCATATATTGTCATAGGAAAGAACATTGGATTGCAGGACAAAGGGTGCTAACATACATTAAGGGTACACTCAAAGAAGGTTTGTATTATGGATTCACATCAGATACAAACATCAAGGTATATAGTGATACAGATTGGCCAGGTTATCCTGATGATAGGAGATCAGCCTATGGGTATTTATGTTATGTGGGAGATAAATTAATCTCTTGGTGTTCTAAGAAGCAACATATAGTTGCTTGGTCATCTACAAAAGCAAAGTATAAAGGTATGGTTGAAGCTGCAAAGGAGGTTATATGGTTGAAGATTCTCATGAAGAGTTTTGACATCATTCAAAGTACACCCACTATTCATGGAGATAATATGAGTTCATTGAATCTAGTTGTGAACCCCGTGTTTCATGCCAAGATTAAACATATTGAGATATAATATCATTTCTTGAGAGAGAAGGTGATTGATAAAGAGATTGAATACATACATACTTCAAAAAAATATCAAATTGCAGAAATGTTAACCAAAAGCTTGGATGGACCTAAGTTACAAAGGTTCAAAGACATGGCAGGTGTAAAGAAGATGGAGAAAATCACAATTGATGATTGAGGGGGAGCTGTTGATGCAAGACAATCATCAATTGATGATTAGGATAAGGTTTGAAGTCAAAGAATGAAGCAAAGATCAAAATCAGAGGCATGAAAACTAGTGCATGATAAGAAGATGAAGACTTGTACATACATGTACATTAAACTTGAAATTAGTTCACATATACTTTTGTAATAGTGATGAGCTTGTACATATATGCCTTTATCCTTTTAAGGAATGCTTTTTTACAAGTATAATTCCATAGTTGAGTGACCTCTGTACAAGTTTTAAGATCCTAATTGTAATCAGGCTGAGAAAATTTGAAGTAGGAACATTTACGTGTGTAAATGTGAAGAACTGAAGATAGGTACAGGTGCAATCTCGATCGTCGATGTTTTGATCATATCTTCTTCTACAATGTAAAGTTTTGAGAAAGTAAGCACTCATTCTTTAAGTTCAGAGATAACCTACTTATGGCTAAAAGCATTTGAATAAACGGGTTCTAGTTTGATAGAAACATGCATTAGAAGTTGTAGGTGTCAAAATCAACTATTCAAAAGAACGGTTTCAAATATAGGTGCATTGTTTGGATGAAATCTCAAGCTCTTTTAATCCCTTTAAAGAGTTCTAACTTGGAGGAGTTGCGCAACCTTTAGCCAACACGTTGTACAAAGTTTCATTAGAAACTTTACACATTTGATCAGTTAATGAGTGGATTAAGTGAAGCAGACTTTTGTGTGTATTGAGTTTGTTCAAAGTTAGTTCAAATCTTGATAATTTGGCAATAGTTTTCCAAAATTGGTTGAGGTTATGAGTTGTTCTTGATATAGAGCTGCTCTAGCATCAAGGATAACTTGTTCTTTTGGAGATGAACACTCTCCATCAAGAAATACAATAGAAAAGCAACATATTGGCTATTCAATCCCTTTTTAATGTTAATACCCAACTCCACTAGGAGGCCAACACTTTGTATAATCACCACAAAGTGACCTCAACCAAGCTATCAAAATTATGATGCCCAAACTAAGTGCCAAAAAATTGTTTATATAAACTATAGAGATGCTAGGAGTGGCCTTGCTGAATCCTAGCCTTAACTGTTGTACATGCCAAAAGTGGTTGCCAAAGTAGTGGAAGAGTGGGTTAATTATGGTTTTGGTAGCCCAACCCAATTAGGCCGTCAATCATGCTTTTTGACCCCACCAGAGCTTGGCAGCGATACTCTGTGCATTAAATTTCATTGTAACACTTACTAACATACTTCCATCTGTCATTTGCCACCCAAATTAGCCCATGGTAGAACCCATCATAAGTCAGTAGCCACCCAATATCCCTTGCTTGTCAGAAGGAGAAGACACCCATTTGGTGAGATGGGAGAAATGATAGTCACCCTAGTGGGAATTGCCAAGCAAATAGTAGAAACCCACATGATGCAACGAGTGCCCAAGTTGGGCTTCATCTAATGTGTAATCACAGGAAGAACATTGTCAAATCATCATGTAGTAGGTTAGGTGGTTGTCTCAATAAGCCAAGGTTTCCCTGTGTAATTCCAACTCACTCTGATATGTCCTTGCAAAGAGAGTTTCCCATTGCTCTCCAAGTCACCAAAGTGTGGTGTTTCCAACAAAAAGGGCATCCCCCATGGGCCTCGCCTTTATCTGTGAGGAGTGCCAAAGGAGGTCACCTCATCGTGCTAAGAGTGGAGGTCGCCTTTATGAGATGTGGAGCATAAAGAATGCCATCACCTAACTATGCTAAGCATTAAAATGGTAATCACCCTAATAATGCATGTCCCAAAAATGGTGGTTGCCCTTCATTACCAAGTAGGAGGTGGATTGCCCAAATAAGTGGTGTCAAACATAGGAGTCGCCTAAATCATGAGTTGATAATAAAAGAGAGTCATCCAATAAGACTTAGGGAGCCGCCCAATTGCTGCAATATACTAAATGGTTGCCTTGGTGAACCAAAAGGTATGATAGTCATTGGGTAGTCACCCAATATTCAATATGGTGACGAGGGCAAGCCCATTTATTGGACTTGCAAGGAGGGTGAGCAATTCAAGAATAATGACGAGTGATATGTTCATAAATTGGAAAGTTTGGTTTCAACGTGCTTTTGGCTTCCATAAAATAAAACAAGTGGGCTCAAGCCATGCATATGAATTGGTTGAATACTTTTGCCTTGACAAGGAATAAGGAGAATAATAGCTTAGTCCATTGCAAACATACACTACTCATGAGAAAACGGTTCATGCTGCAAATAGTAGTAAATACCCATTCTTCTTTCTGAACAAGATTAGTAAACTTTGTTTTAGGTGTAAAGGCCTCTAAAACAATCATTCCAACCTCTTTCTTCTTTGCCTCCTTTGTTGACAATTTAGGACAACAACCATTGCAACCTCTTTCTTCTTTGCCTCCTTTGTTGTCAACTCTTTATGGCATGATCATTTGCCTTATAGTACATGCAAATTATTTTTTTCTTTTCTAGTTTATTATTATCTTTATCCTCCTCCTATGACTATGCAGCATGCGCAAAATTTTCTTACTAGTAGATGAGATCCATTTACCTTTGCCCTTCTGGCATGCTAAGAAAGCTTGATCTTCCACAATCATAATTGACTTGTTTTGCCTAGATTGTTCTTCTTACAACAAAATAGAGACTTAAGAAGCAAAAATCTGATATGAATCTAGAAGACCATTAACAACACTCGACACAAGTGAACTATCAAGAAAGATTGCATTAGGAAAAATCAAGCACTTGTTTATATCTTTGCCCTTTATTAAAAAATTATCCAAAGAATCTCCTTCATTCATATGCTCTCTCCAACTATTTCGAAGGCAAGTGACAAGTGCCTCCATTCTTGCTTGGTACAATGTTGTGAGGGATAATGGTACATTTGAAAAACAAAGCTATCAATGCATGTGCTTGTGCATTTTTGCCATCCCATGCAAGTTGCTTATATAGGTGCAACAAGAGCAACAACATGACGAAGAAATTGAAGATCATCTTCAACACCATCTACATCAACTTGAATAACTATATTTACATGTAATAGGGCATTTTTTACCACCTTGTAGAACATTCCATAATTTTTTTGCTTCCAATACATGATGCATCATATATGCCCACAATGGTAATTTATACCATGCACCTTATCCTCAATAACCAACATACAAATTATATCATTTTTATTAGCCATGGTTTGTGACTTAATAGCTTGTTGTAAAAGAATGATATGATATACATCATTGTTTTCAACAATGGCCAATGACTCAATAACCTGCTGCAAAAAAAATAAGGTTGAATCACCAAAATATATATAACTCTCAATATTGAATGGTTTGATGCATGCATTAATTGATTTCAAAGCTAGAGGGAAAGTGAAGAAATTCCTTTTTCTCAAACATTTCTCACCTACAACAAGGATTAAATCGCATTTAATCACTTCAAAATTACACAAACAAGATAGATAATACTTATGTAACTCAAACAAGTATCACTCACCCACAAAGAATCAATAAACTCGCTCAAAATGCATAGATCACAAAAAAGTTTGAGAAGAGAGATCACAACTTCATTCAACCAAAAAAAGTCCTACAATCAAGTCTTTGCATTTACATAAGCTTCATGAAGGAAGACTCTTCCCTTCAAATAAGATGAAATGGTAACACAACACCTCGAGTATATAGAAATCTTGCTTGCTACCCATTTTGAAAGGTTTTTTCAAAGGTAGATAAGAAATACAAATATAATCTATTTAAAAATGCAAAAAAAAACTTTAACGAATTTCTAAGGACTTACCATAGATGTGTAACAATTTGATAGTTTATTGTTTTTTTATCCATGTTGTTTCGCATCTATTTTTAATTGCTAAATTGTGTCACAAGAAGCTTTATTGTATTTTGATCCACATTGTTTCAAATCTCTCCCATTCCTAAATTGTGTCACAAAGAAGCACATTCCTTTTGTCCTCACATTAAAAAGTTTACTTTATAATACCTCTGATAAGAGTGCATCATTGACTTCTAGGAAGGTCTGGACTTTGCTAAAGAATCTTCTCAAGGTGTAATCTTTATGAATATTGACTTCGACAAGCCAACTTTCTCAAGCTATTAGACTAAAACACTCTATCAGGCAAGGATGCCCCTTGGCCCCTCTCCTCTTTGCTATTGGTAATGATAATCTAAGCTACCTTGTGAAACATTATGCTGACTTGGGCCAAATTCATGGCGTCTCCCTACCTCTCAATCAAGAACATATATTCATGAGAATGTTTGCTGGTGACACGAATGCCGGTAGGACCAACATTGATACTTTTTGGAGATGCCTAAGCACATTATGTGTGGCTTCAAGATCCAAAATAAACCACTCTAAAACTATGTCAAAGCAGTTGCAAGACACCCACCCCCATTTCTTGTTGACCAAGGCTGACAGCTGATTCCTAGTGGGCAAATCTTCCACTTGTTAACTGTTCCAAGGGGATTTGACATATCGATGGGCCAACAATGGAACTAGGTTCTCTCGAAGCTCGATAACAAATTGACCTATTGGAAAGGTATGCAAATCAACCTAGCAAGAAGGGCCATGGTGATTAACATGTTCCTGATTTCTTGAGCTATTAACTTTCTCTCTTGTATGGTCCTCTCCAAGGTGGATAAGCACTTCCACACCACATAATCCTGATGTCCGATCACCATTGCAATTCTATTGTCCCTAGAGGATTCTGAATCGTTTCTCTTATCTTCCTTGACCTAAACTCATTTTTTAATGCGAACTATGATATCTAGTCATTCAAGCAACTAATATAAACTATTCAAGGAAGCCTCGCTTCTCACACTTGGAAATGGCAGATAGAGTAAATAGTTAAGGTTAGCCACATCCTAACTTGAAGATACAGATAGTATGATTATTATAAATACAAAAGTCTTCTTACACCTATAATCAGTAATTTATGGGTATACGTGGACTAAATATAGCGACAAGCAACAATCAGTGACTCCAACTTTAGATCTTCATAAAGAAGTCTGTTGATTTTCTTTTCTACAGATTTGTTTAAGCATTGGAAATGGGGTTAGGATTTGATTTTGTCAATTCGTGAAACGTGGGTGTAGAAGTTAACGGATTGTGCCAAACACGCTTGCTCTCCAGACCAAAGTCAGGGAACAATTTCAATAAAATCATCATCATTCTTGTTTTTCTTTCACTTGATGGACATTTCAAAATGTGGAAGCCAATCTTGCCAAGAAACTGAATTTTGATTGTGTGGCATCAGATATTGCTTGCTCCAAAATTTTTTGCAAAAAAGCTCCAGCTTTCCCAGAAATGTATTCAAATGCCAGCATCATAAAATTGGGCGCATCAATTTGTGTTGTAATTGCGATTTTCAACATCGTCGATGGCCTGCTGGATAACTTGGGAACCTGTGATGAAACACAAAAAGTGAGCTACGCTTTCTAGCCAAAATATGAACATGTAAACCTGCACAAGTACTATGAGTGACATTCAGTTTCTAGCGCTAAACGTATATCTCAACTCCTTACGCATGTATACTTGCCAAATAGCTGCTGTATCTGCTGCTGGACAGCTCAACCAGCAATTATCAGTTCAATCAGTTTCATGAACACTTGAAACATCTCATCGAGAGTATAGTCGACCTTAATCCATAGTGAGTTTACGAGAATTTCATCTTCTAATAAGCTCGAGTTGATCCAGTTTTCAACGAGAGCAAAGCGCATAGGGCACCCTGAATGACGAATCGGGGCTTTTGCCATTGCCTATACAAACCGAGTAAAACGCATTCACATGTCACCTGGATATTTCTTACCACAGATTTCCCATCACCTTAATATCATCAAAAAGAAATAGATTGCAACAATCTAGATCCTTGCTCAAATTCTACACACTTCCTAATGCTTCCGACGGAAATTACAAGTGAATCGTGGCGACTTTAGTTCTTCATTACAATCAGTCGCAATTAGATTGACTACAAGACGGTTCTACGTCATTATATTGATGTTACAGTCACTCGTAGAGCTGCAGAAATGACAGACGCTCAATGTAACAAACGATTGCATTCAAAGGTGATAGGGTTCTAGAAAAATCATAAACTTCTGATGTTCAAGATATTTTGGATAGTTCATAGGTGCGGAAAGGAAATATTCAAACAAAAACTTTCCCACACAGGAAATAGTTCTGAATTAAGAGCTCTAGAAAAATCACATACTGTCTAACCGTCCGAACTATAGTATTAATCCTGTGAATTCCTTTGAGCATATAATAAGAAAGGAACTACGAATGTTACGAATAACTACAACGTCATCGACAAATTGATTATGCTGGTGTCCTCTTCATCCACCTTCAGATATTTGAGTGAATACCTACAATAAAGTCTTGAGTGCAAAGAAAGACTTTCAAAGAGCCTTTGGGATCATACTGAAGCAGCAATCTAGAACCTTGAAATATACATAGTCGGATCGTGCACATAACGTTACCCCAAACACGGCTGAACTTCCTCGTTGACATAAATCATTTCCCCGAGCCGACGTGCATTCATGAGCACAACCTGCAATTATTTTAGACTACAAACAATCGAAACTTCTTATAGGTCACGCGGACAAATCACCAGCGCCAATTTCAGAGCCGAAGCGAAAAGACCTTTGCAGCAGGCTCTGGATCTATGTCTAACAACTACACATGGTGAATCCGGGCCTCAGTGAGAAGTTCATCAATAATGATGGCATCACGTTCATTTACCCAATCGATTTGTCATCATCAGCCCACGGAATAGAAGCATGTTTACCGCGAGTCAAATGCCCACGGCTGCAGCAATCTTTATCCACGAAAACCAGCCGCAAAGCTCAGTACACAAAACCACACTGAGAAGTGTGAGAAGCCTACAACCTCGTGGGACACTGAATTAAAAACTCGAACTCGATCGACATGATCTACAGGTAACTATGATATACGTGCCTAAAGTATTCTACTCCAAGTGTAGCTGTCCCTTTGTGCAGAGGAGTAGACGCATAGAACTCCGTTGGCATAGCGAAAGAAGACTAACGATTATTACTCTAGCTTCCAGGGAACGGGTGATAGGACCATGGAACATTCGTCCTCCACCAGCAAGAGAAAGAAGCGCGTGGCATCGTCAAGGGATACCAACTATTGTACCGCAAACCAGTACAGCTTCATCGACTACTTCGTATCGCTCAACACAGGAGCAGGAGAGATATAGTCGCCTAAGGTCTCCTGTTTGCCACTGAAATAGATATTTGACTGACCGGACAAAGCTGAATTAAAATTTTGTTTATGAATGACATATATTGGAATTTGAGTTCACTGGGGGCACTTGACAAAACAAAAATTTTTAAAAAAATAGGCGGAAAATTTTAAAATATAATATGTTATCGCGCATTCGTTGACAAACAAAAATTTTTTAAAAAATAGGCGGAAAATTTTAAAATATAATATGTTATCGCGCATTCGTTGACATGGGAGGGTAGAAATAATATGTTTATTTCCTTCACATAAGCATATCGACACATACGAGAGCTTACATAATATTTTTTAAATCTTAATAAATGACGTGGCAAGCAACGGCAAGTTATACCATTAACGGCAACTGGAATGGGAATGGGCATGATTGTTTCCACAAAATTGTTTGATGATGTGTCTCTCTCAACTTCACCTCCACCACCATTGTGTTGCACATCAAGTGACACCACATGAGCAAGGATATCACACGTCAAGAGAGGCTAAGTATTAATTTTTTCAAAGATTTGGTGCTTTTAATTATTAGAAATATCATTTAAACTTCTAAGATTGATTTTTGTAACTAATTTTATAACATAAATTTCCAATTGTAAATTACTGCTCATTTTGTACAAGTTGAGGAGTCCTCTAGTTCGAGGACTCAACTAGAGCCCACATGCTAAATTCATGATTTTTTGAGTCTGTTAGATGCCTCAAAAATAGTTTAGGACCTAATTTTTTAACTATATCTGATACTAACTTTGAAACCAACCAAAACTCCTAGAAAACTATAAAAAGAGCAAGAGTCCGTTAGATGCCTCAAAAATAGTTTAGGACTTAATTTTTTACTATATCGTATACTAAAGTTTGAATTCAGCCAAAACTCCTAGAAAAGTATATAAAGAGTAAGAGAACTCATTTTTGAGGTTGGATCTTTTGAGGTGTCTTCATTCTAAGAACTTCTTTTGTATGGATAGCTATTGAAAAGCATTATGTTCCTTCCATTATCTCTTTTATTGCCTCTTCGTTTTGTGTGTCTATGTATGTATGTGCATGCATCAAGTGTGCTTCTCACCTTCATTTTCGCACATATCACTCATTCACAATCATCATATCATCCTTACATGTCCACGAATTGACAATTAAGGAGGTGGAGCTCCTCGACGTGGTACTCGTCCTTGTCTAATTACACCAAATTTGGCGATGTGACACTCATTCTTTTAGAGTGATACCAAATTTGGTGTCACTCTAGACAAGGATGAGTACCATGTCGAGGAGCTCCACCTCCTTAATTGTCAATTTGTGGGGATATAAGAATGATATTACGATCACGAATGAGTTATATGTGTGAATATGAAGGTGAGAAGCACACTAGATGCACACACACACACATACATACATACACAAGGAAGAGACAATGGAAAGAAAATTAATTCTACTCAAGAGCTCTCCATACAAAAGAATTTTTTACAAGATCAAGCCTCAAAAGATCCAACCTCAAAAATGAGCTCTCTAGCTCTTTTATAATTTTCTACGAATTTTGGCCAGTTTCAAACATAGTGTCCGACATAGTTCAAAATAAAGTCCTAAACTAATTTTGAGGCATTTAACGACTCAAAACGTCATGAAATTTAGCATATGGGTTCTACCTACGCTCCTCAAGCTCGAATACTCCTCAGCTTCCACAAAATGGAGTGATAATTTACAAAACTAGGAATTCATGTTGCAAAGCTAGTGATAAAAATCAATGTTGGAAGTTTAAATTATATTTGTAATCTTTAAAAGCATCGAATTTTTGAAAACATAAGTACTTCGCCTCCCTTGGCCTCTCATATCCCTGATCATGTGCTTTCTACATACTTTCATGGCATGGATATCTACTTCCTCCTCCTCTAGCACCACTAACCCCCCCTCCTCTCGCATCTATCGTCCCTAACATACCTTTGTTTTAGGGAGCAATCTAGATAAGTTTTGTTGAAGGTCTTCTACTAGGGTTTGCTCATTGATGCAAAGTCCTCTTTCCAAATCACCTTCTAGCTTTGACCAATCAACAGAAATGGTAGTGTCTTGTCGTGGGTATCTAAAACGTGCTAAGTACATCATTTTTTTTGTGCAAATAATTGTAATAAATGTGTTGGTCATGAGATGAAGACCTCCGAGTGGTATTCCCAAAAGTCTGAGGTGAATATTTCTTTGAGCGTTTGTTTGTAGCTAGTTGGGAGATACTTGATTCGACAATGCCAAGCATAGCATATTTGGATAGATGGTGCAATGGTCATATCATAAACTAGATTGAGATTTCCATGCTCAAAGCCTGCACTACTAGAAATAGGAGGGGTCTGGCGACACCCTTCAATGAAAAAAAAGTGGAGCATCACATAAACGACGTCGTGATATTCTTGAGCATTGGCAAACTACCTGCGACGTTGGAGCATCGCATAAATGACGTCCTGATATTTCAGAGCATCGCAAATGTTAAAAAAATTTTGATTTCTCTCGACATATTTGTGCCAGAATTGAGACGAGAGAGAGAGAGAGAGCTAGCTACAAGCACATACAACCTCAAGGAAGCAAGGTATGTTGTAGGCGCGAAAGCGACAGCTGGTGGATCAATCCAACTGCTGGAATTACAACGCACGCCGGGTGCTTGAAGCTTTCTCAGGTTATCATAGTATTTGGGAAAACAATTCGTCTCGTATCTCAAGTGAATACTCGAAAACTCAAGACAATTGATTAGTTCAATTGCAAAGAACTTATCAAAACTTGTGACATCATTAAATAAAAACTAGCTTTGGAGTGACAATCAAACTTTAGAATCTTTATTGAAAACATGAGATACTATCTCCAAAGGATACAACTCCTTTGAATCTCAATTAGATAATGTCACGAATCTTTCTCTCGTCATGTGACAAAGACTTCCAATTTCAATGTGTGAAAACTGAATACGATCATGTGAAAGTGAAGAATAATACAATCAACTCTTACATTATACATAAAAGTTTGACAGTGATGTGCTTTTGACGACCTTAACTCATGGCATTTAGATCAAATCGTTTGCCAAACAACTTGTAGACTATGGATTTTTCAAACCTATTGAAATTAAGTGGAAGCAAAGCACGGTATGAAAATTGCTAAAATATATTTCAATAAAATGCAAATGAGTTGATTCGTTCATTGAGTGTGATACAACGTTGTAAGTCTATTCCTAGGGAAACCTTTCTCTCGTCATTTCTTTCTGAAATCAAAGGTTTAAAACTCGAATGTGACCAAGCACATTCATGTAGATTTAGAAAACGACATGAATTAGAAAACTCAAGTGGATCAAATCTTAATTCTTAAAGTAGCTTCAACGGTTAAGCGAGGTCTATGAAGCTATATGAACTTCCTCGGATTGCCATACATTTTTATTTTTGCAATGAGAGAGAGAAGTTTCAGTAACGACCTGAATATTGATAAACTAATGTAACACTTTTTACATAAACTAATGTAACACTTTTTACTTGCGATCAAAGATCGATGCAGAGCATAAAGTCACAGGACATATTTATCGTTACCCATGGAAGATGAATCCAAAGTGTTTAGAACAAGAACTCATATGCCTTATAAGAACCAAAATTCCATCACTTTGTCAACTTTCATATGGTTTTCTTTAGCCAAGTTAGCATCTTGCGTTGAAATTCAAATAGCTTCAAGAAGTTCAAACGACCTACGAAACGAGCTGCGAACAAAGTGGAACGCACGGAAAGGATTCAAAATTTATTTACCTTTTAGATTGCAGCAAATTCAAGTAAACCAAGCAGTAAAGTCCTCTTACTAGACCCAAAGAGAATGTTGGTTTCTATAAACACTCTCACCCTCCATGCATTATACAATTGACTCCATGCATTATACAATTGACTGAACATTGAACTCAAATATACAGTTAATGGAAACATCTTAGTCTCCAACAGAGATGCGCAACAAAAAAAATGCAAAGATCAAAAAAAGTAATTCAATCTGCTATGATTAGTTTCTATTAAAAGAAATGCTCTCAGTTTCTATGCCGTCTACAAATACACTGGCGGGAATAGCATATGCAGCGAAATCTAAAAGACAACACCCTTTGTCATGACAAAATTTAGATATTGACCTCTGCAAGTGAGTAGGCAATGTAAACTTTCAATGTCCAGTTTCTATTCATTTTAAGCAAATGATTGAAACCGCTCTGTAAACGCATGAAAGAAATCATTAAAGAAAATATTTTCTCACAGGATCCTAAATGTACATAAGCGCAACGTTTGTGAATATTACTTCCTAACAAACAAAAAATAAACCTTCTGCAAAACTTCAAAGCCATACCAATTATGTTGTCAATAAGTCTACCAAACCCTTCAATGCTAAACTCTTCAACGTCAAAGGGGAAAACAGGTGATGATACGTTGAAGTCACCGCTGCCAGATTATTTTCGAATGAAAAGTTCATCATATCTTTGATCTCTGCAAATCATTGCTGCACATCTGTGATACAGTAAGATCTTCACAACATCTACCTTCAGAGTAAGATTTCCTGCAACATCCGTCAGGATTGAAATCTACCATAGATCTGGTCCTGCACAAAGCTCCAATTGAAGGCCATACAAACAATTAAAATCCTGGAGCAATAAAATCTGACGCTTTCTCACGAATACATTTCTGAGTTTTGAGTTTTTGTTTGAGTCCAATCTTTCGTCTGATTCCTTTATAGAGGCACCTTTGCAATGTCTTCTCTCTTCTCTATCAATGAAGTGTACCCAAAATGTTTCTTTAACTGTCCATACGAGAACACTCTCTCCTGCGCATGGCATGAAAGTGCCCAAATAATCTCCGCCAGCTATTCAGAGTGCCAATACCATGGCATTAATCGCTTCTTACTGCCTATACGCCTTCTTTCAACCTGCGTTCTTTTGAAGAAAAAACAATTCAGATCACAGAGAGAAAGAATCCTCGTGATGGCCAACAATGCTTCTCTTTGATGCTCTAATGATTCTCCTTCTCCACAGGTGCTGCCACCGACTCTGCACGTGAAGTCCACCTTCTTCCTTTTTCCTGAATGCCTTGTAGCTGCGGTCTTCCCGTAATCCCCTCCTTTTTCTGAAAAAGCCAACAGTAAGGACATATAATTGGCCTCCTTGCGCCCCAGCCGATCAATCTCCTCCTCTGACCGTGCTTTTTCTTCCACTCTCGTATGTCATGCATATCACCCGGGAGCTGCCAGCGACAGCCCAAACCTCTACTTCATCTTTCCAGCTAAAAAACCTATTGATCTCTCGACCCTCTCCCAAAATCATGCGCTTCTTTCCATGCAAAACTCTTTTTTTTTTCATTTAGCCGCTGCATGAACGACCCAAAATATTTTTTTAATAGTGTCTTCAAATGAAAACATATCATTTTGCACCAAAAATTATACACAAATAAGGAAGTCGGAAATAATAAACTAATGTTTCAAAAACATTTTCCATGGTAAAAAAGCTTCGTCTTAGTGCCTTTCTTATTGGTCCCAAAGTAAACGGCCAAACATATGTATCTTTTGTGTCGAACCATAAAGCTTTCATCTTTTTCCCTCATATCCACAAATCATATTGTGAACCATTGATCCAAACAATGTTCTGATCTGAGGTAAGTTGAAGCGAGAGTAGAGATGAAAATCTCTACGACACTCACCCCCACCAAGCCTGTGCATCCTCCGGATGCACCAAACAAGACCTGTTTTCAGCTTCCAAAATTAATTATCAACTTCATTACATATTGTAGGTTGCTTGGATTTAAAAACAATGTGCCTATGCAAGGCCGTGTAATGAGCCCTATAAAATACATACTTTAATATGTATGTATAGAAGATATGGTGCAAACAAGAAAGAAATGGCATCCGATGTCGAAGTTAGTGCTCTCACTTTCTTACATATCAATGTGAATCTACATTAACCCTTTCAAAATCACTCATAGTGCATGAAAAAATAAATGTGGTGTCTTAATGCAAGGTCATGAAATGCGACCCTACCATGCATACTCTTCATGCATTAGGAAAACAAATGGTGCATAGATAGCGTAATTGGCTTTCGATGTAGAGGCTTTCCACTCGCCATATAAACTTAATTGATTGCATCATGCAATTATAATTCTGTTGATTTTGCAACTGGACGTGCACCTATGGGCATGAAGATGTGCATATACATTTTGAAGCATGCATACTATAGATGCAATTATAAAATCATGATGCAAATAAGAAAATGGTTCTCATGATTTCTAATCAAAGCAACACACTCTCAACGCTTTCTAAAACGTATTTTGACTTCTTGTACTTTACTTCATCTGCATCATCTTCTCGCGATCACTTCCTCGACTTAATTAAACATACTAAAAGATGAAAAGTATCAATTCTCAAAAAAGAATATAATAGGTATAAACAAACTTTAAAAAAAAACCATTTTCCATAGAACAGAAATATGCAACGCAAAGTAGTTGTCATCCATACAAACCATTAAAACTCAAGATCTTGAACTGGCTCTTGATTAATACCTGTTATCAAAAACTCATAAAGATGATTAGTGTAATATAATCATCAAATTAATCATTTCTATAAATACTCATTAATTCAATTTCTTCTTCAATTAGTACTTGTTTCAAACTTTAAATTCATAAAATTATCATCTACCTTTTTGTTGAGGAAAAAAGTAGAAAAACTCCCGTTCTCATATCATATTGTTTTTTATTGTGAGGGAGAAAAATACAAAACTCCCAAGCATATATTTTTTTTAATTGTGAGGAGAAAAATACAAAACTCCCGAGCATATATATTTTTTAATTGTAATGGAGAAAAATACAAAACTCTCGATCATATATTTTTTTAATTATGAGGGAGAAAAATACAAAACTCCCAAGCATATTTTTTTTTATTGTGAGGGAGAAAAACACAAAACTCCCGATCATATATTTTTTTAATTGTGAGGGAGAAAAATACAAAACTCTCGTTCATATCATATTTTTTTTAATTATGAGGAAAAAAAATACAAAACTCTCGATCATATATTTTTTTTTAATTGTGAGAGAGAAAAATACAAAACTCCCAAGCATATATTGTTTTTAACTGTGAGGGAGAAAAATACAAAACTCCCGATCATATATTTTTTTAATTGTGAGGGAGAAAAATACAAAACTCCCTATCATATTTTTTTTAATTGTGAGGGAGAAAAATACAAAACTCTCAAGCATATATTTTTCTTAATTGTGAGGGAGAAAAATACAAAACTCCCGATCATATTTTTTTTAATTTTGAGAGAGAAAAATACAAAACTCCCATTCATATCATATTTTTTTTAATTGTGAGGGAGAAAAATACAAAACTCCCGATAATATATTTTTTTTAATTTCGATCATATATTTTTTTAATTGTGAGGAAGAAAAATACAAATCTCCCATTCATATCATATTTTTTTTAATTGTGAGGGAGAAAAATGTAAAACTCTCGATCATATATTTTTTTTAATTGTGAGGGAGAAAAATAGAAAACTCCCAAGCATATATTTTTTTCAATTGTGAGGGAGAAAAATATAAAACTCTCGATCATATATTTTTTTAATTGTGAGGGAGAAAAATTCAAAACTCCCGTTCATATCATATTTTTTTTAATGGTGAGGGAGAAAAATACAAAACTCTCGATCATATTTTTTTTAATTGTGAGGGAGAAAAATACAAAACTCCTGATCATATATTTTTTTAATTGTGAGGAAGAAAAATACAAAACTCCCGAAAGAACATGCTCATTTATAAACAAAAATTGAAATATACATTACCTGAGATTGCCGGTCGTGGTGTTTCACGTCGGGTTCACCAAATGTAGGCGTGAAAGCAATGGTCGGTGGTTCAAGGCAACCGCCGGAATTACGGCGCATGCCAGGTGCTTGGAGCGACCTCAGGTGCTAAAACTACTCAAGTAAATATGAACTCAGAAACTTATTAGTAGCTCAAATGCAAAACCGCCAATCTCTTAACAAGAAGTATAGAATAACTGTTCAATTCTCATGTTTATTATAAGGAAACATATTTTCTCAATACATAAATTTGATATTACATCTTCATCATAGTAAAGATCGTGTCAAAAACTCTCAAAATCCAAATCACATATTCGTGATACAACAAATGTTGTACGTTTAAATCACTAGTCTCTTAATCTTTATGATAAATCAAGTTTCAAATTTTTTGTTCCTCACCTAACTTCTTATTTCAAATGTATTACACATTGTCTCGAGAGTATCTCTTAATCGTTTTGCTAGAAGCAAATTACAACATCTCTTATGATGAACTCATGCATGTGTGCAGTTCCATCAAACAATTTCAATTAATATTTTGTTCATCCAGAGCGCCTGTCGTAGTTGAAATAATGTTTTCGTCTCTAAATGCATTTATGCAATGATGCTAATGGACCATGTATTCAAACTCTTTTTGATATGGGCCTCGTATATCCAACTTCCATGGTGAAAGAGATTAATAAGGTACAAGAAAGATGCGAAGGAAATATCATTATTATTATCAGAAAATTTAAACACTCCAGTAGTGCCGGTGTTGAACGAGCGCATACTTATAGTACAATTAAGAGCTCTGAAAAAATTGCACTAAATCATAAATCAAACTTGGACAAAGAATAATTTAATTCAAGTTACCCAAGTCTTAATTAGATTCTATTTGTCTTCAGAGTTAGACACATAGACTTGTTTAAAGATTAATTTTTTCATGGTCATGAGTCACCATGTTTATTGAACAGATTTCATTTTTAGTTCTTTTCTTTTGTGAACTCAAGTGACTCCTTTTTTATTAGAGGATCATCTAACTCGTAAAAGGTAAAAATTATCTTTTCTTAGATTACATGACACATGCATGATGACTCTAGCTTTCTCAAGTGCGAGGAGCCTCAAAGAGATGAGTAAAACAATGGTCTTCTGAATCCTTATGTAAAGACTCTTTGAACATCAATCCCATGTAATCATCTATTCTTGCGAAGAAGTAGTCAAAAAAGAAGTCCGAAAACCTTGTAAAAAGGAATGCAGGTTAACGTTATACGTTCTCAAGCATTGAAATATATAAAGAATTCAGGCATTTTTATAAGGCAAATCCTTCAGAACCAAGCCTATGAGCTCAGGGCGCAAGCACACTTGAATGTCATTTCCAAGAATGTGTGTGAGTCGTAAGTTATCAAATAGACAACAGTGCCTTGATAACTTTTACTAAAAATCAAGTAGATATAAAAATATGTATCCACGCACAACATCTTTAATCATATTTCAAGCAACAAAGTTAATTGCATATTATGCTCTTATTTTCAAGTTTTGTAAAAAAAATGCATGGAACAACTAAATTCAGGAAATGTGTAAAAAACTCATGAGCAAAACTTCATAATGCGAAATCTATTATCAAAAGGACTTTTGCGTCAGATCCAGAAACAAGTGTAGTTACACGTACATAACAACATGAAAATTTTGAGACTCGTCATCCGATGGGAGGAGGACCACCAACGTGGTGGGAGGAGGGAAAGAATGAAGGAGAGCGTTGTGGAGGAATTTGATAAAAGGAACGGAGGAGGGCGGAGCATTTTCTTCCTTTTTGGGGGAGTTTCTTCAGGATGGCGCAGGGAACACAATAAGGAGGGAAAGACGGCTGAGGAGGGAAAGACGGCTGAGGAGGAGAAGAGGGGGCGCAATAGTTATAGAAGGAGCTCTGGAACTGAGAAGGGAGCAGAGATCGGCAGCTAATTGAACCTTGAAGAATTATCAAGTTATACTGCAGTAAATGGATTACAGGAGGAGGACACCATCAAATCAGGCACAAAGTGGAGGATGGAACATTTCTGCATGAAAAACGCTGAGCGAGCACGCATCGGAAAAAGAACTGTCTAGAGACGGAAACTTCTAAAAGGAGGAGGGCGGAGCATTTTCTTCCCTTTTGGAGAGTTTCTACAGGATGACGTATGGATGTTGATGCTTCGACACAAGGAGGCACTGCGTTACGGGATCATTCCTTGATGCGGAAAGATGGTCCTAATTTTCAATGCTTTTGGAGTTCGCTGGCGAAACAGGATGGTACGCAATGGTTTTCATGTTTCTGATGAAGATCTGTCACATGTGTATTTTTTACTTCTTGTAAAGCTATGCTGAAACATTTGAGTCTTCTGAAATAGCTTGGAAAGCATTGCTTGATGGTTGACGAGAATATTTTTTTTTAAGGATGGTGGATGTTGTAGTGTGTTTTGCGTTGATAAGAAGATTGTTTCTGCTATCTGAATTGAGATCACCCATAAATTCTAACAGAAACAGATTGCAAAGCTCTGCTATAGAAGCCTCTACTTCATAGGAGTTTTTCCGACGTGAAAGGATTCAGGTTTTATTCATCCATATTTCCTTTCACGTCGTCTTTGTTGTCTTCGTTATAACTTAATATGAAGGTAAAGATTTCCATCCATTCTTTCAAGTAATAAGAGCTTGATTTTCTGATCTACTGTCATACATCCATTATACTCTCATACTTGAAACACGATCATTACCCTATTCTACTGCTCCTGCTGTTGTTCTGTTCGCAAAAATGTCAAGCAGCTTGAACTTTTAATATATGTCTTTTTAATACGGAAATTCTCTTGCCTTTGATAAAACACATTGTATGTTATTATACCGCAGGATCCCCGGACATAAAATCTGCATTATGTAGCAGAAGGGTGGATAATGTAAAGGGAATGACACTGCCGGCCAACATGCTTTATTACTTATCTAATTCGGAAGAAACTTTATATAAAAACAGCTAAAAACTGTTCTTCCTCACCCCCTGCCCCCTCTCCCCCCGGGGCAAACTTTGAAATTCTGTTGTCCTCAATCACAAGGTCTCGTGTTGTGAAAGTATAAACTTGTATTTGATGTTTGAGTAGATGGATTTGTGGCATATCCTGGCCCTCATCATGGCCTAGTATCCCCATTTTTTAAAACTAAATTACAAGGTATAGGCCACCAGGCTTGCCTCCTCCCACCACGTTGGTGGTCCTCCTCCCATCGGATGAAGAATCCTTCTCCCCCAATGCATGCAGACTTTTTTTCTAAAATAAAACATATGCCCACTGATCGTTGCCGTCCTCTGCAATTTTTCCATGCAAAACTCCACCTTTTTGTATGGTTGCATGCATCACCACATAAGTGAAGAATATGAGAGAGAATTCAAAGAGAGAAAGTGGTATAAAGAGAGAAATAGAAACACAAAGAGACAATAAGATAGAGATTAGACAAAACAACAATTCTGCAAGCGATTGTTTCAGTGCGTAAGCACAACACAATTGCAAACGTTGGAGAGCTCTTTGATCAGATGCATGAAGATGTCATCGAAGAGCCTCAAATGTTTTAAATTTTTTCATCAAACACCTGTCGTGTAAGCGATGCTAAGGCGTTGTAAAGGCCCATGCAATTAGCATCGCATAAGCAACGTTAATTAGCATCACATAAGCGACATTAATTAGCATCGCTTATGTGATGCAATTTAGTGTCACTTATGCGATGCAATTTAGCATCGTTTATGAGATGCAATTTAGCGTCGCTTATGCGCCACTTTTTTTAATCGTTACTTTAGCGACGCTCAATGTGAGTGTCACATATCCCATTGTGCCACACATTGATAAAAATATCGTATTTATCATCATTTTGCCGATGTTCCGCACTCGACGCTTCTTGCGATGCTTTATGCAATTTTATAGCGGTAAAATTGTGTCGCGTTAATCGTCGCTATGCACCCGTATTCCTTGTAGTGTTGGTGTTGATACATGTAGGGGCTTAATCTTTTTGAACACTTTAAAGGTGGTTTGCATTAAATAAGACATTATTAATTGCATTCATTCGGCCACATCCGTCATTCTGTGTAATCGCAAGAGCCAATGGCCATCATGCATGCTATCATAGGGGGGCTCTAAAGTGGTGCAAGATATGGGTAATTCAAAAAGTCTTGACACTTTGGATCATCTGCACTTTAATAGCAAAGGTTGGCCAGGAGTGGCATCTGGGCATTCGACCATAGCATGGATTATATAAGACATGTAAAGGTGTCTTTGTCTAGTTCTACAATATTTTTGGATATTCTTGAAGGAGTTGTGCCCATCAATTCGGTTGAAAGAAGGTTCCTTTTTGTGCTTCTAGGAGTAGGTCCTCTAGTAAAAATTGGATGGCCTAAGTAGGTATCTTTCTTATTACCTCTTTGATCTCTATATTATATTGAAAAAGAATCATGAAGTACGGAATATAGTGCATTTTGTTTGTAGATATGTATTTGCAAGGTGAAATCTCTTGGAAGTAGGCCAACTTTAGGATTAGTTCTTCAAACATTATCATTGCCTATAATTGCACTTCCACTCTTGGTGAATGCATGCATCCCAATTCTTCGACGGACTTCATCCAACCGGGGCATCGAAACTCAAACGTATCCTGGCCCTCATCCATAATTTTTCCATCGGTTGTCATCTAAGGTTCATACTACAAAAGAGTTTGCACAATACTAGCTTATGAATGAATGTCTTCCTCACCTCCCAGTAGTATGCCATAATTTTTCCATTGGTTGTCATCTGAGGTTCATACTTCAATAGAGTTTCCACAATACCAGCTTACGAATGAATGTCTTCTAGAGATGCATTTGATGTTGTTCTCTATCAGCAGGCTGTTGGATGCTTGATTTACTTATGCATTACTTGGTCTGATATTCAGTTTGTTGTCGCACAGATGAGCAGGTTTATGCATTGCCCAGGAGTCAAGCATTGACAGCCAGTTAAGCGCATCTTTTGCTATTTGAGTGGTACTCGGCTACTTTGGTTGTTTTATCCTAGGGGGAGATCACTATCGCCAGATTTGCGTGCTTTTTCTGACTCTGATTGGGTTGGTCGCTATGACAATTGTGTGTCCACTAGTGGCTTTTGCTTCATGCTTGGTAGCTCATGTATATCTTGGTTGAGCAAGAAGCAGCCTACTGTGGTCACTTTCAGTTGTGAGGCTCAGTATGGACAACTTTCACAACGACTATTGAGTGTGTATGGCTCAGACGCCTTATGACTGATTTGGGTGTTGGTCAGACTTTTGCCACCACCGTCTTCACTAATAGTCAGAGCACATTGGCAGTTGCAAGGAACCCTGTGTTCCAAGCTCGCAATAAGCACAATTAGGTGCATTATCACTATTGCCACGAGGAAGGAGATAAGGAAGAGAGCTCACACACACACTTTCACTCTCAAGGAGAAGGACACACAGAGATTGAGGCAAGGAAGAATGATCTTCTTCTTCTTCTTCTTCTTCTTCTTCCTCTATTACATAAAAAGGGATGTACAAGAATGACCTGAAAACAAGAATACAACAAGTGCAATATATAAAGATCAGTACATGAGGAAAAACCTAATGTCCGCAAATGAGTGAGCTGGCAAGGAACAAATGTGCCATCACTCTCGGTAGATAAATCTAATAAAGCTCAATGAAGTATCCCTGACATATACCGGCGTGACCACTATACATGTCAGAGAAACAAAAAATTGGTACGTGTCATCCTGGATCATCACATGTTGAGCTTGATATCTCAACAACTATGTCAAGGAGAGGTTCCCTACTGGGGAAATCAGCTTGGCATAGGTGCCCACGCAAGAGAACATTGCAGACATTTTCACGAAGGCTCTACCTAGGGAGAAGTTTGAAGCTTTCAGCAAAACTTTGGGCTTACTTCATTTTGTGGAGTGATTTCCACATAGCTTGGCACTTCCTTATACATGAGTGCCAGCTCCTTGTTCACCGCATCACTCCCAGGGGGATTTGTTGATATATTTAGGTAGTGATGTGTGTGAACACACTAGGACCGTCGGGACACTTTTTTTCCTCTTTAGGAGGTTTTTTTTTCCCGGCTTGTATATACGCCTATTGCCCTAACTAGCTACTTATCTTTGTACATTCTCTAGTAATACATTCAGTATTGTGTGTTGTGCTCCAAGCTTTTTCTTCTTCCTTTTGTTGTTCCCATGCTTCCGCAAACTTCTAACTCCAACAATCTACAATTGACCAACTCAAAAAACTAGAAAGTTGGAAAACATTGCAAAATTGTCAAAACTTTTTCTTCTGTTCCAACCTTCTATTTTACTAAGCACTCTTCATACAAATGAATTCTTGTGCATCTATCTCGGGTGCGAAGTATTCTTTCAGGTTCATGAGGAATTGTTTCACTTACTGGAAGTGGAAGAATAACCTGATGTCTAATTGATTATCTAAATCTATTAAAATCTTCCTAAGTTGACTAACATGGAACACTAGATGAATCCAACTATCTTCTGGAATTTGTAATTCATAAGCCCATAAGCCAACTTTCTTGGTGATTGGAAAAGGACCGCAATATCTTCTTAAGCTTAAAGTTCATGTCTTCAAGGAATTCTTGAGCTGCTTGAACTCATTCATTTTAAAGTCCCACTATATATGGAGACCTAGGTTGGAACCCATATATCAACATGAATGGACTAAATTCAATTGATGAATTCTTGGCATTTTTATAGGCAAGTTCAGCCAAGGGAAGATAGTCTTCCCAATCAATGTGTTTGGAAGTAACATAAGCTCTGAGTATGTCTTCCAAAATTTGATTGACATTCTCTATCTGTCCATCCATCTACGGATGTTCAATTGTACTTAAAGTTAGTTTAGTTTCAAGTCTACTAAAGAATGCTCACCAAAAATGACTTGTAAATTGAGCATCTCGAGCAGAAACTATGTCAAGTGAAAGACCATAGAGTTTGTAAAGCTGATTTACAAATATCTTTGCAAGTTATGGAGTCTTATATGCAGTCTTGACTGGAGTAAACTGACCAAGTTTAATCAATCTATCAACTATAACCTAGACTGAATCAAAGCCTTTTTGAGTGCGGGGTAACCTTGAAATGAAATCCATGGAGATACTTTCCTATTTACCTTTGGGAATCTCCAAAGGATGCAACAATCCTCCAACTTTAAGTATTTCAAACTTATTGACTTGACATCTATGGCACTTGGATACATAGTTTTGCACATGTCGATGTAACCTAGGCCAATAAAAATTTCGTTTAACTAACTCATAGGTTCGATTAATACCAGGATGTCCAACACTTGGAGCATCATGACATTCGAAAAGTACTTGATTTTGTATGTCCAAAAGAATTGGGACACAAACCTTACCTTTATAAAGCAAATATTCACCCCGAAGAGAATAGTGTTTAAACTTTCTCTCAAAAGTACTTGCCTCATTCTATTGAGCTTGTTTAGTTACCTTCGATGCTTGACTATAGCTTGGATCTTCTTTATAGCTTTGTTTCAAAGTTGAAATAAATTCACTCTGAATGTGTACAGAAGTCAGGTTGTCCAGCATAAGCATCCGACTTAAGGCATCTGCCACTACATTGAACTTTTTGTTCCTATACCTTAGTTGATAATCGAACTCTTCTAATTGTTCAAACCATCTAGCTTTTCTACCTCTTAAGTCTGGTTGGTTTGCAAACCACTTGATGCTCTCTTGATCAAATACTATCGTTAACTTTGATCCATACAAGTAATGATGCCATTTCTTCAGAGCAATTATAATAGCGAACATCTCTCGCTCATAAGTAGAATAGTTTTGTTGAGCAGGACTTAGCTTTCTACTTTCAAAAGCTATTGGTCGACCTTCTTGGCTTATTCTTACTCCTACTGTAGATGAACTTGCATCTGTTTCTAATTGGAAAGGTTTATTCGGGTCTACGATTTGTAGAACCAGGGCTGAAGCTAAAGCAAGCTAAGCTCTTGAAAGCTTCTTGCTTGCTCCTCTTTCCAAGTAATCTTCTGATGCTTCCCTTTGAGCTGATCTATCAAAGGTATTTCTATCTTGGCATACCCAGCCACAAAATTTCGATAATATCCTATCAATTCAAGAAAACTTTGTAATTCTTGAAGGGCTCAGGCCATTCAAGAATCACTTGGACCTTATCCGGGTCTACTTTGATTCCTTTTATGGAAATAATATGGCCTAAATACTTTATTTCTTGGGTAAAGAAATCTATTTTGACTCTTTACCATAAAGTTGGTTATCCCATAGTAGTTAAAAAATTTTTTTCAGATGTTCTAAATGACTTTCATGATCTGTATTGTAGATCAATATGTCATCTAAAAAAATCTACCACAAACTTCCCTAAGTATGGTTGTAAGACTTGATTCATCAAGGTCATAAATGTTGTGGGTGCATTTGTTGACCTGAACAACATTACCAAAAACTCATAATGATCATACTTTGTATGAAACGTTACTTTAGGAATATCATCATCTCTGATGTAGCATGGGATACTGATTATTTATAGTAAGATTTTTTAACATCCCATAGTCCACACACAACCTCTTAGTACCATCTTTCTTTTGTACAAGAAGGATGGGTGCGGCCCAAGGGGACTGGTTTGACCAAATAAATCCTTTGTCTAGATATTCCTTGATCTGTTTCTCAACTTTCCGATTTTGGACATAGGGGAGTTGGTAGGGGTTTTGAGATTTTGGCTTGGTTCCTGGAAGCAGATCTATTCTATGATCAATGTTTCCGTGAGAGGATGGCAAGTTGTGGGGAAGTTCCTTATGCAACAAATCTTTAAATTCTTCTTTAATTCATTGAATTTAACATACACTTCACGAGGAATAAATGACAAGACATGAGAAACTTGTTTTGTATTATCAGAATCAATTACATGAGTGCTAAGAACCAAAAAAACTTGGGTCCTAGCTTCAATACTTACAAGTTTCTTTAATTCTATGTGTGAACTCAAAGGGGTGCTTGGAACGTTATGTTTCCCCATGATCTTATACAACACTCAGTCATGCTGGAGTTCCAAAGTGTTTGTATAGTAATATCTAGACAATGAAGGTCCAAGAATCCAAAGCCACTCTCTCCTTAGAACCAAATCTACCCGGTTCATGTTCATAATTTGGAAGTCCAATTTGTCTTTATAATCTTGGATTTTCATACCTAAATTTGGAATCATGATATCCCAAACACGAGTGTCCTACCCATGCATCATAGAGACAACATATCTATGAGGAGAAGGACTCTGAAGAAGAGCAAATTTCTTCACAAGTGCATAATTTATAAAATTATGTATGTCCAAATCATCTAGCATAATCCAAATGGTGTGACCTTTGACTAACCTGTGCAACTTGACCAAATCATGTGGACCAAATTCTTGAGGTTGTCACATGTGTTTGGAGACTTGGCACTTATGGGTACTATCATAGTGCATGATCTGAACCTTCTTTGCACTTGAATTTTCATCCAAGTTCAAAGTTTGGATCAGATGAATCTGTTGTTTTCCCTTATCTTTGTCACTCAAGGAGGCCTTATTTTCTCTTCCAACTGGACATGTCCTGCTATGATGTCTTGGCTTGAGGCATTTAAAATACAAATTTTTCTTTCCTGCTCTAATAAGATGTTCTTGAGAAAGCACATGTCTAAAAATACGAGGGTTTTTAGTACGTGCATTCATATGATCTTGGCCTTTTTCCCTTTTGTTTAGTGTTATTTGTTTGGGAATAACCACTACCTTGCGAGACATTCAAATGGGAATTATTCTCCTAAATTTAAGCAACCTTAATCACTTCATCAAGCGATTTAGGCGTGTGTCTCTTAACCTCATTATGGATTCGTTGGTTGAGTCCTCCGAAAAAACCACGAAGCTGATGGAAGTCATCAAGGTTTTTCAGTTTTAGAATAACATCTCAGTATTCTGAAATGTAAACCGATAATGGTCTTCCTTTTTGTTGAATTCAATCCCACACCTCCTTGTTACATTCCTCCTCATTCTCGAGGAGAAAATCTTTTTTTAAGAGATGGGTGAACTCAACCCAAGTTGAAGGTTTTTTTATGATTCTTAGAGAGACTGATCCACCACGTGTAAGCCTTAGGGCCTAGTGATAAACTGGCCTCTACCACTTGCACATGTTTGGGGATATTCTTGAGCTGGTGGACATCGTGCAACTTCTCTAAGAACATCAAAACAACATCCTTATTCCTATCCTTATCTTTGCCTAAGAAGTAAAGAGAATGTAGATCTTTTCCTAAGGAAACATCTACTGACTTTGACCTACTACTTGCTCCGAAGTATTAGCAAAAAGTAGAGCTATCAATTAGATGAAATAAGTCTACTTAGGAAATGGATGTATCTGGATCCTTCTTAAGCAAAATAGACATCCATGAGGTTGCTATCATATCAGTATGGCTACCAAGAGTAGCCCTACCTACATCCTTGGGCTTTGGTGACTTTGAATTCCATCAGAAGATTGATGAAGTTTCGTAACTTCTACTGGGATATTGGACAAACATCCAAGGTCCTACTCTACTCTCAACAACCTACCTTCAAAATCATTCCTCTCATTTAAGATGGTGTTGATGTACCCTTGCAATATGATACCCTCAACATCTTAAGTTAATGTCATCGTATCTACGTTTGATGCATGAGACATATGACTAGGAATTGAAATCATTCATGCATATGTATGCAATGCACGTGATACTATAGGTGGACTAGTCATGAATGAAGATGTTGTTAAAATGGGAAATGAAACATACATCGAAGTGCCAGTACTACTTGTCAGCATGGTGTGGCTCAAAGTTCTCTCCATCGCACACAATCTATTAACAAACTTACTTAGATTCCCTAACGTAAGTGGTGTGTGTGATAAAATCAAAGGTACGATGCATAAAATTCACAAGAAGACTTCCCCAATTGATTTATGCTTTGATGTGGACTCAATTCTAGTAGAGAGCACTAGAGTAACGGCATAGCAAAAAACTCTAGACCTTTAGAGCTTCACTTTATCTTGCTTCTTTGAGTCAAGCTAAAACTCTGAATTTGGGTTCAATTGGAGATGGCTGAAATCAGTTGAGAATTTGTGAATTTGGATTTCAGATAACTTCTTGATTCAGGTTTAGTAGAGAATTGGACAAGACAAAAGAAGATCTAATTAGTGCAGAAGTCCAAAACACCGAAAGATGTTATACTAGTGGTTGAGCGCTTCTTCTAGTCCTGCACCTTTTTGGATTGATCTCTACTGAGCGCTATCTAAAGGAGGAAGATTCAAATTCTTTTATCTCTAATGCATGAGGCTTCTTGGCCAATACAACAAGGTAGTACTAGCTTACTACTGATCTACTGGTGTAGATGAGCACGTACAAATGTAGAGGTGCACGATTTGAGTCTTACCTTTGTCCGCCAAAGAGAAAATTTCTCTTCTTTTCCTTTTGACTATGATCTTCAAATCTCTACAGCGCAGCGTCAAACAACTCTTAACTATTCTAATAGAGCAGAATTGCACATGAAGGCGCCTTGCTATCATGGATAAAAGAAATTTCTCTCCTCCTTAGCATCTCAGGTTCAAGTCTTGAGGGTGATTGCATCAAGAACAAAACCTTGTTTTTGTAATCTCCTCTATTGGAGCCTCATTTTGCACTGCCAAAGTAGTATCGAAGGATTTTTTGCACACCCGTGAACAGGAGATGCCACTAAGAGAAGTTTGGGATGAGGAAGATGAAGGGAACTTATATCCACTACTTTGATACCAATGCAACAGAGTTTCCATAATACCAGCTTACGAATGAATGTCTTCCTCACCCCCTAGTTGTATGCCTCTATAAATAGCTGCTTGAATCAACGAGGACCATGAATGTAACTAAAGTCCACAAGTGCATGTGCAATCTCCTCCACTCCTTTGATACCTTCCATTAGAGTCCACTAGTGGTTAGAGTGATCCTTTCCACTACTTTAGTACCTTCTACTAGAGTCCACTAGTGGTGGTTGTACTTGCCACTTAAGTTAAGCCTCTCTAAACTCAAGTTAGAAGGCTCTAGAGCTTCTTGGGCAAAAATTCTCTTCCCATGCTCCCCATGAGGTTTGAACCCAAGACCTCCTTCTTCAAAACCTTATACTTAACCACTATGCTAAGTGGATTACTCGTTTATGAGAAAACATGAACTTATGCTTGAGTCTATTCTTGAGATCTTTGGTCCTACACATGAGTGACCAAATGGTGTCTGATTTAAGATCTATATGAAGTGTCTGGACCCTTAGACCATAGACTTAGTTTATTACACATATTCTTTTTAATAAGATTAGCCAAGAAGAAGCTCAACAAGTTCCTCTAACTTAGGAACTTCAGGTGGTGATGCTGGTCTTTCAAGAGTTGCATGCGATGCAATCTTTGCCTATAAGAGCAACTTGTTTTCACAAATTTTCAAGCCCATCGAAGACTTCAATAGGTACAATAGGCTCAATTATGGCTTACTCTTCCTGGAATGGTATGGGCAATGTTGCTTGAGTGGTCTTCAATGTCTCGTATTCCATAGTGAGCCTATCATGTGCTTCTAGCGACACTATGTAATCTTCCAATATAATCTTAATAGTGTCCGTATTTGCTTCAAATGTTTCTTTGTTTTGTTCCCGCAGTCTTTGATTCTTCTTTCTTTTTGTTGCAAGGTGACCATGTGGAAATCCCATATTGCACATCACTTTGGCATTACATTGCATCTGAGATATGAGGATCTCTTCTAATTCTACAATTGCTTGTTTGTTTTGATTCTTGAATCTGTAGGTTCAATGTGTGCTCTTGGAGATGACCGTGGCACTGGCCAAAGGTTACTTTGATAGTGGGGCAATCAAATATATTACCTTGCAGTCTAGTTTCTTCAGTTCACTTGAGCCTGCCCCTACAAGCAATACTATCACATGTGTTAACAACTCCTCTTATCTTGTAATAAGAATTGGTAATCTAATTATAACTACTTGTGATGGAAATTCTTTCACATTGTCAAATGCTTTATATGTGCCTAGGGATCAAGAAAAAAATTTTCTTAGGTTCTACATTAGCCAAGATTGGCTTGGTTGTCAATTTTTTTGATGATGATGCATATACAATTCATGAATTGCTAAATGGTGATGATGTTATTGCTTCTGACATTTTATGTCATGAGCTATATAAGCTCATAGACTATGGAAAATATGTGAAGGATTCAACATGTGCAATTCAAGATTCCCACGCTATCCTACATGCGAAGCTTTGGCATGCGTGCTTTGGTCATTTGAATTTTGCTAGTTTGCTTTGCCTACTGAAACTTGAAATGGTGTCCTATCTGCCCAAACATGAGGCACCTTGTAAACATGTTTCTCAAGGCTGTATTTTGGGAAAAATACAGGGATCCTCTTTCCCAGAAGATGGTTTAATTGGAGCTTCTCATGAATTGTAGCTTGTTCATAGTGATGTCTATGGTCCTATATAGACACCTTCATTTGGGAACTGCTTCTACTTTGTGAATTTTATTGATGAATTCTCCAAGCATGCATGGTTGTATCCATTGAAAACAAAATCTAAAGTGTTTATGTGCTTTAAATAGTTCTTGGTTTGGTCAACACTGAGTATGCTCACCAACATCCATGCGATTCTAAGACTGCAACCAAAGAGGTGTCAATGACGCCCTAGATGAAGCAGTGACCTTCTCTGATACCAGTTGTTGGAGTTAGACGTCTACGGAAGCATATGAACAACACAAGGAAGAAGAAGAAGCTTGGAACTTAACACACAATACTAAATGTATTACCACTAGAATGTACAAAAGATAAGTAGCCCGTTAGGGCAATAGGCATATATACAAGTTGGGGAAAAAAACCTCCTAGAGAGGCGAAAAGGGGACCCAGTGGTCCTAGAGTGTTCACACAGATCACTACCTAAATATATCAACAATTATGAAGAATGGTATTGGGTCTGTATGTAATTTGCCTCCAAATGAAAATTCCATTGACACTAAATGGGTTTACAAGTTGAAACATAATCCTTATGGAATAATTGACATGTATAATGTTAGGCTTCTTGCCAAAGGTTATGCTAAAGAGAGAGGCAATCATTTTGATGAGACCTTTGCTCCCACATGCCAAATGGACACTGTTCTTAGCATTTGTGCACTCATTGCTCATCAAGGTTAAAATGTACATTAGTTGGATATTAACTACATTTGTGAATGGAGATTTACATGAAGTGTATAATTTTTAGCCTTTTGGTTTTGTTCAGAAAGGACATGAAAACAAAGTTATCTTTTGTACATTAAATTGGTAATACATTTTGTATTGTGTTATGCTCCGAGGTTCTTCTTCTTCTTGTGCTATCCATGTGCTTCCGTAGATTTTGAACTCCAACAAGCTCATCACACTAGCCCACATTGCAAGTTTGGGATGACATTTTCCCCAAACAAAGGCCATGCAAAACTTATGATAATTATTTATATATTCACAACACAAGTCTAAAGATGTTCACGAATATTGTGTTAATTCTCAATTTTGCATTGAAAAACCAACCACGGAACATTCTATGCTTCATCAAATTCATATTAGCAACAGATTGGATTAAGCCTATAGTTGGCTACCTTGGTGATGGAATATTTCCAAAATGAAAAATCATGCTAAATGAAAGTTTCTCAAAGATGAGTCAAAACATTATTCTCTTATTGGAAATCAACATTACAAGAGCAAAAAACATAACTTTTTAAGGTTGTGCATCCCAAGAGTGAATGTCTATCTATCTTATAACTGGAATCCTTCGCCTCTAAAAGAACAACCAAGAAAATACTTTTTGCTTTTGTTGGCTTATGGTAAAGAACCTTGCATATGTATGCAAGGAATTTTTATTTAGAGATATGAAATTTTTCAAAGAACAAAAAATCATTTCAAAAAAAGATCGAATGCTACTAAATATCATTTAAAAAAGATCAAATGCTACTTAGATATAAAATGAGTGGAAGATCATTTGCTAAATAGGAAATTGATTTTGTTGGACCTATTAGTCCACCAACAAAGGACTCTAATATATCATAGTGGCTATGGATTATTTGATCAAATAGGGTGATTGAGAGCTACAAGAAGTTGCAATGCACAAACAACTACTAAATTTCCCTTTGAAGAGATATTCACTAGATATGGCCTACCTATTGAAATTTGAAGCAATAGGAGTACACCTTTCATTAATGAAGAGATAGAATGCCTATTAGAAGCATCTATAATAGTGCATAAAAGAATCATCCTCTTATCACCCTTGGATAAATGGACAAGTTGAGATTAAAAAAAAGGTAGCGTACTGATTAAGATAGTAAATAATAAGCATAATGTTTTAAAAATAAAGAAGCAAGATCATATATATTTTGCAAAAAAGATTTTCTTCAAATAGAAGGAAAATACAAAAACTAAAATTTTAAGAATTTACTTCAAAAAGTAGTGGAGGCCAAAAGAGAATCAATCAAAAGAGAATCAAATCCAAAAACTAAACTGGAAGAGAAGAGTGGCTACTCAAAGTAGTGGAGGAGTTAAGGAGAAGAGCTCTCAAACTCATCATGAGAGCTCATGGTCATTTGGCTACAAAAGAGGCAAGGGAGGAAACTCAAGAATAGATGAATAAGACATTGAAGTCCCCTTGTAAGTAGTTCATTTGGTTTCAGTCATTTCATTCTCTTCAGTCTCATACGCTATGTCTAGTCAAATACCAATTTTTGGGTAGCCTGATTATGAGAGTCATATCTCTCAATATATGGATCCATTTTTAGAGTCTAAATATTCACTAGAAATCTTATCTTGAGTAATTCCTCTATAGTGGAGCATTTTACCAAATTTATTATGCTCTGCAACTTATTCAGTTTTTAGTGAAGTCTAGTTTTTAGCTTAACTGAGTGGATAGGCAGCCTATTTTGAGGCAAAGAGTTGCCAAACCAAGACTACTCCAAATTGAGTTTTTGATAGCTCATTTGAAAGCTATTAGTGTCTAGTTTGAGTGACCAAAGGATCAACTTCATTTTATTCTTCAACTGATACCAGTTTTCATTTTAATGTTCACTTGTAGGTGAAAGTATTGATCTTGAGAAGGTCTTCTACACTTTCCATTGTGAATAGGAGAGGATTTCTTCAACAATTGGTATCAAATCATTTGGTTTTGAAGAAGCAAAGCATTGGAACTGAATTAAAGCAAAGGAGAAGCTACAAATCAAGCGGGAGCTTTGTAAAGTCAACACAGAGTGCCAAAACATAATTGAGATAAACTTCAAACTTGGAAGTCTTCAATGGATGATTTAGGGCAACAAATTGAGAAGTTAGATAAAGATAATTTTTAGTCTTGTAGGTATAGAATGACAAATTATCTTAAAGGTAAAGGTTAATGGAGTTTAGTTACTGCAGATGATCCACAACTAGTGGACCTTCAAGATCCCAACATTACTCCAACACAAAGGAGACAATTTGTTGATTGGGAAGAGAGGAATCGAAGGGTGATGTTCCTTATTTCACAAGCTATTTCTAACACTATGATTGATCATGTGCAAAGCCTAAAGACAGCCAAGGAATTTTGGGAAGCATTGGAGAAGGTGTATGCTACCTCAACAAGGTATCGAAAGTTGCAACTCAAGAACGAGCTCAACAACATGAGCTCAAACCAAAGCATTAATGAGTACATATTGAAGATCAAGGAGGTTTGAGATCAGCTAGCATCAATTGGATGCAAGATAGAAGAGGAGGACATCATCCAAACAACCCTCAATGGCTTAAGGAGTGAAGAGAAGTGGAAGCCCCTCATCACAAACATTCTTTATAGAGACCCTCTACCAACATTCGACGCGATTATACCAAATCTTGTGGTTGAAGAGGTTGCTCAACAAGGCAGCAATGTTAAGGATAGCCACAGACAAATGTTATATGCAAGTTGAGGTAGAGGAAGGAACTAAAGAGGAGGCTCACGAGGAAGAGTAAGAAGCTACAACAACACAAATTCTAGCCAACACAACTTGGAGAACAACAAGGAAAAATCAAATGACAACACATATGGAAGAGGTCGAGGAAGAAATAGAGGAAGAGGTCGAGGTTCATACAATCCTCATAAAGGCATAGCATATTATCATTGTGGTAAAATAGGACATTATGCAAATGATTGTTGGCAATAGAATGGAAGGTTGAATGGAGGCAACCAAAGGAGCCAAAATAACTATGTGAGTACATCTAGTGAAGGAGACAAGCAAACCACCATGAAGCATGAGTACAAAAACTTGAGAAGTGATGACCAAAAATGGTTTATAGATTCAGGTTACAGCAATCATATGACATGCCAAGGAGATTCATTCACAAATCTACAAGTGGAAAAGGACGTGTGGAGTGATGAAGCTCAACACATAATTGAGCATGTTGGAGAAATCAAGCTTGGAGACAAGAAGGTATTGACTGATGTTCTTCACGTTTCTACTATTGCAAAGAATTTGATTTTAGTAAGACGAATGGTAGAGAAAGGATATCATGTTATCTTCAATGAAAAAGGTTGCTTTATAATGAATCCAAAGAAGGATTCAAGGCCGTTGCTCAAGGAAGGAAAGAAGGTAGGATGTTCACTTTGGACATTCAACAACCACATGGAAAGTTGATGTATATTCAGTTTGGAAACAAGAGGATTGTCAAAATCGATTTGTGGCACAAAAGGTTTGGACATATCAACATTCCCAAGCTCAAGGACATGAGAAACATGAAGTGGTAAGAGGTCTTCCAAGATTCAATGATCCTGGACTACATGAGTTTTGTGAAGCATGCCAACTAGGAAAGCAAACTCGATAACCATTCAAGAAGAGCAATTATGTGGCAAGGAATGTCCTCGAATTGATACACACAGATGTATGGGGACCATCACAGCAACCATCGGTGGTTGGTAATAGATATTTTGTCACTTTTATTGACGATCATTCAAGAAAAGTATGGATGTTCTGCATAAAACAAAAATCAGATGTGTTCCCCATGTTCAAGAGATTTAAAGCACAGGTAGAAAAGTAAACAGGACGCTACATAAACACCTTGAGGTTTGATGGAGGAGGAAAATATTTCTCCAAAGACTTTACAGATCTTCTTTATGAAAATGGCATCAAGCGACAATTTACATGTAGGTACATGCCTCAAAAAGATAGAATAGCTGAAAGGAAAAATAGACATATCAGAGAAGTTGCAAGATGCATGCTCAATGAGATGAAGGTGCCACTAAACTATTGGGCTAAAGCAGCTAGTATGGTTGTTTATTTGATGAACAAGTACAGAATGGATTGAGTACATAATTTGACTCTTGAGGAGGTTTATTCCAGTAAGAAACCTGATCTTACACATCTCAAAGTTTTTGGATGTGTGTGTTATGTTCACATTTCTCAAGAACTAAGGACAAAGATGGAGCCAAAGTAAAAAAAATGTATTTTCATTGGATATTCATCGAAGCAAAAAGGATAGAGGTGCTACAATCTAGTGACAAAGGAGCTATGAGTCTCACAATATGTGGTATTTGATGAGCTAAGACCATGGTTTGGAGACAAAGGGAAAGAGAATATTCTTGAAGAAGATTGCGAAGATGATGAAGGTGCTATCCAAGAAGAATTTCAACAAATAAGCACTCAATTGCTAGGCCCAAAAGCTTCTACATCACATGGAGAAAGCTTAACATGGAAGGGGAGACTAAACAGTCATTCCTTATCACCAACATCAGATTATGGAATATTTGAATTTGAAAGTGCTGCCCAAAATGGTGATTCAAATGCAAGTGAAGAAGAATATGAAGAGGTGATTACACCAAAGGTAAAATTAAACAGGTTGAAGAAGCAATGTTCAAAAGGAAATGAAAGGAGGTCTTCAAAAGCAAGGTATACAATTCAACGGCTGAGCTATGATAGTTTTATTGCAAAGAATTTTGCATATATGACACAAATGGTCAAAGACAAAGAACCAGATGCATATGAAGAAGCATGTACACAAAAAGAATGGAAGCAAGCTATGCAAGAAGAGATCAATGCTTTCAAGGACAATCACACATGGGAGCTAGTTCCAAAGGTTGAAGGTATGAAGAAATATTGATGGTTCTCTAGCTAGGCATAAAGTTAAACTAGTATCAAAAGGATTCAAGCAGACTCACGACATCGACTATGAAGAGACTTTCAACCCGGTTGCAAGGATGGCAACAATTACAACCTTGATTGCAGTGAGTGCAACAAGGAGATGGACATTGTACCAACTTGACATAAAAAATGCTTTTCTCAATGGTGAACTCCAAGAAGAGGTATACATGAGTCAACCGATTGGATTTGAAGGTAAAAAGCATCCAGAATTTGTTTGCAGATTGAAGAAAGCTCTGTATGGGTTGAAGCAAGCACCATGTGCTTGGAACCAAAGATTGGTTGAGTACCTCACAAGGTGTGGATATATCCAAGTAGTGCAGATCCCTCTCTACATGGCAAAACAAGAAGGCAAACAAGTATACATCTGCATATATGTTGATGATCTTGTCATAATAGGAAGTAATGTTGCAAGAATACAAGAGATAAAAGGAAAACTTGCTAAGGAGTTTAACATTTTAGATCTTGGTGAGCTAAAATACTTTTTAGGCATTGAGGTACTCTATGGGAAATAGGGCATCTACTTGATGCAAAGAAAGTACCTGCTGGATGTTCTTTTCAGATTTGGAATGATTGAATGCAAACTACTCACTCAACCTATGGAGACAAATGTGAAGTTATGCTCAACTGATGTAGAGAAGTTACATGATCTATAACTACATTTAAGAGTATTATAGGTTCATTGATCTATGCTATGATCACAAGACAAAATTTGTGTTCGAAGGAAGATAGAAGATCCACTTCAGGTTATGTGTTCATGATAGGTAGCAAACCTATCACATGGAGCTCGAAGAAGCAACCTACAGCTGCACTATAATCTACAGAAGCTAAATATAGAGGATTAGCCTTTTCAAGTTGTGAAGCTATATGGATTAAGAAGCTCTTGGCTGATCTTGATATGCAGGTAGAGATCATTCCAATTTATGGTGACAATGTGTCAAGCATTCACTTGACAAACAATCCAATGTTTCATGCACGAAGTAATCACATAGAAGTGCATTATCATTATGTTCGAGAAAAAGTTTTCAGCAAGGATGTGCATATAAAGTTCATTAGAACAAATGAATAGATTGCAAACATGTTTACAAAATCCTTAGATGTTTCAAAGATAAAGAGGTTCAAGGATGAAATCAACTTGCTCGATATGGCTAAAGATGCAAGCTCACATGTGAGCTTGAGGGGAGTGCTAAAAATAAAGAAGCAAGATCATATATATATTTTGCAAAAAGGATTTTCTTTGAATAGAAGGAAAATACAAAAATGAAAAATGGAAGCATTTACTTCAGCAAGTACTAGAGGCTAAAAGAGAATCAATCAAAAGAGAATCAAATCCAAAAACTGAACTAGAAGAGAAGAGAGGATACTTAAAGTAGTGGAGTTATGGAGAGCTCATGGTCATTTGGCTACAAATGAGGCAAGGGAGGACACTCAACAACAGAGAAAGAAGGCTTTGAAGTCCCCTTGTAGGTATTTCATTTGGTTTCAATCATTTCGTTCTCTTCAGCTTCATAGACTATGTCCAGCCGCATATCAATTTTCGGGTAGCCTGATTGTGAGAGTCATATCTCTCAATACATGTATCCATTTTTAGAGTTTAAATATTCATTGGAAAGCTATGCTATTATGTTGTAGCCTAACCGGTCAACTTTAGCCCTTTTACGATGCAGCGTTCCCCTCCACTACTTCTTAAGCATTCGCTTAAGTTTTGTTTAGTTCCATTCCTTTTCCAGTGGTTCGATGGAAAGCTAAGCACAAAACCTAACTGGTCAACTTTAGCGCATTCCCTTTCTTATCTTGAGTGCTTCCTCTTTGTAGGACACTTTTATCAAATTCAATATATTTTGCAAGTTATTCATCTTTTTGTGAAGTCTAGTTTTCAGCCTAATTGAGTGGATAAGCACTTTGTTTTGAGGCATAGAATTGCCAAACCAAAACTACTCCAAATTGAGTGTTTGATAGCTCATTTGAAAGCTATTAGTGTTTAGTTTGAGTTACCAAAGTCTCAAGTTCATTGCATTTTTCAACTGATACTAGTTTTCATTTTAAGGTTTAGCTATAAGTAAAAGTCTTAATCTTGACAAGGTCTTCTACACTTTTCGCTCCGAATAGGAGAGGAATTCTCCAACAAATGTTGCTTACAAAATAGTATTAGAAACTACACCATTCAATTTGATGTATGAATAAAATGTAATTTTGAACATTAAAATTTTAATCCCCAACTGAGTGGAAAAAAATATAACCATGTTGAATAGTTAGAACAATTACAAGAAACAAGACTTGGAGCCATACTAGGAATTCATGCTACCACTGCAAATAGGAATACTACTATCATGTGCATATTAAATATAAGGGTTTACAAGAAAGTTTTTATTTTAATTTATAGATTAAAACAACATGCCAAAAAACTTCAAAAAAGAGGCCATGGACAATGTTTAATTAAGAAAATCTTCACTAGAGGTATGCTCCAATTTGTTACTCTCGAGGGTGAAAATCTCATCCAATTACATTAGAGGATGCCACAGTAAAGAGGTATTTAGAGCATTAGACAGATGAAATGTTGGCTGGACTCTAGATTGCTAAAAATAAAGAGCTCAAAGAGGAAAGGATAAGAGAAGAATCTCAAGAGGAAGCTAGGCAAAGGATCCAAGTTTTCCATAAATGAATAATGAAGAAGCTTTTCTATCCCATTCTATCTTCCCTTATTATACAAGTATTTGCAATGGGAGTCATAACATAATGAAAATCTAGGACTACATGCCATGTTAGGACCAATTTTTCCAACTAGAACAATAGGCATAATTGCCTCTAATGCATCTAAGAGTTAATAACATTGATGTGGCATAGTCTATGCAAGAATCCATATACCAAAAAAACATTTGTCTAGTTGTAGTTATTGAAAAAGATCTAATATGCATAGGATATTGCAATATGGCGGTTACTTTTAGAAGAGTTCTTAATGATTGACAAAGATGACATGGAAGAGTAAATCATCTTAGAATGAGATTGACTATGCAATCATTCACCATTTATAGACTATACATTCGGATGTGTGATGGTGAATAATGCACATATGTATGTGTCGACTCAGAGTTGTTGGAGCTAGACGTCTCGGGAAGCATGCGAACAACACAAGGAAGGAGAAGAAGCTTGGAGCACAACACACAATACTGAATGTATTACCACTAGAATGTACAAAGATAAGTAAACCATTAGGGTTATAGGGATATATACAAGCCGAGGGGAAAAACCTCTTAAAGAGGGCAAAAAGTGCCCTAGTGGTCCTAGTGTGTTCACACACATCACTACCTAAATATATCAACAAATCCCCCCTGGGAGTGATGTGGTGAACAAGGAGCTAGCACTCATGTATAAGGAAGTACCAAGCTATGTGGAATCAATCCACAAAACGAAGTAAGCCCAAAGCTTTGTGAAAAGCTTCAAACTTCTCCCTAGGCAAAACCTTCATGAAAAGGTGTGCAATGTTCTCTTGCATGGGCACATATGCCAAGATGATCTCTCCAGTAGAAAACCTCTCCTTGATATAATGATAATGCACCTCAATGTGCTTAGTGCGAGCATGGAACATAGGGTTCCTCACAATTGCCAATGCCCTCTAATTGTCAGTGAAGATGGTGGTGGCAGAAGATTGACTATATGTTAAGTGTGCTAATGATGTGCTTCTGATCGTTGTTGTCTATGTTGATGACATGCTACTCATTGGTCCTATTGAGAAGCATATTGTTGATTTTAAGGCTGATTTGCATGCTTCATTATCTTAGAAACTCCCATTATGGGATAAGAGGAGTTGTTAGCACATGTGAAAGTATTCTCTTTAGGGGTAGGGTCGAGTGAACTGTAGAAACTGTGCTATGAAATAATATGTTTGGTGGCCCTACTATCAAAGTACCAAACATCCGAGTGTATTACTGATGAGATGGGTCATAGAAACCAACAATAGTAAATGACCATTCTTCATTCTCAACAAGGTTAGAAAACTCTGTTTTAGGTGTAGAAGGCTTTACAAAAACCTTTTGATACTCTTTCTTCTTTGCCTCTTTTGCAGCAAGTTTAGGACAACTCTTTATGGCATGATCATTTTCCTTATAAAATTTGCAAAAGTCTTTCTACATTTTTGTATTTTTCTCATCTTTGTCTTCCTTCGTCAACTGTGCAACATTAGAAATTTTTTTCTTACTAGTAGATGAACTCAATTTAGCTTTTCCTTTTTGACTAGCTAAGAAAGCTTGATTTGCAATACACATAATATGTTATGTCTAGAGTAATCTTCTTGCAATAAAATAGACACTAACTCCCTAAATGCTAATGCATTTGGATTGACTTTCATCATCAATCGAAGAGTAGAAGGAGAACTCTGATATGAATATGGAAGACTATTAACACGATCTGCATAATTGAACTATTGAAAATATTTCATTATTAGAAATCAACTACTTCAAATATTTCATCTTTGTCAAAAAAATTGACCATAGAATCTCTTTGATTCATATGCTCACTCTCCAATTGTTTTCAGAAGTAAGCAATACGAGTCTCACTTCTTGCTTAGTACACTTTTATAAGAGTATCCCAACATCTTTTGATATCTTGCATGAATGAATATAAGGGATGTTTTCCAAAACCCTGCACAATATTCCACAACTTTTCGCTACCAATATATGATGCATCAATGGGCAATTAGTACAATCCAACTTATCCTCAAAAGGCAACATATGGAATACATCATTTCTTTTAGCCATGGCTAGTGATAAATACCTTGATGAAGAAAAATGATTGGATCTCAAAAATTTGAACAGCAACACCCTATTGAGCTCTACTAAATCTATAGCAAATTTTGAGGCGCTTGTATTTGCAAGTTGAAACCTATATATATGTTTGGCACAAAAGGACAAACTTGTCTACATAGTCATTGACATAGTGTGTTTGCAGGCCAAAACGAGCTCAGATTAAAATTTCAATGCCACAAACCAAGGAGGTTTTGAATGCTAATTGCTATGAGTATGCTCACCATTTTCTGTGTAATTGTAAGATTGTGTCTAGAGGAGTAGGCTTGATGATTGACAAAAAAAATAAACTTATTTATGAGAATATACTCTCTAAATTTCTTCATAGTTTATATCATACCTAATTCCTCAATTTCAATTTTCATATAGTTTTACCCTACACTATTGAGTTTTCTAGTTGCATAGGCAATTGGATAGTCAAGCCTACCTTCATTAGCAAGCTATGCTAAATCACAAATTGTGGCATAATTTGAAGTGTCAACATGCACATGGAAGATTTTATTGCAATTCGGCACCTTCAAGATGGGAGCTATGATAAGCTTGTGTTTCAATTCTTTGAATGCTTTCTTACAATCCTTATTCCATTGAACTTTAGTAATCAAAGCATGTAAGGGTGTTGCTATCATTGCATACATACAGATAAATATTCCATAGTATTGGTAGTGACACATGGAATTTTGCACTTCCTTCATATCCTTAAGCCTTTCCATGTTTACAATTGCTTTGATTTTATCCTCATTAGTGGAAATTCCAATTTTTGAGATAATGTGTCCCAAAATTTTCCCTTGTCTTACCATTAAGGTACATACTTCTTTGGGTTTAATGAAACTTTATTCTCTACATTTTGCAACTATTTTTTCCAACAAAGGAATGTGTTTCAGTCATTGTGCACAATATGCACCCAAGTCATCCATATATACTTCCAAAGATTTCCTAATAAATTCTTTGAAAATATGATGCATCTGGTGAAATAACAAAGCACTACTACTCTACTCACATGCACACATCTAACAAGCTAAGGAGGAAGGAACAAAAGATAACAAAACATGATGAATGAATTAAAATGGAAAGGCAAGGAGATTTTAGGGAAAATCTCCTTGCATGTGGGATATATGTGCTTGCATGAGAATGAAAGTGAGTTTGGTCAAAAGGGCGGAACACGAAACTCTCAACGCGCTCCCTCCATGTAATGACCCTTTTGTTTTGATGTGGGGAACTAGTGACATATGGCACCACTTAGTCCATTGCATTTTTAGATCTAAGGCAATATGGGATCCTTAGACATAGCTTGGATGTATGGCATCCAAGTTTGGGACATATGGTATCCATTGGTTTTCATTGACATATGGCATCCATGTGGTTTTGAATCCATGGATATATGGTAATCATGGTGGTGGGACATATGGCATCCCTAGGATCTTGGGACATATGGGATCCCAAGACATATACTTGGAGATTTGGGATCCAAGTGGTTTTGGGGATCTAGGGACATATGAGATCGCTAGAAATATAGTTGGACATTTGGGATCCAAGTGGTTTTAGAGGATCTAGGTACATATGGGACCCCTAGACATGTAGGGTTTACATCATGGGGTAGGTGATGTCTTGTGCTAATCCATGTGCAAATGTTTTTCATGGACTCCTTTTGCCTTGTTGTTGAGGAGCATGTCCTTGGGCTTTGAGCGTCATGTGTTTCTGCCATAGGGAGGGTCTTACTCTTTTAACGACTAGTGTCTAATCCCTTTACATGGGGCTTAATATGACTCAGAGCTCAATAAGATTAACCTTCTTTTTTCATGAGCTAGCACATTTTTACTTTAAGAGTATATGTGGCTTCAAAACTTCAAGACTTTGGGAAGGTCCTACCTTGAGTACTACTCAAGGTGGTATCTAATCCCTTGATATTAGAGTCTTCTTATATAATGTGGCTCTGTATTTTTGTTGGAGATAGGCGTCTGCAGAAGCACACGAACAACACAAGGAAGGAGACAAGCTTGGAGCACAACACACAATACAGAATGTATTACTAGAGAATGTACAAAAGATAAGTAGCCCATTAGGGAATTAGGCATATATACAAGCTGAGGGAAAAAACCTCCTAAAGAGGGAACAAAGTGCCCCAACTGTCCTAGTGTGTTCACACACATCACTACCTAAATATATCGACAAATCCCCCCTGGGAGTGATGCAGTGAACAAGGAGCTAGCACTTATGTATAAGAAAGTGCCAAGCTATGTGGAAATCACTCCACAAAAGGAATTAAGCCCAAAGCTTTGCGGAAAGCTTCAAACTCCTCCCTAGGAAGAGTCTTCGTGAAAAGGTCTACAATGTTCTCCTGTGTGAGCACATATGCCAAGCTCATTTCCCCAACAGAGAACCTCTCCCTGACATAGTGATAATGCACCTCAATATGCTTAGTGCAAGCATGAAACATATGGTTCCTCACAATTGCCAATGCGCTCTGACTGTTAGTGAAGATGGTGGTGGCAGAAGACTGACCAACACCCAAATTAGCCATAAGGCATCTAAGCCACACACACTCAACAGTCTCTATGAAAGTTACCCTATACTCAGCCTCACAACTAGAAGTGGCCACAATAGGCTGCTTCTTGCTCAACCAAGATATACATGAGCTACCAAGCATGAAGCAAAAGCCACTAAGGGACACACAAGTTCATAACAACTATCCCAATCAGAGTCAAAAAAAGCATGCAAATCTAGTGGTAGTTATCCACTCTTGGGATAAAACAATCCAAGTAGCCGAATACCACTCAAGTAGCAAAAGATGTGCTTAACCGCCTGCCAATGCTTGACTCTTGGGCAATGCATAAACTTGCTCATCTGTGAGACAGCAAACTGAATATTTGGCCAAGTAATGCATAATTAAATCAAGCATCCAAGAGCCTGGTGATAGAGAACAACATCAAATGCATCTCCAGCATCATGAAGACTCAATCGTAAACATGTCCCCATAGGACTGACAATAGGCTTACAGTCTTCAAGGCCAAAAGGCTATAATAATGTGTCAATATATTTCGTTTGACACAAAGCCATTCCATCATCAACTTGCATAAATTGAATGCCCAAATAGTGATGCAAATGCCCCAAATCAGACATCTCAAATGAGGCATGCAAATCAGCCTTAAAATCAGCAATATGCTTCTCAATAGGACCAGTGAGTAGCATGTCATCATTATAGACAACAATGATCAGAAGCACATCATTAGCATGCTTAATATATAAGGTGCTTTCAGTTGGATTGTTCTCAAAACCATGTGCAATCAGATAGGCATGTATCTTCTCATACCAAGCACGTGGTGCTTCCTTTAAACCATATAATTCCTTCTTTAATCTACACACCTGGTTTTCATGCATTTTTGCACAAAGCCACGGGGCTAAAAAACATAGACTTCTTCATGCAAGTCACCATTCAGAAATGTTGTTTTAATGTCTAACTGATGTACATTCCAACCATGATGAGCTGCAAGTGCACAGATGCTACGAACATTAGTTATTCGGCAAGTAGGTGCAAAGGTCTCATCAAAATCAATGCCTCTTTCTTGCGCATAACCCTTTGCAACAAGTCTAGCCTTATACCTGTGAACTATACCATCAGGCTTACGCTTCAGCTTGTATACCCACTTAGTCCCAATGGCCTTCTTGCCAGGAGGCAAGTCACATAAAGGCCAAGTACCATTCTTCATTATAGCATCATATTCAGATTGCAGAGCAGCCATCCAATTTTTTGAATTTTGCGCTTCATCAAACAAAATAGGCTCATTCTCATCACAGAGACTAGATGCAACCATAGCATAGCAATCTGATGCAAAAGAGGCACTATGAGAGCCTGATCGAGTACAATATAATAGAGGTGGATCTAATTTGTTATCACACAAGGTCTCCACCAGCCATTTTGGCATCGTTCGTGCCTGCTCAATATCAGCTCTCTCATCAATAAGTGCATCATGTAAATCTACATCAGAAATGGAATGATTTGCATCATCACATGAAACTTGCAAAGGCTGAGAAGTTGCCTCATTAGGACCAGCACCAGACTGTCCACCTGTAAAAAGACGCAGCAAAGTATCATACATGTCTTTCAAGCTAACAGATGTCTCCTTAGTACATGAAAGCAATGGTTGAATAGCATCTTCCACAAAAACAACATCACGGCTAACTAGAATGTGTTTAGTCTGTGGATCATACAGACAATAGCCATTACTTTCAGAACTATACCCAACAAAAATGCATTTTATTACTTTATCATCCAATTTTTTGTGATGTTGTTCGGGCACTAATGCATATGCCAAACAACCATAAAACATGCAGATGAGCAACAAATGGCTTGTGATCATGCCAAGCCTCATATGGAGTGATAGACTTTAGTGGGACACCTGTTAAGTACATATGTTGCACACATGACAGCCTCAAGCCAGAAACTATGTGGTAAAGCTTGACTCTTGACCATACACCTCGCCATCTCCATGAGTGACCTATTCTTTCCTTCAACAAATCCATTTTGTTGAGGTGTATACGGCACTGTACACTAGTGTTTTATCCCATGTTCAGCCAGAAATGCATTAAAATCAGAAGACATATATTCCCCCCCTTCGATCTGAATGGAGGGTGCCCATTTTACATGCTGACAGATTTTCAGCCAAAATCAAAAACTGTTTGAAGCACATGAACACTTCGGACTTTGCCTTCAATGGATATACCCATGCATGCCTGGAAACATCATCAATGAAAGTCACGAAGTAAAGATAATTTCCAAAAGAAGGTGTCTGCATAGGACCACAGACATCACTATGTACAACCTACAATTTCTGAGTAGCCCAAACTGAACCATCTTTTGGAAATGAGGAACACTGCATTTTGCCCAAAATACAGCCTTCACAAACATGTTTTCTTTGTTCAAAGAGGACACCGTTTCATATTTCTGCAGGCATAGCAAACTAGCAAAATTCAGATGACCAAAGCGTGCATGCCAAAGCTTTGCATCTGACATAACCTAAGAATCATGTACTGCACATGCTGAATCATTTGGATACCTTTCATAGTCTATGAGCTTATACAGCCCATGACATAAAATCCCAGAAGCAATAATCACATCAGCATTTGACATATCATGAACCGTACACCTGTCATCAATAAATTTCACAAGCAAGCCAAGCTTGGCTAATGAAGAAACTGATAACAGATTTTTCTTGATCCCTCGCACAAACAAAGCATCTAACAAAGTGAAAGAACTACCATCAGCATTAGTCAAAATGATCTTGCCAACTTCCATAACAGGATAAGAGGAGTTGTTGGCACATGTAACAGTATTCCCTATAGGGGCAGGCTCGAGTGAAGAGAAGAAACTACGCTGCAAGGTAATATGTTTGGTCTCCCCACTCTCAATGTACCAAACATCGGAGTCTACTGCAGACATGCACTACTCATGAGAAGATGGGTCAAAACTGCAAACAGTAGTAAACGCCCATTCTTCTTCCTACACAAGATTAGCAAACTTTGTTTTTGGTGTAGAGGCCTCTACAACAACCATTCCAGCCTCTTTCTTCTTTGCCTCTTTAGCAGCCAGTTTTGGACAGTTCTTTATGATATGATCATTCCCTTTACAGTACTTGCAAAACAATTTCTGCTTTTCTGATTTCTTCTCATCTTTATCTTCCTTCTTCGAATGTGCAACACTTGCAACTTCTTGCTTACTAGTTGAAGAGCTCCATTTTCCTTTGCCCTTCTAATTAGCCAGGAAAGCTTGATCTGCAACATGCATAATGGACCTATTCTGCTTGGACTGATCTTCCTGCAACAGAACAGAGACTAACTCCTCAAATGACAAGGCATTTGGATTGCCTTTCATCAGGAATCAGGAAGACCATTCAGAACTGTCTACACAAGTGAGCTATCTGGTATAACCTCATCAACAAAAATCAACTGTCCCTTCAAGTTTTTTATTTTTGTTAGAAAATTGTCCATAGAATCACCTTCATTCATGTGCTCACTCTCCAACTGATTTCAGAGGTAAGCAACACAAGCCTCATTCCTAGCTTGGTACAATGTGGTAAGTGTATCCCAAGCATCCTTAGCTGTTCTGCAAGAGTGAATGTGAGGAATAATGGCATGTTTGATAGACAAAGCTATCAATGCATGTGCCTAGGCATCTCTGCCATCCCAACGAACTTGCTCTGCAGTAGGTGTAGCAAAAACTGTAGCACGAATAGGAATCTGCAAAATATCATCATCTTCGACACCTTCTCCCTCAGCTTCTATACTTGCAGTTGTAACAGTTGCAGGTGTGATACAACGTTTTTCAACAACCTGCACAATTTTCCACAGTCCTTTTGCAACCAATACATGCCGCATCATATAAGCCCATAACAGGTAGTTGGCACCATCCAACTTATCCTCAAGAACCAACATACAGAATACATCACTGCTTTTAGCCATGGCCGATGACTAAAATACCTTGATGCAGAAGATTAATTGTATCTCAAAAAGTTAAACAGAATTGCCCATACGAGTTTCACTAGAATTGTAGTAGAATTCGAGACGCTTATACTAGCGAACAAAAACTGGTAAATACCTTTGGCACATAAAGACGAAATAGCTCGCACAAGCACTACGATAGTGCATTCGGAGTCCAAAATGAGCTCAGATCGTGATTTCGGCACCACAAAGCGAAGCAGTTTTGATCTCGAACACAGATTGAGTATGCTCACCAAAATTCGTGTGATTTTGAGACTACAACCGGAGGAGGAGTGTCGACAGCGCCCTAGATGAAGCAACGACCTGCTCTGATACCAATTGTTGGAGATAGGCATCTGTGAAAGCACATGAACAACACAGGGAAGGAGAACAAGCTTGGAGCACAACACACAATATAGAATGTATTACTAGAGAATGTACAAAAGATAAGTAGCCCATTAGGGCATTAGGCGTATATACAAGACGGGGAAAAAAACCTCCTAAAGAGGGCAAAAAGTGCCCCGGCGGTCCTAGCATGTTCACACACATCACTACCTAAATATGTCAACAATTTTCTCTTTAGTTCCATAGAGGAATGGCATGGACCTGATGGTACCTACATTCTTGGCTTGATATAAGGCACTTATTTAGAAAAATAGAGAGAAATTCAATGCATTGCTATGACGTGTTAAGCTTTTCAACGAAAGTCGTAAGCTGCCATCGAAATTTCAAAAACAAACCCATGTGCCTATATCTTGTGACATCATCGATTATGTCAATCGAATCTCTTTGCTTTTGGCATTGAATGTAGGTAGAGGAGAAACTCATGAATTCAACAAGCTTGGCACCGTTAGCTATCAGTAGAACTGCACCAAAGTTGAGAGTTGAGAGTTGTTATTGAAGTAAGCAGAATTGTGCCAAAGGGGAAGAATACAAAGGATGCATGCCTACCACTCTCGTTCTTCACATGCTAAGATGGAGAAGCAATGTAGTTATTGTCTTCTGATAGATTCATAGTCATTTGAAGAGCTTGGTGTTGCTGCTAACCTCAATAGGATGTAATGCATGTATGAACAAGCTTTGATGCTCAGAACAGGCATGGTCAAACTTCATGTTATGGTATATCACGGGCATTACGAGCCCCTTGATTACTATGGCTAATCAAACCTCAAGCTTCATAGCAACCTAACTATTGTGCAACTCCACAAGTACTGAAGCATGTAGAGTGTAGACCAAAACAAGGTGCTTTAGCCATGAATGATGCAAGTGCAATCTCCTCATCTTTGCAATCCTAGGAATCAATAGATCAAAGTAGTCAAGTACCACTCAAGTAGTTAAAGATCTGTTAACCACTTGCCAATGCTTGGCACCTAGGAAATGCATAAACATGCTCATCCAAGAGATGAAAACCTAAATATCAAGCCACGTTATGCATCGGCAAATCAAGCATCCAATATCATGCTGTTAGAGAACAACATCAAATGTATCCCCAACATCATGAAGACTCAAACATAAACTTGTTTTCATGGGACAGGAAACAGGTTTGCAATCCTCAAGGCAAAAACACTCAAATAGTATATCAATACATATTTTTTAACACAAAGCTATTCCTCCATCAACTTGCATAAATTGAATGCCCAAAAATGATGCAAAAAACCCAAGTCTGACATCTCAAAAGAGGCATGCAAATCATCCTTAAATTCGGCAATATGCTTCTCATTAGGAGCAATGAGCTCCATAACATGAACATATACTACAATGATCCGAAGTACACCATCTGCATGCTTCACATATAGGTGCTCTTAGTTGGACTGTTCTCAAAACCATGTGATAGCAATTAGGCATCCATCTTTTCATACCAAGCATTTGGTGCTTACTTTAAACCTTTCAACCTGTACACTTTCTTTTCATGCCCTTTCTTCACAAAAGGAAGAGGCTAAAAAACATACATTTCATGTAAATCGTCATTCACAAATGTAGTAAATATCCAATTGATGTACATTTTAACCATGATGAGCAATGAGTGCTCAAATGCTAAGAACAGTGGACATTCGGCATGTAGGATCAAAGATCTCATCAAAATGAAGGCCTCTCTCTTGAGCATAAACTTTTGCAAGAACCCAACCTTATACCTGTCAATTATTCCATAAGGATTACGTTTCAACTTGTAAAACCATTTAGTGTCAATAGAATTTTTGTTTGGAGGCAAATTACATACAGACTGAGTACCATTCTTCATAATAGCATCATGTCTTGATTGCATAACAACCATCTATTTTTCTCACTCTTGTGTTTCATCAAAAGAAACTACCTCATTCTCATCACAAAGAGTAGAGGCAGCCATTACATAGCGATCTGATGCAAAGGAAGCACTATGAGAGCCTGAATGAGTATGATATGACTGAGGTCCATCTAATTTGCTCTCTCAAAGTCTACATCATCCATTTAGGCATAATTTTAGCCTCTTCTATGTCAACCCTCTTATCAAGAGCATCATGTAGATCTATATCCAAATCCAAATGATCTACAACATCATTTGGAACCTATAAAGGCTAAGAAATTGCCTCATTTCGACCAAAAATCAACTATCAACTTGTAAAAAGAGGTAACAAAGTAACATACATATCCCTTGAGCTAAGTGATGTCTCCTTGATACATGAAAGTAATGGCTGAATTGCATCTTCCATAGAAACATGGAGTGATCCATTGTAATACTTTGGTGGGATATTTGTTAAGTAGATATGTTGCACACATAACATCCTCAAGCAAGAAGGCTATGTGGTAAAGCCTTACTTTTGACCACACACCTTTCGAACAAGAAGTGCATTAAAATTAGAATATATGTATTCCCCCTTGATTAGAGCAAAGGGTGCTCAATGTACATGCTAACAGATTTTCAATCATAACCAAGAACTGTTTAAAGCACATAAACACTTTGAACTTTAATTTCAATGGATTCACCCATGCATACCTAGAGAATTCATCAATAAAACTCACAAAGTAGAGGTAGCTCCCAAATGAAGATGTCTGCATAAGACTAGAAACATCACCATGGACAAGCTACAATTTATGAGAAGCTCAAACTGAATCATCTTTTGGGAAGGAGGAACACTGCATTTTGCCCGAAATATAGCCTTCATAGATATTTTTACAAGGCATCTCGAGTTTGGGTAAGTAGGACACCATTTTAGATTTTTGCAAGCGAAGTAAGCCAGCAAAATTCAAATGACCAAAGCATACATGCCAAAGCTTTGCATCTGAGATAGTCTGAGAATTTGGAATTGCACATGCTGAATCATTCATAGATTTCTCATAGTCTATGAGCTTATACAACCCATAATATAGAATGCTAAAAGCAATAATAACATCGCCATTTGAGAGGCAATGAATTGTACATGTATCATCAATAAATTTGACAACCAAGCAAATCTCGACTAATGCTAAAGTGACAACATAGTTTTCTTGATCCCTTACATATATAAAGCACCTAACAATGTGAAAGAACTACCATCACTAGTAGTCAAAATTATCTTACCAACTTCCATTAGAGGATAAGAGGAGTTATTAGCACATGTCAAAGTATTCTCTATAGCAGTAGGGTCAAGTTAACTATAAAAATTGTGTTATGAGATAGTATGTTTGGGTGGCCCTACTATCAAAGTACCAAACTTCTGAGTCTATTGCCGATACATAATGCTTAGAAGATGGGTCATAGCAACCAACAATAGTAAATGTCCCCTCTTCATTCTGAACGAGGTTAGCAAGCCCTGTTTTAGGTGTAGAATGCTTTACAAAAACCATTCGAGACTCTTTCTTCTTTGCCTCTTTTGCAACGAGTTTGGGACAACTCTTTATGACATAATCATTTTCCTTACAAAATTTGCAAAGTGTTTCTACATATATGTATTTTTGTCATCTTTGTCTTCCTTCTTCAACTTTGCAGCATTAGAACACATATAACATGTTATGTCTACAATATTCTTCTTGCAATAAAATAGAGACTAACTCCTTAAATGTTAAAGCATTTGGATTGACTTTCATCATCAATCGAAGGGTAGAAGGAGAACTCTGATATGAATATGGAAGACCATTAACACAGTCTCCATAATTGAACTATTGAAAAGATTTCATCAGCAGAAATCAACTGCTTCTTCAAATATTTTATCTTTGTCAAAACAATTACTCATAGAATCTTCATTCATATGCTCACTCTCCAATTGTTTTCGAAGGTAAGCAACACGAGCCTCATTTCTCGCTTGGTACAACGTTATAATAGTATCCTAAGCATCTTTTGATATCTGGCACGAGTGAATATAAGGGATGTTTTTCAACACCCTCCACAATATTCCACAACTTTTTGCTACCAATATATGATGCATCAATGGGTAATTAGTACCATCCAACTTATCCTCAAAAGGCAACATATGGAATACATCATTTCTTTTAGACATGGCCAGTGATAAATACCTTGATGAAGAAAAATGATTGGATCTCAAAAAGTTGAATAGGAACACCCTATTGAGTTCTACTAAATCTCTAGCAGATTTTGAGGCGCTTGTATTTGCAACTTAAAACCTATATATATGTTTGGCACAAAAGGACAAACTTGCCTACATAGTCATTGTGATAGTATATTCAGAGGCCGAAACGAGCTCAGATTAAAATTTCAATGCCACAAAGCAAAGAGCTTTTGAACTCCTAATTGCTCTGACTATGCTCACCATTTTCTCTATAACTGTAAGATTGTGACTAGAGGAGTATTAACGATACCTTAGATGGATCGAAAACCTAATTTGATACCAATTATTGGAGTTTGAGGTCTGTGAAAGCATAGAAACAACACATGGAATAAGAAGAATCTTTGACCACAACACAATACAAAATGTATTACCAAGTGAATGTGCAAAAGATAAGTGTCCATTAAGGTTATATACAAGTAGAGGGAAAAGAACTCTTAAAGAGGGAACAAAAATGCCTTGATAGTCCTAGGTGTGTTCACTCACATCACTACGAAAATAAATCAACAATCCCACTTCTCATCATCATCTGCGTAAGAAAATATTTTGCATTCCTCCTCTCTGTAGATGCTACCATCTATAATTTTCGAATCTACTAAATCTCTTATCTCTTTCTTCTTTGTTGGAAGATAGTGGTGGAATAGATCATAAGTTAGTATTTTCATATATGGTTGTCTGTTTGGGAAGCATCTGTGGATGGCATATTACAACTCATAAGAGACCCCATTAGATGGTTCGCCATTCCTTAATCTAGAAAGGTGGTCATCATGTATGTATGTATTACCTTTCTTTGCTACCACCTGAAAATCAAACTTCATGAATAAGAGAAATCAATGAACAAGTCTTCTTGTGTTGCAAGGCTTATTCATAAGATACATAAGGGCTTGATGATTAACAAAAAAATTAAATTTATTTATGAGAAAATAATGTCTAAATTTATTCATAGTTTATATCATACCTAATTCCTCAATTTCAATTGTCATATAGTTTACTATACACTATTGAATTGTCTACGTACATAGGCAATCAGATAGTCAAAACCTACCTTCATTGGCAAACTATGCTAAAATACAAATTGTGGCACAAGTTGAAGTGACAACATGCACATGGAAGATCTTGTTGCAATTTAGCACCTTCAAAATGGGAGCTATGATAAACTTGTGTTTCAATTCTTTGAATGATTTGTTACAATCCTTATTCCGTTGAGCTTTGGTAATCAAAGCATGTAAGGGTGTTGCTAACATTGCATACAAACGGATAAATATTCCATAGTATTTCTAGTGACACATGGAATTTTGCACTCCCTTCATATCCTTAAGCCTTGGCACGTTTACAATTACTTTGATTTTGTCCTCATTAGTGAAAATTCCAATTTTTGAGATAATGTGTCCCAAAATTTTCCCTTGTCTTACCATTAAGTTACATACTTCTTTGGGTTTAATGAAACTTTATTCTCTACCTTTTGCAACTATTTTTTCCAACAAAGGAATGTGTTTTCAGTCATTGTGCACAATATGCACCCAAGTCATCCATATATACTTCCAAATATTTCCTAAGAAATTCTTTGAAAATATGATACGTCTATTGAAATAACAAAGCACTGCTACTCTACTCACATGCACATATCTAACAAGCTAAGGAGGAAGGAACAAAAGATAACAAAACATAATGAGTGAATTAAAATGGAAATGACTTACATACAATGTTCTATGAGCATGAAGGCTCCATGAGAAGAGTGAGGGCATTCTTGCCAAGAGCTTGAGTGAATGGCATGTGAGAAGTGAAGTTAAGCCCTCCTTATATGGATTTGAAGGCAAATCTCCTTGCATGTGGGATATATGTGCTTGCATGAGAATGAAAGTGAGTCTGGACAAAAGGTACAACATGAACCTCTCAACACTTCCCCTCCATGTAATGACCCTTGTGTTTTGGTGTGGGGAGCTAGTGACATATGGCACCACTTAGTCCATTGCATTTTTAGATCTAAGGACATATGGGATCCTTAGACATAGCTTGGATGTATGGCTCAAAGTGTGAGGCATATGGAATTTTTTGGTTTTCATGGACATATGGCATCCATGTGGTTTTGTATCCATGGACATATGGGATCCATGGTGGTGGGACATATGGCATCCCTAGGATCTTGGGACATATGGGATCCCAAGACATATATTTGGATCCAAATGGTTTTGGGGATCCACAGACATATGGGATCCCCAGACATATAGTTGGACATTTGGAATCCAAGTGGTTTTAAGAGGATCTATGGACATTTGGGACCCCTAGACATGTAGGGTTTACATCATGGGGTAGGTGGTGTCTTGTGCTGAGCCATTTGCATATGTTTTTCGTGGACTCCCTTTGCCTTGTTGTTGAGGAGCATGTCCTTGCGCTTTGAGCATCATGTGTTCAAGCCATAGGCAGGGTCTTACTCTTAAAAAGAGTAGTGTGTAATCCCTTTACATGGAGCTTGATATGATTCGGAGCTCAATAAGATTAACCTTTTTTTTTTGTGGGTTAGCATATTTTTACTTTAGAGTATACGTGGCTTCAAGACTTGATGACTTTGGGAAGGTCCTACCTTGGTTATTAGTGAAGGTGGGGTCTAATCCCTTGATATTAGAGTCTTCTTATATAATGTGGCCTCTCTATAATCTCTTTAGTTCCATAGAGGAATGGCATAGACCTGATGGTATCTACATTCTTTGCTTGATATGTGGCACTTATTTAGAAAAATAGAGAGAAATTCAATGCATTGTCATGACGTGTTAAGTTTGTCAATGAAAGTCATAAGCTGCCATCAAAATTTCAAAAACAAAACCAAGTGCCTATAGCTTGTGAAATCATCAATTATGTCAATCAAATGCGAGTCTCTTTGCTTTGGGCATTGAATGTAGATAGAGGAGAGACTCATGAATCATCGAGTCTCTTTGATTTGGGCACCATTAGCTATCAGCCATAGACCCTTCTTCAAGTGGTTAGAGGTGCTATTGAAGTAAGCAAAACTATGCCAAAGTGGAAGAATACAAAGGACGCATTCCTACAACTCCCTTTCATTGCGACTGAGATGGAGAAGCAATATAGGTACTGTCTTTTGATAGACTCGCACTCATTTGAAGAGCTTGGTGTTGCTGCTCTCCACTTCATAGGTTGCTTTTGAAGAGCATATTATATCTTGTAATAGCTAAATACATTACATGTCCACTCCCTCTATGTAGTGTGGATTGTTCCATAGCATTGAGGTGTTGCATGCGACTACGTCAACAACACGTACTGCATGTATGACGGAGCTTCTCAGAGCAGGCATGGTCAAAGTTCGTGTTATGGTATGTCATGGGCATTACGAGCCCCTTGAGAATAGCGTCAAAGGTGAGCTCATACATATGTAGATATGTGCAGATGCTCGACTACTATGGCTAATCAAACCTTGAGCTTCACAACAACCTAACTATTGTGCAATTCCACAAGTGTTGAAGCATGCAGAGTGCAAATCAAAACCATGTGCTTTAGCCATAAATGATGTAGGTGAAATCTCCTCATCTTTTCAACTCTAGGAATCAATAGATCAAAGGAGAAAATGCCGGTTGCATTCTTCATGTTTCTCTGCTCTTTCCTCTTATTCAAAATCATGGGTTTTCTGCTTCGATTGTTTGAGAGATAATTGTTTCAAAGGGTGCACCAAGTTTGAAGAGCAATAAAAGGTAGCTCGTTCTTGGTAGTTAATATTCATAACACCAAAGCTAAACCTCTCTCTCTCTACCTCTTTTTTTGTGCATGGGAGATCACAATGCCTCTCAAAAGACACAATATGGTGATTCATTCCCAGCACTCCAAATGCAAGTGGCGATTTATATTGCACATTGGTATACAACAAGAGAGGCATGTTTGAACTTTCACCAAAAGCAAATCAATAAAGTTGCAACTTTCTTCTGAGTGTGATATTTGTAGATTGATTGAAAGGCACAATCTCCATCTTGGCTCCTCCATGAATAGCACTGATAAGCACTTTGATTTCAGGTAGTAGTGCTCAAAGCTTATCAACTAATGACGAAGCATTAGATAATGATAAATATGATTAAAAAATGGAATAGTGCTTCTACTCTTATTGAAGAAAATATGAGGGGGAGAGAGGGATTAACAAAGAAAAACATGCTAATGATGGAAATAACAAAAAGAGAGCTCAAAAGTAAAAATAGTTAACCTATGCTCTGGTACCAAGTTGAAATAACAAAGTGCTACTCCTACTCTACTCACATCCACACATGTAACAATCTAAGGAGGAAGGAACAAAAGATAACGAAACATGATTAATGAATTGAAATGGAAATGACTTACATACAATGCTCTATGAGCATTAAGGCTCCATGAGGAGAACAAGGCACTCTTGCCAAGAGCTTGAGTGAAAGGCTTGTAAGAAGTGAAGTGAAGCCCTCCTTATATGGATTTGAGGGCGAATCTCCTTGCATGTGGGATATATGTGCTTGCATGCGATGAAAGCACATATATCCCGCATCAACCCTAGGAAAGTTATCAGAGCATTTGTTAAACTTAATGGTATCACTTTGAATGCATAGATTCTCAATTCAATACTAATGGTAGTTTTGTGTTGGTCTTTGAGTTGGGAACTCTCAACAACATCAACACTTGGAAAGTTGTCAGAGCATTTGTTAAACTAAATGGTATCACTTTGAATGCATAGATTCTCAATTCAATACTAATGGCAGTTTTGTGTTTGACTTTGAGTACAATCGTGATTTAATTGTAGTTTGAAAAACCACCCAAAAAAAACACCTTTGCTAGCTTCTCTTTCCAAGAGGTGATCAATAATGGGTAGTGGATAATTTTCCTTCATGGTTGTAGCATTGACCTTTTAAATTAAGTTGATGCATACTCTTTGCTTATCATTCTTTTTGGACACAATAATGATTGGGCATACCCATTTGATGTGATCAATCTCATATATGAAACTACTTTAAAAAAATTTTGATTTCCTCTTTCCTTTTACTAGAGTATACATCATTATATAGGTGTATGGACTTTGCTTTGAGGATTAAATATCAACCTACTTGAGTCTCAATAGGTTTTTCTAATGATGCACTCTTTGTTAGGTTCTCCTTGTGGTAGTTGAAGTTCTTGGTACATCACCAAAGTGAGAATAGTTTTTTGAACTACAATTATGTATGTTCTCTCCCTAAGTAGGATAGCTTCCTCAATAATCATTTGAGATAATTTTGTGAGTTGTTTATCATGCTATATCTCTCTTTCTCTAGTTGAGCATCAAGGTAGCATTGGTGTTGTGTTTCCACACTCATACCACTTTATACCCGAGCTTCATATGCTTTAAACCATTTCAAGATCTTCAAGGAGAGTGACCTACAATTATAGATTTTTTGTGAGAAGCTTCAATAAGTGCATAGTAATGTAAAGATACCCATCATTTTCTCTCGTTTTCTTACTAATCTTCCCCATACATTCTCTCCAAGTTAAATTTCTCTTCTTAATCTTCTTATCCTTAGATAGTTCTTGATTGAGGATTGTGCAGGTGAAGAATTTTCTTCTTCTTCATTCCATTGGTCAATCTCTTGGTGTTAAGCCTTGGCATGTGTAATTACTTGAAGAGGCCTTTTCCCTTCTAATTCACTATCACATGTCTAAGGGAAATCTATCATCAAATGATCCTTTCCACAATCCTCACAAACTCCTTGAATTTTCCAATTCAAGGCCTTAGATGGTTTAGAAAAATCCTTTAGCAAGTGGTCACTACCAGAATGATGTTGATATATTTACATAGTGATGTGTGTGAACACTCTAGGATCGTCCGGGCACTTTTTTCCCTCTTTAGGATGTTTTTTTCCCCCGGCTTGTATATACGCCTATGGCCCTAATGATCTACTTATCTTTGTACATTCTAGTGGTAATACATTCAGTATTGTGTGTTGTGCTCCAAGCTTCTTCTTCTTCCTTGTGTTGTTCGCGTGCTTCCACAAACGTCTAACTCCAACAATTGGTATCAGAGCAAGTCACCGCTTCATTTAGGGTGTCATCGACACCTCTTCAGTTGCAGCCTTAGAATCATATGAATTTTGGTGAGCATACTCAGGGTCTTTTCGAGATCAAAATGGCTTCACACTATGGTGTCAAAATCGCGATCTGAACTTGTTTCGGTCTCCGAATGCACTATCACAATGCATGTGCAAGCTATTTCTTCTTTTTGTGCCAAAGGTATATACCAGTTTCAGTTCGCCAATGTAAGCGTCTCAAAGTCTGCTACAGTTTTAGCAAAATTCATCTTGGTACTTCTATTCAACTTTTTGACATACAGCCAATTTTCTACATCAAGGTATTTTAGTCACAGACCATGGCTGAATGCAATGATGTGTTCTATATGTTGGCTGTTATGGATAAGTTGGATGGTACCAACTACCCATTATGGGCTTATATGATACAACATGTATTGGTTGCAAAAGGACCGTGGAACATTGTGCAAGATGTTGAAAAACGTCCTATCACACCTGCAACTGTTACAACGGTAGGTACTGAAGCTGATGCAGAAGGTGTCAAAGATGATGATATTCTACATATTCTTGTTCGTGCTACAGTTTCTGCTGCACCTATCGCAGAGCAAATTTATTGGGATGGCAGAGATGCCCAAGCACATGCATTGACAGGATTGTCTGTCAAACATGCCATTATTCCTCACTTTCGCTCTTACAGAATAGATAAGGATGCTTGGGATACACTTACCACATTGTACCAAGCTAGGAATGAGGTTTGTGTTGCTTACCTCCGAAAACAGTTGGAGAGTGAGCACATGAATGAAGGTGATTCTACAAACAATTTTCTAACAAAGATCAAAGACTTGAAGGAATAGTTGATTTCTATTGATGAAGTTATACTAGATAGCTCATTTGTGCAGATGGTTCTGAATGGTCTTCCTGATTCATATCAAAGTTTTGCTTCTACTCTTCGGTTGATGATGAAAGGCAATCCAAATGCCTTGTCATTTGAGGAGTTAGTATATATTCTGTTGCAGGAAGATTAATCAAGGCAGAACAAGTCCATTGTGCATGTTGCATATCAAGATTTCCTGGCTAGTCAAAAGGGCAAAGGAAAATGGAGCTCTTCAATTAGCACGCAAAAATCTGCAAATGCTACACATTCGAAGAAGGAAGAAAAAGATGAGAAGAAATTAGAAAAGCAAAAATTGTTTTGCAATTACTATAAAGGAAATGATCATATCATAAACAACTACCCTAAAGTAGTTGCAAAATAGGCAAAGAAAAAAGAGGCTTGAATGGTTGTTGCAAAGGCCTCTACTCCAAAAACAGAGTCTGCTAACCTTGTGCAGGATGAAGAATGGGCATTTACTACTATTTGCAGTTTTGACCCATCGTCTCATGAACAGTGCATGTTTGCAGTAGACTCACATGTTTGGTACTTTGATAGTGGGGCGACCAAACATATAACCTCGCAGTGCAGTTTCTTCTCTTCACTCAAGCCTGCCCCGATAGGGAATACTGTTACATGCACCAACAACTCCCCTTATCCTATTATGGGAGTTGGTAAAATCATTCTGACTAATACTGATGGTAGTTCTTTCACCTTGTCGGATGCTTTATTTATGCCAAGGATCAAGAAGAATTTGTTATCAATTTTTGCATTAGCCAACATTGGCTTGGTTGTGAAATTTGTTGATGACAGATTTAAAGTTCATGATCTGTCAAATGGCAATGTTATTATTGCTTCTGGCATTTTATGTTGTGGGTTGTATAAGCTCATAGACTATGAAACATCTGTGAATAATTTGGCATGTGCAATGCATGATTCTAAGGCTATGTCAGATGCAAAGCTTTGGCATGCATGCTTTGGTCATCTTAACGTTGCTAGTTTACTATGCCTACAGAAATTTGAAATGGTGTCCTCTTTGCCCAAACTTGAGGCACCCAGTAAACATGTATGTGAAGGTTGTATTTTGGGCAAAATGCAACGATCCTCATTTCCAAAAGATGGTACGGTTCGGCTACTCAGAAATTGCAGCTTGTTCATAACAATGTTTGTGGTCCTATGGAGACACCCTCTTTTGGAAATTATTTCTACTTCATGACTTTCATTGATGGATTTTCAGGGCATGCATGGGTATATCCATTGAAAGCAAAGTCCGAAGTGTTTATGTGCTTCAAGCAGTTTTTCGTTTTGGCTAAAAATCTGTCAGCATGTAAAATGGGCACCCTCCGTTTTGATCGAGGGGGATAATTTATGTCTTCTAACTTTAATGCATTTCTGGTTGAATGTGGGATAAAACACCAGTGTACAGTGTCATATACACTCAATAGAATGGATTTGTAGAACGAAAGAACAAGTCACTCATGGGTATGACTTTGAATAGCTAGGACTTTGGTTCTCTATAGTACTCTTATTGGTCTCTGGGAAGATTTACATATGCATCACTAGGTAGATATATAGATCTATGCTGATATTGCTACCCATTGTAAAAGTTATATAAGGATGGCCCATTTGTAGCTCTGCAGAGCATTGCGCACTAGCAAGACCCTCATTTAGAGTTTGTCTAGATCCCCATCTAAGCTCCATATTGGGAGTGCACAGGTGGACAATTCCATCTTTGTGGTTGCATTATGAAGGGATGTGATGGCGATGCACCATGGTGGATTCTCCCTTGTGAAAGATACACAACCATGTCCACATGGGACAAATCGAGCTCTTGGCAACCAATAGGATGCTCCACACAAACCTATAGAAAACCTAGAACTATACAATACATAGAGAGCATGAACACATGTTTCTTAGGTTTTACAAATGAGATGGAATGTCAAGTCTATGGCCCAACCAAGCCACTATGACTATCCGAGATAATAAAGAATGATAAAATACCTAACTATAAGTATACAAATTATAACTCGCACTTGATAGGCATGTTACACGATGTATAAATTGTTGAGATATCAAGCTCAACATGTGATGATCCAAGATGGCACGTACCAGTTTTTCATTTCTCTGACATGTATAGAGGTCATGCCAGTATATGTCAGGGATACTTCGTTGAGCTTTATTAGATTTATCTATCGAGAGTGATGGCACATTTGTTTCTTGCCAGCTCACTCATTCGCGGACATTATGTTTTTCCTTATGTACTGATCTTTATATATTGCACTAGTTGTATTCTTGTTTTTAGGTCATTCTTGTACATTCCTTTTTATGTAATAGAAGAAGAAGAAGAAGATTTTCATTCTCCCTTGCCTCAATCTGTGTGTGTGATTCTCCTTGAGAGTGAGAGTGTGTGAGTGAGCTCTCTTCCTTATCCCTTCCTCGTGACATGGTATCAGAGCCAGCGTGGCTGTAGAGAGCTCGTGGAGAAGGCGACGGTGAAGACTACGCGACAAGGCATGGAGAAAACGTGATTTCACAAATGGCCTGTGTTTGCTACAAAAATTGGCATGAAGATAGAAGATCTCAAAATATTTTCGAGAGTTATCCCTTTAGGGTCACTTGTTTTTGTCAGATCGAAGTTTCGGAGCCATCTCGACCTGCATTTCGAGCCCGCAAGGTTGGGCCCATAAAAAAACCAGGTCAGTTTTAGAAATTCTAACTTGCATTGTGTTCGGCGACACTCATATATTCCAGATTCAAGCGATTTCGTGTACTGAGTATGCAATGAGTCAGCTTATGAGCGATAAGCTGGACAAGAACAACTTCCATGCTTGGAGATTTAGAATGACGAATTTCCTGATGGGAAAAGGCTACTAGAAGTACATCGAAGGAAAGAATGAAAATGCTCCGCAGTTACCAGAAAGGAATCCGACTACAGATCAGGTAAGAGCATATGAGGAATGGAATCAAGGAGCACGAAAGGTAATGTACTGGCTATCTGTTAGCATACAGAATAGCATGATTGGGCACATACATGATGTCAAGACTCCAAAAGAGGCTTGGAACAGTTTGGTCACATTGTATGAGACCAATACAAAGGCACGGAAATTGCAACTCAAGAACGAGCTACATACATTGGAGAAGAAGAGCATGTCGGTAAGTGACTACACCTTGAAAATCAAAAGCATATGTGAGTCACTTGCATCTATTGGAGTGAATGTAGATGATGATGATAAGGTGGAAGTGTGCCTTAATGGTTTAGGAGCTGCATATAAGCAGTTCAGAACATCTATACAGACCAGAGAAAATATTTTGAATTTTGTTGATTTGGTATCTATGCTGATTATTGAAGAAAAGAATCTTGGTGAGGATTCAAACTCCCAAGGAAAGCCCAGTTCTGAGCAGGTATTCTACTCTAGCAGAGGAAGAGTCAGAGGTAGAGGTTTTGGAAGTGGAAGAGGAAATAGTAACCAAGACCAAGGTCAACAACAGAATCATGCAAGAGGAAGAGGACAGTTTCGAGGCAGGGGGAGCCAAAGAGGTCAAAGAAATTTCCAAAGAAATGATTCAAGTAATGATAGTAAAGGATGCTAGAATTATGGTAAACCTAGACACTTTGAACGTGATTGCGGGTTGAAGAATCAAAATAACAAAAGGCAACAAAACAACTATGCATCCACAAGTGCAGATGATTCTGAGAAGTTGTTTATGGTTCAACATTACATGATGAATACGATGTCTGCTGGTGTTTCAAAATCAAATGATAATGTCTGGTATGTTGAATCAGGTGCTTCAAATCACATGACCATTCATGCAAAATGGTTTAGTAGTTTGCAAAAAATGCCAGTTCTTGGATATGTTGAAACAGGTGATAATACATCACATCTTATTGAGCATACAGGAAACATAGCATTGTCTATCGAGGACGGGAAGGTAAAACATCTTGCTGATGTGCTGCATGTTCCAAATATAACAAAGAATCTGGTTTCTGTTGGACAAATGGTTGACCAGGGATTACAAGTCAGGTTCAATACTGATGGATTATATGTAGAAGAGTACAAGCAGGATGGACGATTGGTTGCCAAAGAAAACAAAGTGGGTAGGATGTTCACCTTAAACGTGAAGATTCTTGAAATGAATGCAGCCATGTTTGCAAAAGGTTCAGGAGTTATTGCAGATATAGAGATGTGGCACAAACGGATTGGACATGCAAACTTGCAAAGGCTGAAATTGATGCAGTCAAAGGAGATTGTCCATGGACTACCAAATTTCAAAGTTGCAGAAATGCAAAAGGTATGTGCAGCATGTCAATTTGGTAAACAGTCAAGAGCATCATTTCCACATGACAAGCATGTTAGTGAGAATGTACTAGAAGTAGTACATACAGATGTTTGGGGTCCAGCAAAGACCACATCTATGGGTGGTTGCAAGTTTTATGTTACTTCCATTGATGACCATACACGCAAAGTATGGGTATATTTCATGAAAGAGAAGAGCGAGGTGTTCACTCACTTCCATAATTTTAAAGTTATGGTAGAAAAGTAGACAGGGAAGTACATTCATACATTAAGATCAGATGGAGGAGGTGAATACATGTCAAATGAGTTCAACAGTTTTCTAAAAAATCATGGAATTCGGCGTCAGTTTTCATGCAAGTACACACCACAATAGAATGGCATTGTTGAACACAAAGATAGACATATTGCAAAAATAGCAGGAGCCTTAATGGCTGAGAAGAATATGCCTCATTGTTATTGGGCAGAAGTTGTGCATATTGTTGTATACGTCATGAACAAAACTCTGACGGCTGTTATACATCAAGTTACACCTGAAGAGAAGTTTACAGGTAAAAAGCCAAACTTATCACATCTGAAAGTTTTTGGTTGTATTGCATATGTACATGTCCTCGATGAATTGAGGACGAAGCTTGATCCAAAAGCAGAAAAGTGTGTCTTCATTGGATACTCCCTTGAGCAAAAGGGATATAAATGTTATAACCCACTCGCACGACAGGTAAAGGTGAGTAGAGATGTGGTATTTGATGAAATGCCAAGCTTCTATGCAAATGCCAAAGAAGGACTGAGTTTTGAACCAAATGACAAAGAAAATGCTAAAAAATCAAGTGCAGAATCTCAGGTTTTGAGTGGACCGGATGCATCACCAAGCAATAGTTCCAACTCAAATCCATGGAGTGGAAGATTACATGGAAATTTGAGTCCAGAAAATTCACCAAATACATCCAAGAAAGGTAAAGAAAAGCTTTCTACTGGTCATAAAACATGTGCAAGTTTTGAAGACATTGATGGAGATTCAAGCGGTTCAGAAAAGAGTCTTGATGAGGAACTTGGATTGCCCTCTGTGAAGAATCCAGGAGTAAAAAGGGCACATGCAGATGATACAAGGAGAAGTGACCCAGGACCAAGAAGATCTGGGAGGATGAGGAATTCAATGCAACGATTGACATATGATATTTACATGGCTTGTCATTATGCCTACATGACAAAGATAATACAAGATGTTGAACCTTCTTGCTTTGAAGATGCAATTGGAATTGCAGATTGGGGAAAAGTTATGGATGAGATGGCTGCACTTCATGGAAATGATACATGGAAGCGAGTTCCATTGCCGCCAGGAAAGAAACCCATAGGCTGCAAATGGGTTTACAAGGTAAACCATAATGCTGATGGTAGCATAAGCAGGTATAAAGCACGATTGGTAGCTAAAGGATATGCACAGACATATGGCATTGATTATGAGGAAACATTCAGCCTTGTAGCTAAAATGTCTACTGTTAGGACACTTGTTGCATTAGCTACAGCAAAAGGATGGACTTTGCATCAGATGGATGTGAAGAATGCTTTCCTACGTGGTGAGTTACAGGAAGAAGTATCTATGGACCGGCCACAAGGATATGAAGATTCAAAGCATCTAGAATATGTTTGCAGGTTGCAAAAGGCTTTGTATGGGCTGAAGCAGGCTCCATGTGCATGGCATGCAAGGATTGTTGATTACTTAATCAGCATTGGCTTTTTTATGTGTGATGCAGATCATTCACTATATGCAAGGAAGGTTGATGATGGCATCATGATTGTGGCCATTTATGTTGATGACTTGATTGTAGGTGGCGATAATGAAGAAAGCATCAAAGAGGTAAAGCGACTTCTTATGCAAGAATTTGACATGAAAGATCTTGGTGTGCTGCGCTATTTCTTGGGCATTGAGTTTATACATACAGAAACAGGTATATGGATGTCGCAAAGGCAATATGCCTTGAATATGGTGCAAAAGTATGATATGGGTGATTGCAAGACAATTTCTATGCCATTAGATCATAATTTGAAGTTGGATACTACATCAGGTGAAGCATTGGAAAATGCTACTATGTACAGGAAAATTATGGGAAATCTTATATATCTTACAATTACAAGGCCTGATTTAAGCTATACTAAGTGAGTTTATGCAGGTTCCCAAGAAGCCACATTTGGATTCTCTGAGGCGCACTCTATGTTATGTGAGTGCTACTTTGGATTATGCATTGTTTTGTGAAGCTGGTGTAGATTTGCAGGTTCATGGATACACCAATGCCGATTGGGCTGGTTGCATTCTAGATACAAGATCTACTAGTGGTTTTCTATTCTCACTTGGGAGTGCAGCTATTACATGGAGTAGTAAGAAGCAACCCACTATTGCTTTGACGAGTACAGAGGCTGAGTATAGAGGTGTTGCAATGGAAGCATGTGAGGCATCATGGCTGGAGATGCTACTTGCGGATTTAGGAAGTGAAAAAGCCTATCACCATTTATTGTGATAGTCTTAGCAGCATACAGTTAGCATGGAACCCTGTTTTCCATGCTAGAACAAAACATATCGAGGTACATTATCACTTCATCAGAGAGAAGGTATTAGCAGGTGATATTGATCTTGTTTATGTGAGAACAAATAAGCAGGTTGCTGATATTTTCACCAAAGCACTTGGAGTTGAGAAGTTGAAGAAGTTTCGGGAGATGCTTGGATTACAAGATATGGCGTTGAGCTTGAAGGGGAGTGTTGAGATATCAAGCTCAACATGTGATGATCCAAGATGACACGTACCAGCTTTTTGTTTCTCTTACATGTATAGTGGTCATGCCGGCATATGTCAGGGATACTTCATTGAGCTTTATTAGATTTATCTATCAAGAGTGATAGCACATTTTTTTCTTGCCAGCTCACTCATTCGCGGACATTAGGTTTTTCCTTATGTACTGATCTTTATATATTGCACTAGTTGTATTCTTGTTTTTAGGTCATTCTTGTCATTCCTTTTTATGTAATAGAAGAAGAAGAAGAAGATTTGCATTCTTCCTTGCCTCAATCTGTGTGTGTGATTCTCCTTGAGAGTGAGAGTGTGTGAGTGAGCTCTCTTCCTTATCTCCTTCCTCATGACACAAATAACTATGCAAGATCATGAATCAAGTAACCCCCATCAAGTGATGATAGTGTCGAAAGCTATCTTGTGGTGGTTAAGCTATCTTGTTGAAATCAAGAAAAATGCACTTCATGGTTAAGCAACCTCTAAATGAAGTGGCACCTCACCTCAATGTGCTTGGTCTTTGCATGATAGATGCAATTCTTAGTCAAAGCATTGGCACTCTCACTATCACTGAGCAAACGAGGTACATGTAGAGGTGGCAGACATAGCAAGCAAGACACGAAACCCACAATGATTCCTTACATGCAGCACTAGTTGCAACATACTCTACTCCTATAGTGGAAAGAGCTGTACATTCTTGAAGATGAGATCTCCAAGAGATAGCACCTCTAAAAAAGTGAAAAATATACCCCGATGTAGACTTTTGATTTTCTATACAACCAGCATAATCAACCCTAGCATAGAAACCTGTCCTTAGTGCAACCCAAATATCTCAAAATCATCTTGACCACTTTCGAATGCTCCTTGCCAATATTAGACATATATTTGCTCACAACACCCACTGCAAATGCAATATCTGGTCTTGTAGCTACCATAGCATAAATGAGACTACCAACAATATACTCATAAGGATTTTTGGTCATGAATTCCTTTTCATCATCTAATTTGGGGCAATTCACATATGAAGGTAAATGTGCACTCAAGGCCTTGCCATCTTGCATATTGAACATGTAAGATACTTTGGATATGTACTCACTTTGAGACAAGTATATGCATATTTTACTTCTATCACAAGTAATGTGGAATATGTTTGGCATCCCCCAAATCCTTCATACCAAATGTGTCACTCAACTTCTTGAGAAATGACAAGTCATTAGAGGACTTCGGAGCAATCAACATATCATCAACATAAAGTATTAAGCATATCGATTGTCATTTGAGCATCGCTTTGTGTAGAGACAATGATCTTCATTGCTTCAAGAGTAGCCTTGAGACTTCATAAAAGCATCAAACTTTTGGTACCATTGTTTAGGGGACTATTTAAGTCCATATAAGCTCTTCTTCAACTTACAAACAAGACTCTCTTTTCCAGGAACTACATAACCCTCTCATTGTTCCATGCAAGAAAGCAATTGTCACATCCATTTGGACTAGTTCTAAGTTCTCCATTGCAACAAATCCAAGCAACATGCACAATGTAGTTATCTCAACTACTAGACCGAAGTACCATTCTTACGAATAGAATCCATCTCTCTTCATGGCATGCACCCACTTGACATGATCCTTTGTCTACATAGCCTCTTTGGAGCAAGAAATCTCACCAAGATATGTTAGCATTAAAAAAATCCAAACTTGGAATATATCCATCTAGTGAATGCAAGACAATGCAGAACGTCTCAATCGTTGCTTACTAAGAACATTTGCAAACTAATCTGACTGGACATTCTCCTAAACATCCCCATATATAGCATTTTTATGCATGCTAATTGGAGGACTAGCATCCTCAAACATACTCTTCTCATTTCAACATCCTTAATGGATTGTTTATGCATCTTAGATTCATTCAAAACAACATCACTACTTCTTATCACTAATCATGTTTCAAGGTCCCAAAAGTGATATCCAAATTGGCCTTCTTAACCATATCCAAGAGAAATGTGTTTCTTTGATTTATGGTCTAGCTTTTGTCTAACCTTCTTGGGTATATGAATGTATGCTTCACACCCAAAAACTCAAAGATGATCATAATATGGTGGCTTCCTTGTCCATAACTCTTGTGCTTTTTCAAACCCTTGGTAGTACTAGGTCAAAGGTTAATCACATGAACTATGTCACGAGGAAGGAGATAAGGAAGAGAGCTCACACACACACTCTCACTCTCAAGGAGAAGCACACACACAAATTGAGGCAAGGAAGAATGATCTTCTTCTTCTTCTTCTTCTATTACATAAAAGGAATGTACAAGAATGACCTAAAAAACAAGAATACAAGTGCAATATATAAAGACCAGTACATAAGGAAAAACCTAATGTCCGCGAATGAGTGAGCTGGCAAGAAACAAATGTGCCATCACTCTCGGTAGATAAATCTAATAAAGCTCAATGAATTATCCCTAACATATACCGGCGTGACCACTATACATGTCAGAGAAACAAAAAATTGGTACGTGTCATCCTCGATCATCACATGTTGAGCTTGATATCTCAAAAAACTGTAGTCAATTCTATTTTTGGCCAACATCCTTAAGCTTTACATAATGCAACATACAAACTACTCAATCATGAATAGTTCTATTCAACCGCTCAACTACACCATTTTCTACTAGGGTATAAGGAGATATAAACTCTAAGAATTGCTCTAGACTCATAGAAAAGGTTGAATTCATGTGAGGTATAACTCACCTCCATTATCCGTATGTAAAATTACTCATGAATTTATTGAAGACGCATTTGATGGAGTAGTATCTCAAGGATGAAGACAAAGATGCAAAGAATAAAACTTTGTGGACATCAATAGAATGGACATAGAGGAAGAAGTGCAATTAATGCACCAACATTTTTGCTTTCCATATATGATTTGGTATACACTACCACAAAAGGTAGTACTCCAACTACGATCTCATGTCCTAAAACAAGTTGGGAATCAAATTAACTTAACACCATATGTCCTAGACAGATTTTTCAAAGCCAACAAGCAAAGGGGAATAAAGAAATTCGTGAATCAAAGCACTGGCTTGATAATAATAATTCATCATGCATTGAGGATAAGAAGTAGATGGTATTTGATGCAAACGAGTTTATAAATGGCCCAATAAGTTAAGTCTACCTCCATGCCAAAGAAAAGAAGAATAGTAAGTACATTAGAGGCTGGCACAAGTGCTACATCACGAATAAGGAGATTAAAAAAGGTCAGGGAAGAGGCTAGGTGCTTTGATGTGTTGTCTATCCCTTCCACACCTTTTTTCATTGTTGTCATGTATGTGTGAAGCATCATTAGGTGAAGGTAGGTGATTCTCGACATCTCATTTTTTTATCATAACTTTGCAAAAATATTGGATCATATTTAGAGCACTTACAATAGATGTGTCTCAAAGAGCTTCCAAAGGAACACAATATTGACTATATTCAAGTATCGAAGCTAGGAGAAAACCTTTATTTAGTGTTTCTTCTTGCACTAAGTATTGCCACACATGCTAACATGTAGAAGGGTTGTGTGAGCTAGAAATCATCCTTGCATACACTTATTTGACCTATTCATGCATTGATTCTCATGTGGAGCACTTGCTCCTATGCACTTGGCCAAGTCATTCTCTCGATTTGTTAATTTTGTGTGTGTGTGTGTGTTCATGTCAAACCACCACTAGTGCACTTGTAGGACATGTGAGACCTAGCTAGACTCACTTGTCATAAGTTGCCATGACATTGGGAACCATAGTGATCAACCATCACTCGATCAACCAATGATTGTGTTGATTCATGATCCAATTGATACCTCAATACATAATTTACTTCAATTGATTTCAAGTAATGTAAATAACAATAAACGCCTTCACTTGTGAACACCAAAGCTCATGACAAAACCATGTTTTAGCACCACTCAAGTTTTGCATTTCAAAGGTATGAATAAATTATAGAGACCCATTACATGACAATACATATACATAGTTATGAATCCCAAGCACATGAGGTATGATTGTACATATGTTTTATATTTCATGTGTATGCTTTTCGTATTATTCAAAAAAAATTGGAACCAAAAGATTGAGATAGAAGGCATACCTTGGTGAGTGTACCTACGTGAGCACTACACACCTCGAGTAACAACCATGATCAATACTCATCAACCTAAATTTCGATCTTCAGATTGGAAAACCTCATCATTAACATGCCCTTAAGCACCTTTCTTCATACCTACCTACTCATCCCACAATTTTCCCGATGCATTCTAAAGTATGAGGATTTTGATTACACCCATGCAAAAAAAACTTAATCCATCAATCACTTTGGACTAGGAATTTTTACATTTTATATTTGGAGATTCTTTGTTCAAGAACCAAAAGAAGCACCATTCTACCCAACAACTCCAACAAAGAAATCAATAGCATCCAATTTTCAAGATCAATAAAGACAAAGTTTCTGAAGCATCTTACACTTGTTTTTGCATGCGATTCAAAATGAAAGACTTACAAGTATACTTTGATGCAAAGAAATGGAAAGGAAAACCTACCTTACATACTTTAAGGACAAGTCAACTTTGCGACACACTAGACGAAGGGGAACCACAAAAGAAACTACAAATGATTGTCTAGTCAATGTACTTTGACTACCAAACAAACAACACAAAGCTCTAAACTAGACTTGACAAAATGACCTTCCCAAGAAGTCTTATCAAAGACACATTGTGAAGAAGAATTGTACATACATGCATAATAGTAGTATTAGATTATTCTTCCCTAGAAGAGGAGAAAAGTTACGAGTTTCCTATTACATGCTTAACTCTTTCCAAATATAGGAGTAATCTCAAAAAAGCCACTAGAAAGAAACCACTACAATTTAACATTCTAGGCTCAGTTCTTAACTTTCGCATGCATTTTTAGATGTATTTTGCTTGATTTTAGATGTATGACACTAGATTGACATGTGTTCAAGTATTATTTGATAGTATACACAATTTTGAAGCATTTAAGCATGATTTTACATATGTTGAAGTGATGAGTGAAGGAAGCATTTCTACACGTTTTGTGACCTCAATGCTCTTGAGTCCCTCTTTTGCACTTTTGCACATTCCTAGTAGAACTCGTTATGAGCTTCAATTAGAGCCCTAGCATATCAAACTGATCAATCACACTGAGTAATGCAAATTTTGGTAATTCAATCCCATACTTCTATAAAATATGTGTGTGTTTTACAAAATAAGTATCTTTTTTGGAAATAAAGGAAACGTTATAATAACAAAGTGAGTTTGCAACCGATGAGCAATCTTTTCTCTTCGCGATAAAGTTCTTATTCTTAAGAGACAATTGCTCATTCTCATGAAATAAAGAAATTGTTCAACATATAAGATATGCATCACGCCCCATAAGATATACACAAGCAATCAATGCCTCCTAACTTTAGATCTTAATACAACCCTTGTTGATCTTTCTCTTCGCCAAATAACTTTATCATAGGAAATAGGGTTACAATTTGATCTTTTCAATCCGTGAAGTATTTGGATATGTGCAATCAATGGATTGTGGCAAACAAGCCAACTAAGATAGACACAAAAACAAAAACACACTACTCTCCTCTATCTTGTACTTCACATTGAGTGTTGGATCAAAACTCTAGGCTAGATATAGAGGCACAATGAGAGAAAAGTTGGACCTCAATCCATAGTGAAGCCAGAGGAATGGATAAGATCATTCAGGTGTCCGATTTGTCCCTGATTAAGCAACATAATAAGAGCATATTGGTTATGGTACACATAAATTTTTTTTTTTAATATAAAGGAAGTTCGGCATTAGCCTACTCTCCCGGACTTGAATTAAATAAAGAAAGTACAAGAGAAGGGGACTAGTGCCCACGGGACCCCCCAAATCCCACAAAGCAGGGGAAGCTTTTACAGAGCTTAGATGACATTACAAAGAAGGTTAATTACCCTCTCATCACCCTCATGTGGGGCCCACTTGGGTTTAAGCTTATTATCGATCAAAAGGAGTACTTGATGATGCCTAAAGGGGGGGGATTTTTTACAGTTGACAATCCTTTTGCCAAGGAGGAACAGCGATTTCTCAATTGACCACTCCTTGGGGGAGTCACCAAAGTTGAAAGCACATCTTTCCCGCCAGATTTTCCATAGGACCTCCCCTCTGATGGCGTTCCAGAGAGACGCGGAGCAGCCGATCGCTTCTCCCAGCAGGGCTTGCTGCCAACTGAGACGTTTTTGAAGTCTAATTCTCTTTCCAACCACCTGCCAGAGTCTGTTGGAGTTGGGGCAGGTAAAGAAGATGTGTGAAACATCTTCGATAGACCGGTAGCAGCATTTGCACCAGGGAGGGGTCCCACAAATTTTGCTAGCCTTAAGGTTGGTCCAGATTCCATGATGAAGAATTTGCCATAAGAGGACAGACTTTTTGATTTCTATGAGGGGGTGCCAGATAGCCATGAACTTCATGTCCCACCGAAGCCGCGTCCATGACAGGCACCACTTTTTGTTGAGGTTAACCTCATAGTCGATCGTTTCTTTGATGTTCGGGATTTTTGATAGGCTGTTCCCATTGTGCCATTTGAGACCAAGCGAGCTCGACATGTCATGTCCCATGAGAAGGCGAACTTTGTGTCGGTCCCAGGCGAGACATCTGCTTTGCAAAGTGTTCCATTCTTCATGCGAAATGTTGATGCTAGGGTCAATATCCTCAAAGTTGATCCAGCGGTTGGTGTCTTGTTTCCAGAGATGTTTCCATTTTTTGAAGCCTTTGTTCCATAGCTTCTTGGCATTTTGAATGTTCCAAGATTCCACACTCCGGATGCCATGGATCGGAAACCAGATAGAGTCGTTTTGTTTGATACCGACAGCCCACTTCCAGTCTTCACTGATTCTTGTGAAGCTTTTGACTTTATTCCAACTCTTCCAAAGGGAGCACACCAGATTAGAGCCTTTCGGGAAGACGGGGATTGGGGAAAACAGCAAGGTCAAGATGTCAAGATTCTTCCAATTTGGGAAACCCATGAGCGCCAACTCATTCTTGTTTCTGAAGATCAACTAATTGCCACTCTTTTCCGTGGATAGCATTAATATCAGTCCAATCTCTATTTTGCATACTACTTTCCATGTAGATTGCCCTCCACAAACGTACTGCTATTACAAACTGAGTATGTTTATGCTTGTTATTATCAATCCTAATGGTAGTATGGGTGACACCTTAAGTGCTTCATTGTCACCCATGTGCAAAATTAAGCTATCAAGTGTGTATCAATTGTTAAGCAGTTAGGGTTTATGCTTGAAAGATTGTCAGTTAAATCCATCTAGATAGATGCCTATCCTATGGGCATTGAACTTTTTAATTCTAGAATGGTATAGTCTCTGTTCGATGGTCCTACATCATTAGGATTCATGGATACGTGTGCATGTCTTCAAAAGTGGCCAAATGATCACAGCTATCTCAAACTCACTACATCATGAGAGTTGCTCACTCTTGATTTTTTTTTTGAGAGAACAAGAAATTGATTAATAATGGCATGTATCAATGTACAAACGGCAAGACTACCCCCACCATTTACAAAGCAAGGCCAAAACACATTTGGCCATATTTACCGACTCAGCATGTAGATAGGTACTGCAGCTAGTTCAATAGCTCGGACTACAACTAGTGGCAATAGTACAAGGGAGCCACAAAGCTAGCAATAAAGAGGACAAAAATCAACTATAGACACAATTCCACCATCTCAATTCTAGTGATTGAGTATAATTTCAAAAGGGAGTCTCTCCATTGGGTAGGTTTGGTAATGTACAGATGCCTGGATAGAGAGAAACCCTCCTCACGAGTATCAACAGTGGCACTAAGAGCTTTGATGCTCATAGCCGTCAACCCAGACAGTAAAGAGAATACAATTGTACCATTGGAGTTCTTGTTGCTGAACACAGCCATATTTCTGCTCTTCCATATACTCCACATAATATTGGCTCTCCACATGTTCCATAAGACAAAATCAAAGTTGTTGTAGACCCCCAACAGAAGTTCTTTGTAGCCAGGCTGGAAGTTATGTTTCTTACAAAAGGCTAAGATAGAACTCCAAAAACATTGAGCATGTAAACAATTGATAAAAAAGTGGGGGAGATATTCCACACTGCCACAAAAATTACATACACCATTATTAATGTTCAACTTCTTGTCCTTAGCACCACACCACACCGCATTGTCCAGAATAAGCAAGAGGAGAAAGGAGTGTTTGATGTTCATAGGCAAGTGCCAAATACTCTGAAATCTATGAGACCATTCGTGAGCATTCCAACTAACTTTCCAGAGTTTGTTAAGCTTGGGCAGGATCCAAGTGATTCTCCCTCTCCTGGATTTGAAGTTCTTTAGCATGTCTTGAGCATTGATAGGTTTCCTCTGAACACTAAGGTCCACTCTCCTAATCATCATCATCCTATGCTTCAAGAGGACTTGCAAACAACCAGAAGAGCAATGCATATTTGAGATATGATCTTCAAACATGATTTCACCATTTAGGGTGAGATCCTTCCAAGTAGTGAAACCCAATTTGAAACATTTGTCCTCTCTGATCCCAAGATAGCCATTATTCCATAGAGATAGCCAATCTGTCCAAATATTTTCCTCCAAAAAGAAGTCAAAGTGATCAAAGAATTTTTGTTTTGGGCAGCACAACATTTTACCTCCATCCAAGCTTGCCACATTTTGCAGCAAAGAACAGAACCCACTAGGGAGTACTTGTGGGGAGATACCAGAATGTCCAACATAGAGTGATTCTTCCAAACTTTGTAATTAGACAGAGCGAAATTATTCTCATTTCTTTTAATAAGGATGGCCGAAAAATCATTAGAAGTCAAAGACCAAACAATCCATTTTGTAGCCAGGTTAGTAGACATCTTAATAGGACAAAATAAGCCCAAACCCCCTTCCTTCTTAGGCAGGCAACAAATTTTACAAGCAACTTTAGGGTTCTTATTGTGATCTAAACTCCCTCCCCACAAGAATCTTCTGGACAAACAAATAACTTGGTGGAAGTGCTTCTTGTTAGGAACCCAGCGCTGCACGCAGTAGACTAGGGTAGGGAGAATAAAATGGTTTAGGACAAAAACTCTATGAGATAGAGAAGATTGACAACCATACCACATAAACAACTTTTTCCTGAATTTATCCACCATTCCCACCTTTGATGGAGACTCATTTGAAAACCCATAAGAATACCAAGGAGCCTGAAAACTTCTCCATCTTTGATGAATTCACAACTAATGTTCTCAATGCACATGGGAAAAAGATTAGAAGAGGATTTAAAAGCAATTTTTTTGTGATTAATAACTGAACCACTAGCCAAAAAGAAGGTATTAAGACAATCTAAAATACAATTAGCAAATTGCTCTTCAGCTTTAATGAGGATATTTGTGTCATCGGCAACGGCTTGGAGACATAGCTATTTATCACAACCAAGTATAGAAATGCCTTCAACTCTCTTATTCTCAATAGCATCTTTACTAATCCACCCAAGGGCATCCCTAGCTATGGCAAAGAGGAGGGGAGCAAGGGGGCATCCTTGCCTGATGTCTAAGTCTAAAATGAGAAGACAGGTTCCCATTCAAAGCTACCCTAGAGTGAGCATTACCAAAAAGAGTACTAACAGCTTTAATAAACCTTTTACCTGCTCCTATGTCATGCAGAGATTGGAGCACAAAGTCCCACTCAATTCTATCATAAGCCTTCTCAAAGTCAATTTTAAAGAAATAAGAAGGTTGGTTAGACTCATTAGCATACTCAAACCCTTCCCACATAGGAATAATAGCATCTAGAATAAATCTTCATTTGATAAGACCTTCTTGCTCAAGAAGAATTATGTCTTTCATCAGAGGGCTAAGTCTCCTAGCAAGGGCCGAAGCAAAAATCTTATAGATATTGGTAAGACAGGTGATAGGCCTGCAGCTATTCAAATCCTCTTTAGGACCTTTTTTATGAATCAGCTTTATCACTCCAATGTTGATTTCAATAGGACGAGAGCCTTTGCTAACAGATTCATTCCAGATCAAGAGAATGAAGGGATTCAAGAAATCTTTCAGTGCAATGTAAAAGTCATTAGGAATCCCATCAAGGCCAGGAGTCTTGCAGGGTTTCAATTTACCTATGGTTTCTTTAATCTCACTGGCAGTGGGGCAAGTCCAGCAAGAAAGTCATGCCAAGAGGAATAGTTTTTTTTCCTTTTAAGAGCGATGTAGGCCCTCGCTCCTCGGATATCCTCCCCCCACTTGGGAGAACTAGAGAAAACATCAGTAAAGAAGTGAGTAGCCTCCTGCAAGTTCTCCTCATCATAGATAGCAAAACCACCAGACTTTTTCATATGCATTGGAACAAAATCTTTATTTTTCTTCTTTTTCAACAAAGCAAACATACTGTTGTTAGCTCTATCAAGATTCCCTACCCAAAACTCTCTTGAAGAGGAAAGAATGATCCTAGCTTCAAGGTACTCTTCAAACTTCAATCTCTCCTAGAGGAATAAAATCAAATCCATTTTATAAGGTCTACAAGAGGAACCCAAAAGGTCTATCTCCTTGACTATATCAGTTCTTCTCTTAGCTCTAGCAGCTCTCTTGAGAGACTTATAGTGGGTGAAAAGAGCTTGGATTTTTCTAACCGAGTGTGCCCAAGAAACACAAGGGTTAGAGTACTGCCTAAAGCAATGGGTAATGATGCCCTTGGACTATTCTAAAACACACGGGGTCTAAGTGAGGCCAACCCGATCTAGTCTTATGATAGTTAAGCTTAAGGAAGACCCTCAAAGGAAGGTGATCCGATGTGCTCAACGATTGGTCAAGATCAACTTTCATATCCCAAAACTAATGGGATAAAGCAAGGTTAACATAAGCACGATCAAGTCTAGCTACACAAAAATGGGAGCCTTTCTGCCTATTATTCCATGTGAAGCCCATTTGGGAAGAAGTATCAATTAAGTCTTGCTTAGTCATAAGTCTGATCCATTCCTGCTATTCTTGATCAACTATAACAATACCTTTTTTATCAAATCTGTCACTAATGGTAGTGACCATGTTGAAGTCCCCAACAATGATAAGGGGGCCAGTTAGAAGGCACAACTATGACCAGCAAAGGGACCTCTGATGGGGATAGTTAGAGGCATAGAGGCTAATAACCCAACAATCAAAAGGTTGGCAAAAGGACAAACCAACCCATTGATGAGTGGGGCTTTGGATTTTATCCTTGACAAACTGATTATACGTATTGTTAATACCTATAGCCGCCCCTCCCTTACCTTGAGCGTGGGCCGAAATCAACCAGTCATGGTTAACAGACATGCTCTTAAGATAAAAATTCAACTTAGCTCCCGAAAGCTTAAGCTCCTAAAGGCAAGTAAGGTCAGGCAACAGAGACAGGTCATACATCCACTTGTTAAAGCACTTAGCTCTAGCTGGATCAGAGATCCCTTTTATGTTATACGAAATGATATTAAGATTATTCATGGTCAAAATACAAAAGGAAATCGGACCAAAGAGGACACACATAGTCATTTCTTAAGATTCCTAGCGATTTTGTTCAACAAAAACGAATTTTCCAGGATGTCTTTCCTTTTTGCTTTCAAAAGACTATCTTTCCTCTTATATCTAGAGAATTCATGACTTGGAGGAGCTATGTTCTCTTTTTGGCAGAGGTTTGGAACATCAACATCATTACAATGACACAAGAGACCGTTAATTTCAGCCTCATCAATTATAACAAGCTCCTCAATGAATCTGCCATCATCGGGGGCCTGTAGGCTGTTAGTCTCCAATCTAGAACAAAAACCAAAATTGTTCAATTAATCGGCAAACAAAACAGAGCTTTTTTTTTTTAACAACTGTCCAACCCTTTTCTGACACCACGTCGGCCTTGTTTGATGAATCTCCAACAATAATGCCAACACGGCCATTGTCATCATCGGAAAACGTTGCTCCATCAAGAATCAACTCAGAAGCTTCACCCTTATTTTCTGTCACAAAGAGTGGATTAGAAACATCTTCTAGCAACACATCAAAAGTGTTAACCCATAATTTATCCTCTTTTTTGTTATGCTTAAAAGGAGGTTTTTTATTGTAGACGCTGCTGGCCCTCTGTGTACTGCTGATCATCACCATTTTTAACTTCCTCATTAACTTTACCCATTTAAACGAGAGGGCAGTCTCGAACCCAATGTCCTAATCTCTTGCATTTAAAACAAGCATTAGTCAAGTTTTTGAAAACAACTTTTTGTTCATGCAATAGACGACCTCCTGAATCATTGATTTTCAATGATTCTTTAAGCGATCGATTAATATCGATTCCTACAAGAATCTACGGATCCCACTAGGATTAATGGTGCCTCTAGGCTGCTAACCAAGGACCTTCCCTACTAGAGCGGGTTTAGTACCATGTGGGTTAAATCTCAAAAACCATTTGAAGAACGAGACAAGCATGTTACGGATAATCCATTGGCCCTCCATTATGACCCTAAGCGCACTAATCAAATCATCAAAGAACAGAAAATATACATTGGGCAAATACTAAATTTGCCTAACTGTTAGCCCTCTGGATTACGAGTTAGATTTGATCCAATGTTTCAACACATCCATAGGTGGTCGAGGACTGTGACATAGGGTGATAACTACCTGCTCTGTTAGTTGACTTTTCCATTGAGCAAAAGACCCCTTGGTGATGACAAGCATAGAATGATCAAGCCGACCATCACTAGTGCACATTTCCTTGAAGGAGACTTGGGAAGTGATTTCATCTTACTTCTGCGCAAACACAAGAGCAAGGAAGAATCAGTTACGGATGGAATTTACAACCCTCAAGAAACAACCAAAGCAAGAAGTGTCTAATTATGTAACCAAAATGAAAGATGTTGCTGACCAACTTGCAAGCATTGGAGAAGAGATAGAGGAAGAGCACATAGTGAGATAGATCATCAATGGAATTAAGGTTGATGACAAGTGGGAGTCTTTCACAACAATGGATCTCTACATGGATATGCAAGTACCTAATCTCAACACCTTGATGGGACAACTCTTCACCCATGAGACAAAGCTCAACAAAAATGGTGACAACTCAAGAGATAACCAATCTTTTGTCCTTTATATAGATAAGAATAAAGTTAAGGATAAAGGAAAAAGTAAGAAACAGGATGAAGAGGCTAGTACCTCTCAAGCTAATTATGCAAGAAGAGGAAGAGGTGCTAGAGGTAAGGGCAAGGGAGGAAAGCAAGGTAGGGGGAGACCCTACAACAATTCACCATGCGACATATGTGGTCTCAACAACCATACTACAGAAGAATGCTACAAAAATACAAGGAACCAAAGGGGAGGAGGCTTCTATAGAGGAAGTTATGGACAAACAAGAGGCGGGTACAACAATGGTGGAGGCAACTACAACTATAACTTCAATCAAGGCTACAACAACAACTATCAAGGAGGCTTTAGAGGAAGAAGGGACTTCAACAACTATACTTAAGATCAAGAAGACTCCCTGCTCATCATGAACATGATATCCAAGCAAGGTAAAGATGATGAGAATCTTTTCTACATTGACTCAAGTTGTTCCAATCATGTGGCAAGAAATATAGCACTATTATCTGATCTTGAAGAACCTAAGGGGATGCATGAAGTACAAACAAGTGATGATGCTAAACATTCAATCAAGCAAATTCAAAATGTCAAAACATATGATGGTAGTATGAACCTTTTAAGCAAAGTTCTCTATGTGCCTACTATAACCAAAAACCTATTCAGTGTTGGGCAGCTTGTAGAGAAAGGTCTACAAGTCAAATTCACTAAGCATGGAGCATATGTGGAAGACCCCCAACAAGGCTTCAAAAGGATTGCCAAAGGTGAGAAGACAAGCAGATTATTTACCTTTGAAATTGAAGACACAAGGAACATAGCACTATTCAGTTATAGAGATCAAACCTTATCTGGGTTGGAAATATGGCACACACATAGGAGAGAACTCTGAAGCAAATTTGCAAGGATCAAAGTGTGCTTGGCATTCCCAATGTGACCAAGTAGCACATGATTTACAAATGTGGAGCTTGCCAATTTGGCAAGGCTCATAGGCAACCATTCAACAAGAAAGGATACATCCATGAAGATTATTTGGAGCTTGTACACATTGATGTGTGGGGTCCTAGCAAAGATCCATCCATCTCAAGTTCAAGGTACTATGTCTCTTTTATTGATGATTACAATAGGTGGACAATCCTCTATTTCATGAAGCATAAGGATGAGGTATTAACATGTTTTAAGAAGTATTTGGCACTAGTTGAAAACCAAACAGGAAGGAGCTTGAAGAGAATCAGGTCTGATGGAGGTGGTGAGTACTTTTCACATGAGTTTGCTCTATTTTTAGAGGATAAAGGCATAAAGTGGGAAGTAACAACCAAGTATACTCATCAATTGAATGGAGTGGCAGAGAGAAGGAACACGTTAATTGTTGAAGTAGTTACGTCTATGTTAAATGAGAAAAAATTATCTGACTATTTATGGGCAGAGGTTGTTTCTACAGCTACCTATTTGGTCAACAAGCTTCCATCCAAATCATTGGATGGTATGACACCATATGAAGCATGGAATGGCAAGAGACTCTCATTAGATCATTGCAAAATATTTGGGTGCATTGCCTATACACACATCCCATCACAAATCAAAGGAAAGCTTGACCCTAAGGTTGAGAAATGTATACTTATTGGGTATGATCAAAATCAAAAGGGATATAGACTATACAATCCCACTAACAAAGACTTCATAGTTAGTAGGGATATAGTATTTGATGAGAATAATTCACAGTTTGAAGATTATTGCAAGACAATCAAGTTACGATATGATTTGGAAGATGATTTTCCAACCCTTCCTCACTCAAGAAAATCAACACCAAGCAGAGGATATCAACTCAAAAGATAAGAACTCAGAAGATAAGGAGTAGATTGATTTCAAAGCTTGGAAGCCAAGAGGCAAGTTCAAATAGAAGCAATTTAGATAATCTACCCGAGTCTTCCAATCAAGCTTTAAGGAGATCACAAAGAGAAAGTAAGAAGCCCATAAGGAATGGAAAATACATCCCTGGTCACAAAGCACTTTGTGTACATCACTAAAGATTCTATGGCAAAGGAGCCTTCTTCATTTGAAGAGGATAAGAAGAAGAAAGAGTGGAGAGAGGCCACGAAGGAAGAAGTAGAAGCGTTGCAAAAAAACCACACTTGGGATCTAGTTCCCAAGAAGCCAAATATGAAGGTAATTGGATCAAGGTGGATATATAAAATTAAAAAGAACTCGGATGGTTCTATAAACAAGTACAAGGCAAGATTAGTGGCAAATAGATTTGCCCAAACACATGGAGTAGACTATGAAGAAACATTTTCACATGTGGCAAAGATGCCAACAATCAAGGTATTGGTAAGTCTTGTTGCATCCAAAAATTGGAATTTATATCAACTAGATGTCAAGAATGCATTTTTAAATGATTGGATATCAGAAGTGTATATGGCATAACCATCAAGTTTTGAAGATGACGAAAAAGTAGGGCTCTATGGTCTCAAACAAGCTCTTAGAGCTTGGAACCATAGACTTGTTACCTATTTGCAGGATCAAGGCTTTGTGGCAAGCAAGGCAGACTCTTCTTTATTTGTTAAGAAGAACAAATCAAAGATCATCTACTTATGTGTCTATGTAGATGATATCATTATTACAAGTAATGATTCTAATGGTATCAGGCAAGTCAAGGCTCAATTAATGAAGGAATTCAAAATCAGTGATCTAGGGTTATTAACCTACTTCCTTGGCTTAGAACTTGTGTATATAGATTCAGGTATATTCATCACACAAAAGAGGTACATACATGATATGTTGGTAAAGTTTAAGATGAAAAACACTAAAGTTGTAATTATTCCTATGGAGCTCAACCATAAGCTAAGTTCACATGAAGATGAACTACTTGAAGATGTTACAAGCTATCAAAAACTTGTGGGTAGTCTTAATTATGCTACTTTGAGAAGAGTAAATATTGTGTATGCAATGAGTACATTAAGTCAATTTAGCATGTACCGAGGAAGCCTCATATGGAAGCTGCTAAGAGGATGCTTAAGTATTTAAAGGGTACAATGAATGAGGGATTGTTCTACCCCTGTACTTCTGTCATCGATATAAAGCTATATTCTAATGCAGATTGGGATGGCTCCAAGGATCAGAGGAGCACTTCAGGGTACCTATCTTTTGCAGGTTCAAAACTCATATCTTGGTCATCCAAGAAGCAACCAATTGTGGCCTTGTCTTCCACACAAGCAGAATATAGCGGCTTCATAAATGCAACCCAGGAAGCTATGTGGCTTAAGCAATTGAATGCCGATTTAGAGATACATTCCTACACTCCAATTATCTTTGGAGATAACACAAGTTCACTTCATTTGGCTACTAATCTTGTGTACCATGCCAAGTCTAAGCACATTGAAGTGCACTATCATTATGTAAGGGAGAAATTGCTTAGCAAGGATTTCCCATTATCCTATGATCAACTCATTTGCAATGTGCAAATACTCACCAAAGCATTGGATGGAACAAAGATGAACAAGTTCAAATTGATGATAAGGCTGCAAGAGATCAAGAAGCAATGAAGATCAAGCAAGTTAAGCTTGAGAGGGAGTTGTTGGTGCAATTAAACCCAAGCCTACATACTTGATAAACTCACATAAGCTTGATGTATTAGCATATCACTTGGAAGATTTAACATGTACAACCTCTTGTAACTTGGTTTCCTAAGTACCTTTGTAAAAGTGGAATAAAGCCACGAGGAGTTAGGAAGCATATAATCTCATATCTTTTGGTGGTTGAGTCAAGAGAGAATCAATCCTATACTATTGGACTTTTAGGTGAACATTTGAATTGGAATTCAAATATTTGGCTCCAACAAGAACTATTAAAGAGGATATGAAAGGCCCGCGTGTATCTCGAGGTTCATAGATCATATTCATGTACCTTCATTGAGAAGAGGAGTTCATCTCATAGCTCACTCATTTTTTACTCATTGAGCAATGGGTTATTGCCAAGGACATTGTACTTTTACATTATTTAATTCATACATAATCATTACTTCTTACTCTCATATCTCTTTCATACTCCATCAAAACAGTGAACTTGTTTGAGCTTGTTCTCACTATATAGTGGATCATTTCTCTTGATTTTAAGCATGAAAGCTCAAGCATATTATCTACCTTAATACTACAAAGTTTCATTCATAATGCTTCTCACGATCATCAATTATCAATCAATCTCTACTTATTGGTCTTTGACTATCAAGGCCCGTAAATGTCGAGATGCATACTTGATTTACTAAACATATTTCTTTGCATATAGTTCATCATTTTAGATTATCTCACTCATGATTAGTAGCTTGTTAAGCTAATTGAAGTTCCCCAAAAGGAATTTTATTCATTGCTATTGTAATCAGAGAATGGTGCAAAACTCTCAATATGTATCTCAACCAAAATAGCAAGTTTTGTACATTGGATTAATGCCTACTTATTTGTTTTGATCTTATCATTTAGTGGATCACCTGCCAAGCAACATATGTGATTACTTATGCTCATTAGCTAGCTAAAGAGGCCCACAACACTCTCCAACTATTACTTATAGCAAGTGTGAAGCAAGTTTTAGCTACACGAACTCATCTCCTATGACTATCCACCATCTCGTCCAACACATAAGCCTATCAAATGTCATCCAGTGAAGGGCAACTTTAAAAGAGAAATCTGAAAACCATGTTGCTAAATGCCCTTAGTACCTTAATTGAAGATTTTGTAAAAGTTGTACATTGTTGGTTTGTAACAACTTAATCATAGGTTAAGATCTGTGGAAGCACGCAAACAACACAAGAAGAAGAAGCTTGGAGTGCGACACATAATATAGAATGTATTACCAAGTGAATGTACAAACATAAGTGATCCATTAGGGTTATTGGCATGTGTACAAGTCGAGGAAAAAAAACTCCTAAAGAGGGAAAAAATTACCACGCAATCTTAAATGTATTAACACATCATTACCAAAATATATCAATAAATCTACCCTAAGAGTGATGCATTGAAAAAGGAGTTAGCCTAGTGTATCATGAAGTGCCAAGCTATGTGGAAAGAGATCAATCCACAAAAGGAAGTAAGCCCAAAGCTTTGAAAAAAGCTTCAAATTCTCCTCGGACAAAGCCTTTGTGAAAAGATCTGCAATGTTATCCTGTGTAGACACATATACCAAACTGATCTCTCCAACAAAGAACCTCTCTCTAACGTAGGAACCATGGTACATAGGGTTCCTCGCAAATACCAATGCGCTCTAAGTATTAGTGAAGATGGTGGCAAAAGAAGATTGACCAGCACCAAAATCACCCAAAAGTTGTTTAAGCCATACACACTCAAGAGTCGTTGTGAAAGCTTCCCTATACTCAAGCTCACAACTAGAAGTGGCCATAATAGTCTTCTTCCTAACTAATTATTGATTAACTCCATCTAGATAGATACCTATCTTATGGACATTTAATTTTTTAGTTCTAGATAGGTATGATAGTCCTTGTTCGAATGTCCTACATCGTTAGGATCCCCGAAAACATGTTCATGTCTTCAAAACTCCACCATATGATCACGCCTAACTCAAACTCAGTACTTAATGCAAGGCTAACTAGACTATATGAGGGCTATTAGTCTTGAGAAAAGTGAAGAAGCCAATTGTTTTACTTTGCAAATATCCTCTAATACATATAAATGTAAATGGTAAACAAAGGCATGGTTTAGAAAATAGTTGCACGATACACATTGGTTGAATTTGAAATTTGAATTTCACCTAAAAGTGTATCCTACACTTTAGGTGATAAATGATTTAGTCTCAACCACTAAATGACTCGTGGTTCTTGCTCACAATCTTTCCTTTAATAAAATGATAATGAACTTCTATGTACCAATTCCTTATTCCTAGCATAAAATATAGGATTACCAACTAAATGATTTGGACACATGTTATGGTTAAATATGTATGGAGTATCAAAATCACACCCTAGATGTGTGTACAAGGTCTTTATCCACATAGCTTTCCGTGTTGCAATTGCTAACCCCTCTCTATTAAGCATCCTATGAGAAAAGAGCAATGGTAAGTTACTTCTTTAAAAACGAACATCCATTTTACATGTTGACACATTTTCAACAAGAACTAGCAGTTTTTTGAAACATATAAACACTTCAAATTTTGGGTTCAATAAGTATATCCATGCATGCTTGTAAAAGTCATCAATAAAAGTCACAAAGTAAAGGTACTTCCCAAAAAGTGTATGTATAAGACCCTATGTAGGTGCAAAGGTCTCATCAAAATCAATGCCTCTTTCAAAATCAATGATCTTTTTGCCCAGAGGCAAATCATATAAAGACCAAGTATCATTCTTCATAATAGCATCATATTTTAATTGCATTGCATCCATCCAACTTTTTAAACTTTATGCTTCATCGAAAGGAATATGTTTAATCTCATTAAAGATATTAGAGGTAGCCATAGCATAGAAATTTGTTGCACATCATAATAGCGTAAACAAGTACTACATGATAAAGATGCATCTAATTTGCTATCTCACAAAGTTTGCATCGACCATTTAAGCATATTCTTTACCTCATTTACATCAACCCTCTCATCAAGAGCATATGCATCAAAAATGGGATTATCTACATGATCATATGGAACCTATAACGGTCAAGAGATTGCCTCATTTGAACCAACACTTATCCTCCATTAAAGAAGTGTCACATCTTTCAAGCTAATTGTCTCCTTAATATAAGAAGATAATGGCTAAATTACATCTTCACAAAAAAAACATCACATCTAAAAAGATTGAGTTAAGTTTGTTGATGATACACACTAATGCACATGCCAAACAACCAAAGACACAAAGATGAAAAATAGATGATTTGCAACTATGTCAGACCTCATGGAGTGATAGACTGATAGACTGCAATGCATTGGTCGAACACCTTTTGGTACACATGTTGCACAAACAACCTCAAACCAATAACTATGTGGTAAGCCTAGCTATTGACCATACACCTCCCCATCTCCATAAGAGTCTTGATATTTCTTTCAACAACAATTTGTTGAGGTGTATACAACATTAAATGTTTTATCCTCCAACCCTAATCAAATCGAAGGGTACCCATTTTTCATGCTAACATAGTTCCCGAAAAAGGTGTACGCATTAAACCATAGGCATCCCTATAACAAGCTTTAATTCTTGACTAGCTTGATTTGAAACCATCAAATTGCCATTTATTGAGAAGCAAAACTTTTACAAGAAAAACTAGCCATAATAAATAGAAAAGCAAGACCTCAATCTTCATATTTTCACTTTTAAAATACCAAGCTTAAACATCACCTTCAACAAAACGATTACTTTTATATTTATAGTAACCATGTTGTTCAATTTAATTGATGCAAATAATGCACAAAAGAAAGAAAATAATACAATGCTCTTTTTAATAAAATGCTCTTTCTATGCAAAAACAAGATTCATTGATCACATAGAAAAGCCTTCTATGCAAAAAAACATTTGTGTTTATAAGAATTAATGTTTATGGCCATCACATTCATTTATCTCTTTTTCTCCAAAACAAGATTAAAATTAGACAGAAGGCAAAATTACAAAAGGATTAGTTAGATTTACAAAGAAGATTAATTACCTTAAAACCCCTTTCTGAAGAACCCACTTGTTTTATAATTTTTTATTTCTGACAATGTGTGATGAGTTTTACCTTTTCATTTATAACAATGAACACAATTGATGAGTTCGAATTCATAGATTCTCATGTATGATGGATCTAACCGAGCATAGGCTAGATGATTGAGGATGACAATTAACGCACAAATATGGGAGAAGAGGGTTTCCCCATAGGTACGCCACAATTTGATGCATTCTGTACCACCCATACAGTTATCCACTTTGAGCTCGTTCTATTTCATACTTTCCAACGGTTAACGAGAATACATTCAATGAAACAAGTTGAAGATGCTTTAGGAATACCATGCAAGGGTTGCACAGCATTGGATGAACTAAAATGATAGTGATAATGATCAACTTGTGGGCATGGACAAGATGAAGAAAATTTTTTCCTTTAAATGTGCGATACTCATATTGAAGTTGGAGGGTACAGGCCCAAAAGATATGAATTAAGATTATTGAGTTTGAGAAAGAAGGAAAATAATAGAATCGAAGGGCCATATTTAAATACTCCAGAAAATAAGGATGCAAGAGGAATTCTCTAAAGATGAAGAGAATGAATGACTGAGCTTCTAATTATGTGGATTATAATGGTTATGTGTAGGAACTTAGGACTAAGCTAATATGGTTTTGGTGATTATCATAGTTTTGGAGGTGGCTTTCTAATCATAAGAAACCAATGGATGAATTGATACATGCCAGGATCTGATTGTTGAGATAGAAAATAAGAAAATAACATTACGACTCAGTATAGGTCTCTGGCGTTTTGAACTAGGAATTTTTGCATGTCATTTTTGGATATTCTCTATTCAACAACCAAAAGAAGCACCCATTCTACCCAACTCCATTAGATCAAAATCGTCCAATTTTCAAGATCAATAATGACAAAATTCTTGAAACATAAAAAATGGCTGCAGGAGAACTTAGAACTGTGACTTCTTACAATAAGGTGAGATATGTATTCGAATACTGAACATGTGACTTACACTCACATGCCTGAAATTCAGTTTCACACGCTTAAAGTAAATCTAAAAGACCTTCCTGGACTTGTTACCAAGGACAACTAGCCCAGTCTGCATTTTCGGTTTCTCAATAGCTCAACGTACAATGAGCAATCAAATCTGTTTCAAACACCTGAAACATCTCATCGAGAGAAAATGTCGGACTTAATTCATAGTGAAGAGGAACAAACACAGTACTCTAAGCGCTTATGGAATTTAGAACTTGCCACTCCAAGTTCAGCAAATACAACGTAAGCTCACCAACCCACCGCTTAACAACTCCATTCACTTGAAAAGAAAGTCAGTCTGAGAGTATTTCTTAATAGCTGGAGTGATGACCGTATTCAGATCCAAAAACGCTAGTGGTTTGCAACTCCAACTCCCAGAATGCAGTGATACAGTATCTCCAATGCCTCAGGCTCGACACTCGAATATGCAAGAGGCAATCTCAGCACTACTTAGTTTGCCTACCCGACGCATTCCCAAAATAAAAAAAGTTTGAAGTAAATAGAGAAGTGCAAAGCCAATCAAGGGCATTAAACACTGATAAAAAAGACCGAGTTAGTTCTGGAGGCCTACAAGTACCAAAACAGGTACCACAAGAATATTTCATCAAAGTATGAAGAAATTTCCAGGAATGCAGTCAAAAATTTAAGGCCCATAGCCCCTCAAAACGATATTATGATTCACCTGCTTGAGCAAGCGTTGAAAACGACTTGCAGTCTACTCTATGAGACAAAGATGCCAAGCACTGTCGGACATTGACTCTGAGCAGCTGCCAGAGATTGAGTAGTGTGATAGATTACATCACGCCAATCAGAGTCTCTACGTTAATAATGTCCTAGGGGTGAGATAGAACACTAAAGTATCATAAACTGCATCACTATACAAGCTGCGAATGTAACAGATAGTTACGATTTCATTGGGGGATCAATTGCCTCATCCTCTTCACCGTCCTTAAGATTCTCTAAACCATTCAAACGACGTCACAAGTGAACTATAGACTTTCAAAAGAGCCTTAAAAGCACACTGGCATACAAGTCTAGAACCAAACAAAATTCGGGCAGTTGTAACACGGACGTAGCCAACCTTTAACCGGATCACGCGCACAAGAACTTCCACAAACCAACGTGCCTATATGGGCAACACATGCAATTGTTCTAAATTAAAACAAAATTGATGTACTGCATGATAGTCAGGTAAGGACAAATGACCATCTTATATTTCAGACATTACTGGAAATGCGACTGTAAGTAACCACTTAAGAGCATATAATAACCGAGACTTGAACAAAGTAATTTACATTAGGCTATATAACAAACCGATGCACCTATCTACTTCGATCTAGGTCAAACAACTGCACATGGTGAATCCGGGCCTCAGTGATAAGATTAGTAATGAAAGCATCACGATATTCAGCCAATCGATTTGTCATCATCGGCACACGGACTAAGTAATAACATGTTTAATGCAAGTTAAAAGCCCATGGTTTAAGCAATCATTATCCACAAAACCACCGGTTGAGCTCAGCGCATCACAAACCACACAAAAAATGTGAGACGCCTCATGGTACACTGAATTAAAAACTCCAACTCGACCGACATTATATGCAGGTGTCAAAGATATACGCGTCTAAAGTGCTGTATTGGAGTGTACCTGTCCCTTTGTGCCAAGGAGCAGATGCATAGAGCTCCGTTGGCATAGCGAGAGAAGGCTAACGAGTATTACTATAGCTTCCAGGGAACGGGTGATAGGACCATGGAACATTCGTCCTCCACCAGCAATAGAAAGAAGCCAATGGCATCGTCACGGGATACCACCTCTTGCAGTTTCATCGACTACTTCAGAAGGCTCGACGTAAGAACAGATGCGATTTGATATCTGCGTAAGTTTAAAGCCCTAAATCGCTTCTTTTCTCACTGAGAGAGAGACTTATTCGATTTCCCCACTGAGAGGCTGACCGGACAAAGCTGCACTACAATTTTGTTTTCGAAGGACAGAACCATAGTATAATTGGGTTCACGGAGGGGCAGCTGAACAGTTCACAAAAATAGTACCCATGAGACGCCCTGCGCCCCTATCAAAGTTAAAGTCTTGGGAGTAGGCTTCCACCGAACCTCCATTTTCTTTTAACAGATGACAAAAATATAAAAATTAGGTAGAAAAATGAAAAATTTTATATGTTATCGTGTATTTGTCCACATGGGAGGGTAGAAAATTGAATGTTTCTTTTCTTCACATAAGCATATCGTCACATACAAGAGCTGACATAGTACTTTTTTAAATCTCAGTATTTGAGTGGCAAGCAACTCCTAGCGACACTCTTAAGGGCAATGGGAATGGGCAAAATTGTTTCCACAAAATTGTTTGATGATGTTCGAGCTCGTGTACCTAGTGGTTTGACGTCTTGAGTCTTTGGAGTAAGTCTTGAGTTCAAGTCTTGGCTATACACAAGATGGGTGCTTCTATCTTACGAGGTTGGGTGTGTGAGTGTGTTTCTAATTCATTGTACTCTCAAAAAAAAAGTTTGATGATGTGTCTCTCCACGTCCACCCCTAGCACATTTTGTTGGCACTGAGTGGCAATTTTGTATTCTGATTACTTTATACATTTCATTGATGTAATGCAACAAATTATGAAGCTTTGTAATTCTGACCAACACCAATGTAGTTCAATTTTTTGATGTATAGATTTGGCTATATTCTTCAATACAAAGATGAGGGAAAAAGTGTACAAATGTAAAAATCATGAGATTGGATTGTATATTAAAGTCACTAAAGTCGGTCGAGCTTTATTCTAAGTACATAAAAGTTGAAATTGCCACTGAGTGGGACTTGAACCGAAACACTTTGCCCGATGGCATTCAAAGCATACCACTACACCACACTCATTTGGACATCATTCAACAAATTTGGACTATGACCAATGGATCAAAGCTTTGATATTATCCCTCTTTAAAAGTATAAGAAAAAAAACACATTCAACTAACTTTTGAAGAGAATATAAGAGAAAACAATTAGTCAAATAAATTTAAATAAATGATAACAATAATAATGAAAATAAATCTAAAAATTTGGAGTAGATCTCCTATTGTGCCGACACTTTATTCATTATTTTGCCCAATTTTCATTAGCATTACCTCCTTCATGCTCGTCACCTTTGCTTGGTAATGCATAATTCTATAAATTTTCACTCATGACCATCCCCATGATTATAGTTTTATGCTCTCTCGAGATCTTTTGGCATTATTTGCTTTATTCATGATTATCTAACATAATGATCCACATCAACAGCTTTTCCATGGTTTACATGCAATGATCTTTTAAAACCATGTTCACCATCATGTTGTGATTACTTTTGCCCTTCATAATCTTGTGACCACAGCGACTTGAGCTATTAGTGATCACCACCATGCATTTAGTGATCCTAAGTATGGTAAACTACTTATCATACTTGGTGATTATGCTAACTTCATCGTGACAGTGTCAGCATATATCAAACTATGTGATGTCTAATGGACTTCACCTTGTTAGGTTGGGTGACATTGCCTTTGCATCCTAACATATTGAACCTTATGCACCAAAGAGCATGGTACAAAGGAGAGGGTTTTACAAAATATTATCATAGACAAACTTGACTTGAATTCCTTTACAAAGGAGAGGGTTTTACAAAATTGAATTGAACTTCTTTACAAAACATTGTCATAAGTCAAATTGACTTGAACTTTTGATCTAGAATAATCCATGCTTGATTTGTAGAAGTGTAATCATTCAAAAAATGTACATAATTGTAATCTAGAGATGTGAGTAACATTGCAAGTGCTTGTTCATCCTTTTCAATGAAGTGTGGTAGCCCTCTTCTATTCTCAAGTGTTTCATCTTATGCTAACCACTTTATGACACGCCACACTTGTTAGGTCATGAGATTAGGTGGTTTGTAATAGCAACTTTGGCTAGATTTTGAGGTCTATGGAAGCACGTGAATAGCACAAGGAAGAAGAAGAAGCTTGGAGCACAACACATAATATTGAATGTATTACCAAGTGAATGTACAAAGATAAGGGACCCATTAGGGTTATAGGCATTTATACAAGCCAGGCGGGAAAAACCTCCTAAAGAGGGAAAAAAATTCCCCGATGGTCCTAAGAGTGTTCACTCTCATCGCTACTGAAAAATATCAACAAATCCCCCTTGGGAGTGATGGGATGAACAAGGAGTTGGCACTAATGTATACGGAAGTTGTTATACTTTATGGAATATTGGAATGTCAAATGGATTTTAATGCCTTGAGGTGTTTAATGTGTTTTGTGTTTTGATTTAGAAGGTGAAGACCCATGAGGGTGTGAACGTGCATGGAGTTATTCAAATATTTTTGGAGATATGTAAAAGAATACTTTTATAAGATAGTTATTTCCATAAGATAGTATTTTTAGTTATTTTTATAATAATAATACATTGCTTTAGAAAGCAATATTTTTGTAAAAATAGAAAATTATGATTTTTATAAATAAAGCAAAAGCATGCTTTTCAAAGCGCCACCCTCATGTATCTATCATAAATTATGGAATGTGTTGAACAAAGCATTGTTGGAGTGTTAATTTATTAATGTATTAATGTGTTTTGGTGTTTTTGATATAGCAGTTGAAGGTTCGTGAGGGCATGAAAAACGTGGAAGGGCAGACATCAATAATCCGACTTTAGGGCGGATATCAATAATCCAACTTATAATTTAGTTTGTAAATAAACCCGCATAGAAAGTTCTATTGTTAAAAACAGTTAGAAAAGTAGTGGTTAGAATAAGGGTCATTGTAGACCGCAATTTTTGATATTGAAAGCAAAGGCTTTCTACAAAATTACCAACTTTTACTTTCACGCATGCTTTTTGAAGCTGCTCTCATGTAACCACTATTTCGACATAATAAATAATTCCTATAAATACAGAGTGCATGGGGGAGATTGCACCCAATACTGTGTTTTGTCTCGTCTCCTGGCGTGTCTATTTTTCTATGTGTTTTCTGCATCTATAACCTCTGAGCAAAATCTTCATAACAGTGGTATCAGAGCCTTGCACGCATCACTATGGAGGGGCCTATTTCTATTCCTTTTGGTGATTGATCTTTGTTTGCGATCTGATTTCGATTTCGATTTCGATTCTGATAAGGCATCAACTAAGGCATAGAGCTTAGGCATAACTTAAGGCATTACTTTGGCATCTTTGACACCCAAGGATCCCTTGAGGACAGTTGGCTATGCACGAACCAATTTTAATTTATGAGTGGCAATAAGGAGTTTTATATTCACCAAGGTGGGAGGATTTGAACCCACAACCTCACTCACACAAGGGAAGTTTTTTACCACTACACTATCTCTTTGTGTTGTCAGTTTAGTTCTCTTTTCTCATATTTAACACAACTTTCATCTCTTTCTTACTTTTTAAATTCACAAGAACAACCCTTCCTTTTACATTTTAACTCAAACAATCTCAAAAATTGTTTTTACTAGTATCTAGCAAGAGGGTTTTGTTCTCTACATCCTCATGGACCCTACAAACACCATGGAGGATTTCAGTGAGTCGCCTCTACCTGAGGTAACACTCGAGCAACAACTTGAGCTCCTGTGGCACGAACTTTGAGGTGCTTAGAACGAGATCCAACAATGCGAGGAAGTACTCCAGAAGATGCAAATTGATGAAGATAACCTTACGAGGGTGATCAAAGCTATTGTCTCTGCTCAATCGGATGGCATGCATTCCAAGATTGCTGTTAAGAATTACCAATTTTTACGGTTTGATGGCCGTAAGGATGGCCCTTTAGTCCTTGCATGGTTGTCAGAGTTTGATGTTTTTTATACTGATGAAACATATGATGAAAGTGAAAAAGTCAAATTTACCACTAACTATTTAGTAGGAAAAGCTCAACTCTAGTGGAATGTCTTGTGCTCAGTACAGAGCGTCCAACAATGTGGAAGGCTTTCCAAGATAAAGTGAAGGATTCTTTTCTTCCTCCTCAATACCATTTACATGTTCGACATGCATGGACGACCCTTACATGGAAGGAGGGTGATACGGTTACTACCTACCCAAAGGAGTTCTGGCAAAATTTACTATTGGTTCGAATGCTTGAAGATGTACGGGAGGATAGCTTGTAGCGGAAATATGAAGATGGTTTGGAGGTGGGAATCCAAGCTAAGCTTCACACCCTACGACCTACAACCCTCCATGAGGCTATATCTTTCACCTATGATGCAGAGAAAGAATTCCAATCCATAACCAAGTCAATCCGTGTACAACAATCGCGTCAACAACCACTTTTTGTTAAACCACATCTTCCCATGAAACATAATTTTAATGCCCTATCTTACTCTAGTTTTCCTCGTCCACCGTAATCTAACTACTCAACTGCATCTCTCCAACCTACCAAACCACCTACCCTACAAACTTCAGAGATGGATGCCCAACAGAAGCGACCACGAATCACCTGCTAGAATTGTGGTAAACATGGACATACAAAAACAAAATGCCGATTGCGAGCTCTTAACATGAAATCAATTGCAGGTCAATTACATAACATTGAGGCCCATAATGAAGAAATTCCTCCTCTTTGGAGAGAGGAATCATTGGAGAAGGACTTAAGTACCTTGGGTAATGATATCTCTCTTCATTCTCTACTTTGCATGAAGGGTACTATAAATAACAAACTCGTTAAAATTTTACAGGACGATGGTAGTTCACATGACTTCATTTCACATTTATTAGTAAAATAGCTTAAATTAAGAATGTTTCCTTACTTGTATAAAGTAAAAGCTGCATTTCAAGGTAATCGTTATAATGTAACACAAGAAGTGCAAGATGTTACGATTAGCATAGGGCCATATGTTGATTCACGGACATTTTTAATTGCACCTTTGCAATCTTATGATGTTATACTAGGTATGCCTTTTTGTCATCATTATAACCCACACATTGACTACCATACACATACCTTTAACTTTGAATTTAAAGGTCAAATCATTACTTTGTCTGGACAGCATGATTTCTAGCCATTTCCATTGATTAGTCATACTCAAGTAAAATGTGCATTTAGGAAAGGATTCAATTCATGCATTGTTTTTATCAATGTCATCAATGATTATACTCATACACTTTCTCATGCACATAAACCTTTCATGACTACTTATAAGGATTGTTTTATGTATGAGTATCCCTCTGAACTACCACCATCTCGAGGATCCTTTGACCATAGCATAGACTTAGTCCCTGGTAGCCCTCCTCCTCATAAAGCACCTTATAGACATGGTCCACTACACCAAAAGGAAATAGAAGACCAAGTAAAAGACCTACTACAGAAAAGACTTATAAGGCCTAGTTCTTCCCCATCTGGAGCACCAGTTCTCTTAGTAGAGAAGAAGAATAAAACTTATTGAATGTGCATTGATTATAGAGCCCTTAACAAGATCACAATAAAGAATAGATACCCTATTCCTCAAATAGATGATCTTTTAGATAAATTACAAGGAGCTCATGTCTTTAGTAAAATTGATCTAAAATCGGGATACCATCAGATTCGTATGACACAAAGTGATATTTTTAAGATTGCATTTAGAACTCAAACCGGCCATTATGAATTTATGGTAATGCCCTTTGGACTTACTAATGCCCCTGCTACATTTGCACGAATGATGAACAACATTTTTCTTGATTACCAATTTTTGTTCTTGTATTTTTCGACAATATACTTGTTTACAGTAAGAATGATGGTGAGCATGAGAAGCATCTTAAAAAAGTTTTTCATTTATTACGAGGGAACACACTTTACGCTAATCTTGAAAAGAGTTACTTCTTTCAACATAAGCTAGAATATCTAGGACATATTATTTCAAGTGCAGGTGTGCATGTGGATCCAAAAAAGATTAAAGTTATAGTAGAATGGCCTACACCACAATCAATCAATGATGTTCGTTTTTTTCTTAGGTTGGCTAGTTTCTATAGGAAGTTTGTTCGAAATTTTTCTTATTTAGCATTGTCCCTTACCTTGTTGTTAAAAAAGAATATAAAATTTGCATGGGGACGTACCCAACAACAATCCTTTGAAAAACTCAAACATGCACTTTCACATGCACCTATTTTACAGTTACTTGATTTTTCACAACCCTTTCATGTTGTTATTGATGCTAGTGGTTCAAGAATAGGTGTTGTTTAAATGCAAAATGATCATCCCATTGCATTTGAGAGTAGGAAGCTTAAGCCCTCAGAAAAGAATTATTGTACATATGATAAAGAATTGGTAGCGGTTGTGCATGCTTTGCGAAATTGGAAACACTATTTTATGGGCTTTGAGGTCTTAATCAAAACCGATCAACAGGCTATTAAGCATTTATTAAATCAGCCCTTAATCTTTGATCGCCATCTTAAATGGGCATCATTCATTCAAAATTTCCAACCCATGATCCAATATTAGCCTGGTAAAGCTAATGCTATAGCTGATGCTCTTAGCTGATTTCCTTCACATTATGTTGTTTTGCATAATATTTCTACCACCTAAATTCATTCTTTTCAAGAAATGGTTTCCACTTATGCATCTGATTTGTATTTCTCACGTTCATGACATGACTTCAACAAGGGTGCATCTTTATCTGATAAAAATTATACATTTCATAATGGTTTTCTTTATTTTCAACATAGATTATGCATAACCCAAGCTTTTAAAGATTTTGTCATCAAAGAAATGCATAAACCATCTTACATGGGTCATAGAAGCATACAAAGCACCATTTCCACCTGCAAAGATTTCTTCTTTTGGCCACACATGGAAAAAGATATTGCACATTATGTTTCTCAGTGCATTGTATGTCAGCGTGTAAAACATCATCATGGTAAACCATTTGGATTATTAATGCCACTTCCCATTCCGAACGAACCATGGGAACAAATTTCTATGGATTTTATCATAGGCCTTCCCATCACTTCATCACATAACGATATGATTTGGACAATAGTTGATAGGTTTAGTAAATATGCATATTTCATTCCATGTAGAAAAACTTTGTTTGCACCTCACGCTGCAAAATTATTCATTAAATGCATTTTCCTAGATCATGGATTTCCTAAAGTAATGTTATTTGATCGTGATGTTAGATTTTGTAATCATTTTTTGTTTGCCTTATTTCAACATTTTGGTTCTAAAATAGATTTTAGCTCTGCATTTCATCCCAAAAGTAATGGACAAAGTGAGGCTATAAATAGTACTATTCCTGATTTATTGCATTGTTATTCATTAGATAGTCCCACTAATTGGGATGAAAAGTTGCAATTGCTTCAATTTGCTTACAATAACACCACACACACCACTATTGGACATGCACCTTTTGAAATTGTTTATGGCAAAAAGCTTCCCACTCCCATTTCACTCACCCAAACCGACATTCCAATGGATGATTCTATTGCTCAAGATCACATTTCTATACTTCACGATGTTCACGAGCACATTAGGAAAAGTCAAGAGTGATACACACGTAATATCAATACAAAAAGATTAGCTAAGGAATTCAAGGAAAATGATATTGTGTGGTTACGTATCAGTAAAAGATGTCTCAAAAATATTTTGGAGCATCCTAAAATTAAACTTTCACCATGCTATTATGGACTGTTTCACATTATACAAAAAATTAATGATAATTCATTTAGATTAGATTTACCATCTCATTGGAATATACATAACTCTTTTCATATTAGTTTACTTAAACCATTTAAAGGAACTTTACCACTCAGTCCACTTCTTGATGACCCTACATTAATTGAAGAACAATCTGAAATCTTGGTTCTTGAAAAAATAATTGATCATGATGTCACTACTACATGCACATGTACTCAATATCATCGATATTTAGTTAAGTACAAAAATCACTCTATTGAAGAATGTCAATGGATACATAAAACACAATTAACACCTCATTATGACCACTTAATTTTTGCATATCATACACAAATACATTAATGTAATTCCTCCATGAACATTTCCATGCATGTGTTTTTACATGGAACATGCTTATTTTTGTTCAGTGATGAAACATGTGACTGGCCATCCATGTTTATTTTTATTTTATCAGCTCAGATCAGTTGCTTTTTCAACTGAGGGGCATGTTATAAATTATGGAATGCGTTGAACAAGACATTGTTGGAGTGTTAATTTATTAATGTATTAATGTGTTTTGGTGTTTTCGATATAGCAATTGAAGGTTCGTGAGGGCATGAAAGGGTAGACATCAATAATCCGACTTATAATTTAGTTTGTAAATAGACCCACATAGAAGGTTCTATTGTTAAAAATAGTTAGAAAAGTAGTGGTTAGAATAAGGATCATTGTAGACCCCAATTTCTGATATTGAAAGCAAAGGCTTTTTACAAAAGTTACCAACTTTTACTTTCATGCATTTTTTTTGAAGCGGCTCTCATGTAACCACTATTTCAACATAATAAAAAATTCCTATAAATACATGCACTCTGTGGACTGTCGAAATAGAGTGCATGGGGGGAGATTACACATGATACTGCATTTTGTCTCATCTCTTGGCATGTCTATTTTTCTATGTGTTTTCTACATCCATAACCTCTGTGTGCATGTGAGCAAGATATTGATAACAGTATCTTCTATTCAGGACATAATAAGAAATACCTATAAATACACATGCTCTGATAGACCCGTCCACCAGAGTAGACTGTACCTAATGTGGTGTCATCTCTTGTTTCTTTCTATTCTCTGAGTACTGTTGAATGATTTTGTTTTTGTACTATCCTCTGCGTATGTCCATTTGCGTGATCCAAAGGCCAATAATGGTATTAGAGCCAAGGCATCCACGGGGCTGGTTTTGGCATCCAATTGTGATTTGCGATGTCCATTTTGTTTGCAATTCAACATCCATCTCAACCATCCGATCCAGGTTTTCATTTATCAAGCTTGTTTTTTTGGTTCATCGGATAATTTTTTTGAATTTGGTATTGTGCACTATCATATTGTATCCCCTATCACACTGACATACTGTATCCCCTATCACACTATCACTTTGTACTCCCTGTACCCCTATACTCATTATGTTCACTGTTCACTGTTTGAGTTCAGTTTGGTTATCAAGTTCGTTTATCAATTTGGTTATCATTCGGTTACTCCTTCGTTTATCAATTCGATTATCATTTGATTACTCTTTCGGCTTCCTCCAAGGCATTGACTAAGGCATAGAAGTAATGGCATAACTTTGGCATCTTTGGCTTCTCTGGCATTCATGGTTCTCTTGGTTCACTTTGGTTATGCTAGCTACACGCGAACCAATTCTAACACATGAGTGAAAATAAGGACTTAGTTATTTCCCTAGTTAGCTTAGTTAGCCTACATAGTTCCTTATTTGGCATGTTGGGTTTGAACTCACAACCTCATACTTCCAAGAGATGAGCCTTATCCACTAGCCTATTTTCTCTTTTCGATATGCCATTCCTTTTAATGAATATCTAACATAGCTCTTACCATTCTCTTCACCTTATTTATTTATTTATTTATTTATTTATTTATTTAAACACTCTCTTTTATTTATTTATTTATTTATCAAAGCACTCACATTTATTTTATTTATTTCTTTATTATTATTATTATTATTATTATTATTATTGTTATTAATATACACTATTGTCTAAAAAAATATCATTCTTAGAACTAGGTTTTGGTTCTCTACATAAGGCCATGTACCCTAGCCATAATACCGACGATTTTGGTTCATCACCCCTACTCGGGATACCGATTGAGAAACAATTAGAGCTTTTGCGGCATGAACTCCAACATGCCAAAAATGAGATTAAGGAACATGACGCTGCACAACAACAACTGCAAATTGATGACAACAACCTAGTTAGGGTAGTGAAGGCCATTATCACCGCTCAAGAAAAAGGCACATAGTCTAAGATTGGTGCTAAGAATTTCCAATTTTCACGCTTTGATGGACGAAAGATGGCTAGTTTGTTCTTTCATGGTTATCTCAGTTTGATGACTTCTATTTTGATGAATCATACTCTGAAAGTGAAAATATATGGTGTGTTGTGCTCCAAGTTTCTTCTTCTTCCTTGTGTTGCTCGTGTGCTTTCGCAGACCTCAAACTCCAACAATTGGTATGAGAGCATGTCATTTCTTCATTTAGGGTCTTGTGAACACCCCTTTGGTCATAGTCCCAAAATCACACAAAAATTGGTGAGCATACTCCAGGCAAAAAAAAAAACTTCACTTTGTGATGTCCAAATTGCGATCTGAGCTCGTTTCGGCCTCCAAACGCACTATCACAGTGGTTGTATGAGAAAATGTCTTTTTGTGCCAAATATCTATATATAGGTTTTGGTTTGCTAGTATAAGCGCCTCAAAGTGCACTACAAGTTTAGTAGAACTCGACAAGGTAGTTATGTTCAAATTTTTGGGATACAATCATTTTTTTGCATCAAGATATTTAAGTCAGTGGCCATCATTGTTGGAGTTAGACGTATGCGGAAGCACGCGAACAACACAAGGAAGAAGAAGAAGCTTGGAGCACAAACACACAATACTGAATGTATTACTAGAGAATGTACAAAGATAAGTAGCCCATTAGGGCAATAGGCGTATATACAAGCCGGGGGAAAAAAACCTCCTAAAAAGGGAAAAAAGTGTCCCGGCGGTCCTAGAGTGTTCACACACATCACTACCTAAATATATCAACAAATCCCCCTTGGGAGTGATGCGGTGAACAAGGAGCTGGCATTCATGTATAAGGAAGTGCCAAGCTATGTGGAAATCACTCCACAAAAGGAAGTAAGCCCAAAGCTTTGCAGAAAACTTCAAACTTCTCCCTAGGCAGAGCCTTCGTGAAAAGGTATGCAATGCTCCTGCGTGGGCACATATGCCAAGCTGATCTCCCCAGTAGAGAACCTCTCCCTGACATAGTGATAATGCACCTCAATGTGCTTAGTGCGAGCATGGAACACAGGGTTCCTCGCAACTGCCAATGCGCTCTGACTGTCTGAAGATGGTGGTGGCAGAATACTGGCCAACACCCAAATCAGCCATAAGGCGTCTGAGCCACACACACTCAACAGTCGCTGTGAAAGCTGCCCTATACTCAGCCTCACAACTGGAAGTGGCCACAGTAGGCTGCTTCTTGCTCAACCAAGATATACAAGAGCTACCAAGCATGAAGCAAAAACCACTGGTGGACACACGAGTGTCATAGCAACCAGCCCAATCTGAGTCAGAAAAAGCATGCAAATCTGGCGGTAGTGATCCCCCCTTGGGATAAAACAACCCAAGTAGCCGAGTACCACTCAAGTAGCGAAAGATGCGCTTAACCGCTTTCCAATGCGTGACTCCTGGGCAATGCATAAACCTGCTCATCTGTGAGACAGCAAACTGAATATCTGGCCGAGTAATGCATAAGTAAATCAAGCATCCAACAGCCTCCTGATAGAGAACAGCATCAAATGCATCTCCAGCATCATGAAGATTCAATCGTAAACCTGTCTCCATAGGAGTGGCAATAGGCTTACAGTCTTCAAGGCCAAAACGCTGCAATAATGTGTCAATATATTTCGTTTGACACAAAGCCATTCCACCATCAACATGCATAAACTGAATGCCCAAATAGTGATGCAAATGCCCCAAATCAGACATCTCAAATGAGGCATGCAAATCAGCCTTAAAATCAGCAATATGTGTCTCAATAGGACCAGTGAGCAGCATGTCATCAACATAGACAACAATGATTAGAAGCACATCATTAGCACGCTTAACATATAAGGTGCTTTCAGTTGGACTGTTCTCAAAACCATGTGCAATCAAATAGGCATGTATCTTCTCATACCAAGCACGTGGTGCTTGCTTTAAACCATATAATGCCTTCTTTAACCTACAAACTTGGTTTTCATGCCCTTTCTGCACAAAGCCACGGGGCTGAAAAACATACACTTCTTCATGCAAGTCACCACTCAGAAATGTTGTTTTAATGTCCAACTGATGTACATTCCAACCATGATGGGCTGCAAGTGCACAAATACTCCGAACAGTAGTCATACGGCATGTAGGTACAAAGGTCTCATCAAAATCAATGCCTCTTTCCTGTGCATAACCCTTTGCAACAAGCCTAGCCTTATACCTGTCAATTGTACCATCAGGTTTACGCTTCAGCTTGTATACCCACTTAGTGCCAATGGCCTTCTTGCCAGGAGGCAAGTCACACAAAGACCATGTACCATTCTTCATAGTAGCATCATATTCAGATTGCATAGCAGCCATCCAATTTTTTGAATTTTGTGCTTCATCAAAAGAAACAGGCTCATTCTCATCACAGAGACTAGATGCAGCCATAGCATAGCAATCTGATGCAAAGGAGGCACTATGAGAGCCTGAACGAGTATGATATGACAAAGGTGCATCTAATTTGCTGTCACGCAAAGTCTGCACCAGCCATTTTGGCATAGTTTTTGCCTGTTCAATATCAGCTCTCTCATCAACAAATGCATCATGTAAATCTGCATCAGAAATGGAATGATCTACATCATCATATGAAACCTGCAAAGGCTAAGAAGTTGCCTCATTAGGACTAGCACTAGATTGTCCACCTGTAAAAAGAGGCATCAAAGTATCATACATGTCTTTGGAGCTAACCTATGTCTCCTTAGTACATGAAAGCAATGGTTGAATAGCATCTTCTGTTGGGGATGTAAGGGTCATGTGACCTTACCCCCATATTCATATATATACATCATATATAGAGCATTGCCTCAAGAGAGTTCATTATGTGGGTTTCGAGGCTCCCACGCATGTCCGCGCGTCGTTCCTCTCTTCTCTCTCGTTCCATCTCCTCCTTCCTCCTCTTGTTTTGCACACCAAAGCCCTTCATTGGTATCAGAGCATGCTGAAGGCTAGTGTGTAAGAAGCTTCAATGGAAGCTTAGGTCAGAAGGGGTAGAAGTGCAGGTCGGCATCTGTTGACAACAGTTTAGTATTTCGGTCATAACTCGAGCTAGGAAGCTCGGATTGATGCGTTTTAAAGTTATAGCTAACATAGAAAGCTACAATTTCACAGAAGGGCGCAGAACCTGGTTCGGACCTCTGAAGTGCCAAAAATTCGGAAAACGCAGAGAATTGTAGAAGGCGAATCTACATTGAGTAGAACAGCAGGTCAGTTTTTGAGTCATAACTTGAGTTCTACAGCTCGGAATGCTATGATTCAACTTGCTGTGCGTAGCTTGGAAAGATAGCTACAACTTTGTAGAAGAACTCAGATCCAGATTCTGAGTTTTAGGTTGCCGAAATTGCAGAATACAGAGTAGTACTGTTGCAAGTGAAAGTGAAATTAACAGCAGGTGCTTGTTTTGAGCATATCTTGAGCTACGCACCTCCGAATGAGGTGTTTTTTATCTCGTTACGTAGCCAAGAGTTAAGCCTTCATGTTTGCTGAAGGCCAAAAGTTCAGATTCAGAGGCTATCACCTCTGAAACAGCAAAATACAGAGTAGCATATTTATGCTATAAGAACCCTAATTGCACTTGGAGGTTGAATTTGCTTTGGAACTTCTTCGAGAGAGAATTTTTGGTGTGCAAGCTCTTATTTTCAGAGCTTCAAAGCATTGTTCATGTATGATCATTGTGATAGCTCCTCCATATGAGAGTAGAGCATGATCTTGTCACGTGTTTGGCATGTAAGATGACATTGTGGTATACTCTTCTTTGAGCTTTATGTCATCATGAGTTCGATCATGGATGTATAGTGGCATTGTGGTCTATATCTTGCTTATGCCACTTGGTTATGGATTTACTTGCTGATTGCACATCATTTTATGAGAGATTGATTGGATCTTAGTTGGTACTTGTATCTTTGTTTTCTTTGCAGGTACAGGATCTAGATTGGAGCCTCAGTTACACATTCGTTTGTCACCATTATTAGCATTTGGTCATTGATTGATATCTATTTGCCAGTGTGATTCTTGGCATATGTGGATGGTGATTCCCACATGGTTATTTTGGTTCTAGAGTCCATTTTACAGAGGAGATGCTGCCAAAATTTCATCAGCTTTTATGCTAGAAGAGAGCTCTAGTGGATCTTGAAGCTTGTGTGATAGCTTTGGATCATTGACTATCTCCATTCACTTGGACTTGGTCACACATTGTTCGTGACAGGTTGGACCATCTTGCAGGATTTATTCTTGAGTGGGAGTTGTATTGCCATTGTATTGGCATGTATTGCCATTAGTTTTTTGGTACATGTAGTTGCCATTATCTTCTTGATTTGATCAATGACAGGTGGTGACAGATTACTTATTGTTCTTTCATTACTAGTTATCTTGTTTGATTGCTCAGTTTACAGGGGATACTCTGTCAAAATTTTCCCAGGATTCTTTCACATCTATTTGGTCACTTTGGAGACTTGGTGAGCAGGCTTATGCTCATGGTTTTATGTGCATGCTAGATTCATGGTTATGTGACAGGTGGTTCACATGGTTCCTTCTCCATCGAGACATTTGTGATGTGAGTTATGCATATGGATATGCAGGTGTGATCCTATTCAGGATAGAGTATTGTTTCTAGTCTCTTGTTACATTGCTAGTCTTGGATTGCCAGCATGGTATCTTCTCGATTTGATGGTACTGACTTTCTGAGGTGGAAAGATCAGATGTGGCATACATTGGTTCGTGCAGGGTTACACATGTATGTGCATAGAGATGCACAGAGGCCTCGTGACATGCCCGACCACGTATGGATGGATATGGATGCATTGGCGAGCTCCACTATCCGATTACAGCTTGTGGATTCTATATATGAGTCTGTTATGTATGAGGAGACGAGTAGTGCATTATGGCAGAGACTACATGATATGTATGAGAGTCCATTGACTCATGTGATACATAGATCACATCGACGACTTTGATGTTGGCACTGTGGTCGTGAGGGCCATATTCTACGGCGTTGCTTCAAGAGGATGCGACGACGACGTCAGAGATATGCACGTGATGCAGGTCAGGTAGTGATTTCAAGAGAGTCTATGGCAGTTGATTATGCCAGTGATGGTGATATCACTTTCTCCTATGGTTCATCTCAGGATTCCTCTTGTTCATTGGATAGCACGCATATGGCTTGGTTGCTTGATGCATTAGCCACTTTTCATGTTACTCCACATCGTGAGTGGTTTTGTCGATTCTCAAGTGAGAGTCGTGGATGTGTGCACATGCCTGATGGTATGGCATATGACATTGAGGGTGCAGGAGATGTATGCATTATGCTACCTAGTGGAGCATCACTTATACTCAGACATGTACGCTATGTGCCTTCATTCCCTATGAGCTTGATTTCAGTCAGCCAGTTACAAGAGAGCAGATGTTATGCATTCCTTGGTGAGCATCATTTTCAGTTGCAGTTGGGACAGCTTATGCTTGTCAGAGGTGCCAGGATTGGGCACATGTATCCACTGCAGGTACTTCATGTGAGAGACAGTCTCGTCTCAGTGGGAGTTCAGCCTTATGTGCGATGTGAGACTCGTCATGTCTCATTTTATCTACCTACAGATAGGTCTATTGACATTCATAATGCACATGTATGGCAGGATTCAGATGCTCAGATGGATGCACATGTAGAGCATGTTTTGGATGCTCATGATGCTTCTATGGAGCATGGTTTTGTTGATCATGTGGATGCTCATTTGGAGCACACTTTGCATGATCAGTTGGATGCTTTAGAGCATGATCTGGATGCTCATATAGAGCATTATGATGATACTCAGTTAGAGTGTGATCATCAGTTTGACCTTGGTGTTGATGTTGTGCAGTTAGCTCATGTGGAGCATGATCATACACTTGGTGTGATAGAGCAGGATTGCTCTCATGGTATACAGTGTATGGTAGAGCATATTAGCTCTCAAGATGCACAACTAGATACATCCTTGGTTGCGAGCATGACTGATTTAGATGTTGATGAGTCAGCGATCATGCAGTCATTCTTGGATTCGCTCATGCCAGATGTTGACAAAGATATGTCAGGGCATGTTGGTCTTGATGATGGTGCTTTGGATGCCTTGGATACAGGCATGGCCCACATACTTAGGTTAGCCAGGATAGCACATGTTTCGTCAGCATTCGGGAGTCTGATGTACGAGCTATTATGCTCGAGACCAGATGTTGCAGTTGCTATTGGAGCATTTGCACTTGGAGTTGTCAGTCGTTCGATGATTGACATAGGCATAGAGCAAGTGGGAGCTTTGCAAGAACTTCATCAGTTCTTGCATCAGTCAGATACGAGCTCGACTCTTATCGATATGAGTCTAGAGCAGTTTGAGGTGCATGGATACACCTTGTTCGAGGCAGTTGGTGTAGGCTGATCAGTATGGGTAGAGATCCGGACTCTCCCTGTACATTATTGTATAGTCCTACATCATTCTTTGTATATTTTTCCACTTATGGTCACATTGACCCTTAAGTGGGAGATTGTTGGGGATGTAAGGGCCATGTGACCTTACCCCCATATTCATATATATACATCATATATAGAGCATTGCCTCAAGAGAGATCATTATGTGGGTTTCGAGGCTCCCACGCATATCCGCGCGTCGTTCCTCTCTTCTCTCTCGTTCCATCTCCTCCTTCCTCCTCTTGTTTTGCACACCAAAGCCCTTCATTTTCCACAAAGACAACATCACGGCTAACCAGAATGCGTTTAGTCTGTGGATGATACAGACGATAGCCTTTACTTTCAGAACTGTACCCAACAAAAATACATTTTTCTGCCTTATCATCCAATTTTCTGCGATGTTATTCAGGCACTAATGCATATGCCAAACAACCAAAAACACGCAGATGAGCAACAGATGGCTTGCGGTCATGCCAAGCGTCATATGGAGTGATAGACTGCAACGCTTTGGTGGGACACCTGTTCAGTACATATGCTGCACATGACAGCCTCAAGCCAGAAACTATGTGGTAAAGCCTGACTTTTGACCATGCACCTCACCATCTCCATGAGTGACCTGTTCTTTCGTTCAGCAACTCCATTCTGTTGAGGTGTATATGGCACTGTACACTGGTGTTTTATCCCACGTTCAGCCAGAAGTGCATTAAAATCAGAAGACATATATTCCCCTCCTCGATCAGAACAGAGGGTGCCCATTTTACATGCTGATAGATTTTTAGCCAAAATTAAAAACTATTTCCAGGCATGCATGGATATACCCATGCATGCCTGGAAAAATCATCAATGAAAGTCACAAAGTAAAGGTAATTTCCAAAAGAGGGTGTCTGCATAGGACCACAGACATCACTGTGTACAAGCTGCAATTTCTGCGTAGCCCGAACTGAACCATCTTTTGGAAAGGATGAACGTTGCATTTTGCCCAAAATACAGCCTTCACAAACATGTTTTCCAGGTGCCTCAAGTTTGGGCAAAGAGGACACCATTTCAGATTTCTGCAGGCGTAGCAAACTAGCAAAATTCAGATGACCAAAGCGTGCATGCCAAAGCTTTGCATCTGACATAGCCTGAGAATCATGAACTACACATGCCGAATCATTCACAGATCTTTCATAGTCTATGAGCTTATACAGCCCACGACATAAAATGCTACTGCAGACATGCACTGATCATGAGAAGATGGGTCAAAACTACAGACAGTAGTAAACGCCCATTCTTTCTTCGTGCACAAGATTTGCAGACTCTGTTTTTGGTGTAGAGGCCTCTGCAACAACCATTCCAGCCTCTTTCTTCTTTGCCTCTTTTGCAGCCAGTTTTGGACAGTTCTTTATGATATGATAATTTCCTTTACAGTACTTGCAAAACAATTTCTGCTTTTCTGATTTCTTCTCATCTTTATCCTAGTTCTTCGATTGTGCAACATTTGCAGATTTCTGCTTACTAGTAGAAGAGCTCCATTTTCCTTTGCCCTTCTGACTAGCCAGGAAAGCTTGATCTGCAACACGCATAATGGACCTGTTCTGCCTGGACTGATCTTCTTGCAACAGAACAGAGACTAATTCCTCAAATGACAAGGCATTCGGATTGCCTTTCATCATCGACCGAAGAGTAGAGGCAAAACTCTGATATGAATCAGGAAGACCATTCAGAACGGTATGCACAAGTGAGCCATCTGGTATAACCTCATCAGCAGAAATCAATTGTTCCTTCAGGTCTTTGATCTTTGTGAGAAAACTGTCCATAGAATCACCTTCATTCATGTGCTCACTCTCCAACTGTTTTCGCAGGTAAGCAACACGAGCCTCATTCCTAGCCTGGTACAAAGTGGTAAGTGTATCCCAAGCATCCTTTGCTGTTCTGCAAGAGTGAATGTGAGGAATAATGGCACGTTTGACAGACAAAGCTATCAATGCATGTGCCTGGGCATCTCTGCCATCCCAATGAATCTGCTCTACAGTAGGTGCAATAGAAACAGAAGCACGAACATGAATCTGCACAATATCATCTTCGACACCATCTTCATCAGCTCCAGCACCTCGAGCACCTCCAGCACCTCCAGCACCTGTATTTGCAGTACCTGTAGTTGCAGGTGTAACAGGACGTCTTTCAACACCCTGCACAATGTTCCACAGTCCTTTTGCAACCAATACATGTCACATCATATAAGCCCATAATGGGTAGTTGGTACCATCCAACTTATCCTCAACAGCCAACATACGAAATACATCACTGCTTTCAGCCATGGCCGGTGACTAAAATACCTTGATGCAAAAAATTGACTGTATCTCAAAAAGTTGAACGGAACTACCGAGATGAGTTCTGCTAGACCTGTAGCAGACTTCGAGATGCTTAAACCGGCGAACAGAAACTGGTATATACCTTTGGCACAAAAGGACAAAATAACCTGCACAAGCGTTGCGATAGTGCATTCGGAGGCCGAAACGAGCTCAGATCGCGATTTCGGCACCACAAAGAGAAGCCGTTTTGATCTCAGAAACACCCTGAGTATGCTCACCAAATTTCGTGCGAATTTGAGACTGCAAACGGAGGAGTGTCGATGGCGCCCTAGAAGAAGCGACGACCTACTCTGATACCAATTGTTGGAGTTAGACGTATGCGGAAGCACGCGAACAGCACAAGGAAGAAGAAGAAGCTTGGAGCACAAACACACAATACTGAATGTATTACTAGAGAATGTACAAAGATAAGTAGCCCATTAGGGCAATAGGCGTATATACAAGCCGGGGGAAAAAAACCTCCTAAAGAGGGAAAAAAGTGCCCCGACGGTCCTAGAGTGTTCACACACATCACTACCTAAATATATCAACAATCATTGAATGCAATGATGTATTTCGCATGTTGGTTGTTGAGGATAAGTTGGATGGTTCCAAGTACCCATTGTGGTCATATATGATGCATCATCTATTGACCACAAAAGGATTGTGAAATGTTGTGCAAGGTGTTGAAAAATGCTCTACTATTCCAAATACAATTATTGAATATGATGCAAATGGCGTTGAAGATGACAATCTTTAAATTCTTGTTCATGCTATGGTTCTTTTTGCGCCTACTATAGAGCAACTTTGATGGGATAATAAAGATGGTCAGACATATGCGTCGATAACTTTGTCTATCAAACATGCCATTATCCCTCATATTCACTCTTGTGAAATAGCAAAGGATGCTTGGGATACACTTATCAACTTATACAAGGAAATAAATGAGGTTCACATTGCTTACCTTCAAAACAGTTGGAGAGTGAGTATATGGATGAAGGATAATTTATGAATAACTTTTTTGACGAAGATCAAAGATTTAAAGAAACAATTGATTTTTGTTGATGAAGTCTTGCTAGACAGTTCACTTGTGTAGATTGTTCTGAATGATCTTTGAGATTCGTATTAGAGTTTTGCTTCTCTTCGGTTGATAATGAAAGGCAATCCAAATGGCTTAATATTTGAGGAGTTAGTCTCTGATTTGTTGTAAGATGATCAATCAAGGCAGAACAAGTCCATTATGCATGTTGAATATCAAGCTTTCTTATCTAGTCAGAAGGGTAAAGGTAAATGGAGCTCATACTAATAAGCAAAAATTTGCTAATTTTGCACAATCGAAAAAGAAAGACAAAGATAAGAAGAAATCATAAAAGTAGAAATTATTATGTAAATACTCTAAAGGAAATGATCATATCATAAAGTGTTGTCCAAAACTGGTTGTAGGAGAGGCAAAGAAAAAAGAGGTTGGAATGGTTGTTGGAGAGGTCTCTACACCCAAAAGAGAGTCTGCGAATCTTGTGCAGAATGAAGAATGGGCATTTACTATTGTTTGTAGTTCTGACCCATCTTTTCATGAACAGTGTATGTCTGTAGTGGACTCACATGTTTGGTACTTTGATAGTGGACTCATATGTTTGATATTTTTACATTGTAAGATGCTTTGTTTGTGCCACAGATCAAGAAAAATCTTTTGTCAATTTCATCATTAGCCAAAATTGGCTTGGTTATCAAAATTGTTGATGACAGATGACAATTCATGATTCGCCAAATGGATATGTTATTATTTCTTGTGGCATTTTATGTCATGGGTTGTATAAGCTCATAGATTATGTAAAATCTATAAATGATTAAGCATGTGCAATTCAAGAGGCATGCACGATTTCGACATATGAATGATGTATTTTGGATACAATGCCCAAACTTGAGGTACCTAGTAAACATGTATATGAAGGATGTATTTTGGATAAAATGCAGTACTCATCCTTCCCAAAAGTTGGTTTAGTTTGAGCTAGTAAAAAATTGCAGCTTGTTCACAATGATGTCTATGGTGCTCTACATACATCTTCTTTTGGGAACTACCCTTATTTCATGAATTTTATTGATGATTTTTTTAGGCATGCATGGGTGAATCCATTGAAAACAAAGTTGAAAGTGTTTATGTGCTTCAAACAATTTCTTTTGGCTGAAAATGTATCAGCATGTTAAATGGGCACCATTCATTTTGATTGAGGAGGGAATACATGTCTTTTGATTTTATGCATTTTTGGTTGAGCGTGGGATAAATTATCAATGTACAATGTCGTATACACATCAAAAAACTAGTTTTGTTGAAAGAAAGAATGGGTCTCTCATGGAGATGGCAAGGTGTATGGTCGAAAGTAAGGATTTACGACAATTTTTGGCTTGAGATTGTTATATGTGAAACACATGTACTTAATAGGTCTCCCATCAAATTAGTACAATCTATCACTCCATATGAGGCCTTGCATAGTCACAAGCCATCTGTTTCTCATCTGTGTGTCTTTGGTTGTTTGACATATGCACTGGTGCTTGAACAACAATACAAAAAATCGGATGATAAAGCAGTGGCTTGTATTTTTTATTGGGTACAATTTTAAAAGCAAAGGCTATCATCTATATCATCCATTGATTAAATGCATTTTGATTAGACGTGATGTTGTTTTTGTGGAAGATGCAATTCAACAATTACTTTCATGTATTAAGGATACATCAATTAGCTCCAAAGATGTGTATGACACTTTGCAACCTCTTTTTACAGGTGGACAATCAAATGTTGGTCCAAATGAGGCAATTTCTCAACCTTTATAGGTGCTACATGATGGTGCAGATAATTCCATTTTTGATGCAGATTTACATGATGCTTGTTGATGAGAGGGTTGATATAGCGGAGGCAAAACTATACCTAAATGGTTGGTTCAGACTTTACAAGATAGCAAATAAGATGCACCTTTTTCATATCGTACTCGTTCATGTTCTCATAGTGCTTCTTTTGCAACAAATTGCTATGCTATGGTTGCCTCTAGTCTTTGTGATGAGAATGAAATTGTTTCTTTTGACAAATCATAAAATTCAAAAAATTGGATGGTTGCTATGCAATCAAAATATGATGCTATTACGAAGAATGGTACTGGTCTTTATGTGATTTGCATCTGGCAAAAAGGCCATTAGCACTATATGGGTATACAAGCTCAAACATAAACCTAATGGAATAGTTGACATGTGCAAAGTCAAGCTTGTTGCAAAAGGTTATGCTCAAGAAAGAGACATTGCTTTTGATGAGACGTTTACACCCAGATGTTGAATGACTACCATTCGTAGCATATATACACTTGAAGCCCATCATGGTTGGAATGTACATCACTTGGAATGCATGGTGGTTTTATGAACAAAGGGCATGAAAACAAAGAGTGCAAGTTGAAAAAGTATTTATATGGTTTAAAGCAAGCACCACATGCTTGGTATGAAAAGATACATGCCTACTTGATTGCACATGGTTTTGAGAACAGTCCAACTCAAAGCACCTTATATGTTATTCATGCAAATGATGTGCTTCTAATCATTGTTGTCTATATTGATGACATTTGCTCATTGGCCTTAATGAGAAGCACATTGATGATTTTAAAGCTGATTTGCATGCCTATTGCCATTCCTATGGAAACAAGTTTATTGTTGAGTCTTCATGATGAAGGAGATGCATTTGATGTTGTTCTCTATCAGCAGACTATTGGATGCTTGATTCTTATGCATAACTCTCTTTGATATTCAGTTTGTTGTCTCATAGATGAGCAAGTTTATGCATTGCCCAAGTGTCAAGGACTACTTGGCAATTAAGTGCATCTTTTGCTATTTGAGTGGTACCTAGCTACTTGGATTGTTTTATCCCAAGGGGGATCACAACTGCGAAATTTACATGCTTTTTCTAACTCTCACTCGCCTAGTTGTTTATGACGCTCATGTGTCCACCAGTGGTTTTGCTGGTAGCTCATTCATATCTTGGTTGAGCAAGAAGGATTATACTATGGCCACTTCCAGTTGTGGGGCTGAGTTTAGGACAGCTTTCACAGTGACCGTTGATTGTGTGTGGCTCATATGCCTTTTTCCACTGGAAAACTTTTTCTTCAACAATAATGTGAGTGGAACTACTAAATAAGAAAAACCTTTTACAAATTTTCTATAAAAACTAGTTAACCCAAGAAAAGAGCATACACCATTCATAGATTGAGGTACATACCATTCTTCAATTACTTTAAGTTTCTTTGGATCTACATGAACACCTTGACTAGAGGAAATATGGCCTAAATACTCTAATTCATTTTGGAAGAAATAACTCTTTTCAGGATTGACATAAAGTTTGTTTTTGTGTAACAAATTGAAAACTGTTGCTAAATGCTTTTCATGGTCATCATCATTCTCACTATAGATAGTTATATCATCATAGAAAACAAGAAAAAGCTTGGTATTCAAGAAAATTGTTATTCATCATGCATGCAAATGTAGTAGCTGCATTGGTAAGTCCAAAAGGCATTACCATGAATTCAAAGTGACCAATTTGAGTTTGAAAGACACTCTTATAAATGTCATTTTGTGTCATTCATATCTAATGATACCCAGATTTAAGATCCATTTTACTAAAGACATGTGCTCCACGAAATTTATCTAGCAAATCATCTATCCTAGGAATAGGATATCTATTTTTAATTGTGATCTTATTGAGTGCTCTATAGTCAATGCACATCCTAAAAGAAAAGGTGCTCCAAAGGGAGAAGAACTAAGCCTTATAAGTCCTTTGTGAAGTAAATCCTTAACTTGATTAGCTATTTCTTGTTGATGTGAAGGTCCATGCCTATAAGGTGCTTTATGGGGAGAAGAACTACTAGGAAGTAAGTCTATACTATGGTCAAGTGATTCCCTAGAAGGTGGTAGTTTAGAAGGAAAATCAGCCATAAAACAATCCTTATAGGAAGCCATAAATGAATTATGTGCATCAAGAAGTGTATTTGTGTAGTCAACTATATTATTAACAAATACAATACATGATTTGTAATCTTTCCTAAATGCATGTTTTACTTAAGTATGAATAATTAATGGAAATGGTTGGAATTCATACATTCCAGACAAAGAAATATCTTTATTGTTAGACTTAAAACTCATGGTGTGTGTGTGTGATAATCAATGCATGGATTATAATGATGACAAAAAGGCATACCAAGTATAACATGATAGGACTAAAAAAGAGAAATTAAGAATGTGCAAACATCATCTATGTATGAACCTATACCAATCTGAATATTATGCACTTTACTTGTACCACTATATCTATTTCCTTGAAATGCAGCCTTAACTTTATACATAGAAGGAAGTGGGTTGAATTGGAGATCTTTCACTAATGTATGAGAAATAAAGTAATGCGAACTACCATCATCATGTAAAATATTAAGAACTTTACCATTAATAGTACCTTGCATGCAAAGTAGATAATGAATAGAAATTTTGTTACCCAAGGCACTTAGATCCTATTCCAATGTTTCTTCAATCCAGTCGGGTTGAATGTCTTCAGAAGCCACCTCCATGTTGTGTACTTGAGCTCCAACAGGCTTCATGTCATTATTTCGGAACCTACATTTAGCTTTAGTATGAACAAACTTACCACAATGCCAGCAAGTGATACGGGGCCTCTTTTGTTGAGCATCCATCATCGTACTTTGAAGGGTTGGAGGTTTGGTAGGGTGTAAGGGGGTTGTCTTGGGTATTGGTGAGAAATTGGATTGAAGGGGGCATTGGAAAGTAGGTGGATGCTGAAAAGTAGGTGGGTGTTGAGAAGTAGGAGAAGCAAAAGTAGAAAAAGGACACTTGAAGGGAAAAGTGGGATTGATCGATTGTGGTCGTTGACATGTTTGTTGTAAGCCAATGGACTTGGTGATGGATTGAAACTCTTTCTCAACATCATGTGCAAAAGAAATAGTTTCATAGAGGGTTGTCAGACGTAGGGTGTTGAACTTCTCTTGGATTCCCATCTCCAAACCATCTTCATATTTTCGTTGCAAAGTATCTTCAAGAATCGTTTCAAGCGAATGAATAAGTAATAGTCATTGCCAAAAATGTCTAGTATAGGTAGACACAGTATCTCCATCTTTCCATCGAAAAGTTGTCCATGATCGACATGCATGTAAGTGAAACTGAGGAGGAAGTAAGGACTCCTTGATCTTTTGTTGAGATGCTTTCTACGTGGTGGGGCAGTTGGTGCTATGGCGCAAAACATTCCACCATAGCTGGGCCTTACCCACCAAATTATTAGTTACAAGTTTCACTTACAGAGGAAAAAAGCACCTCTAGAGTCCTAAATGTGTTTAACTCACATCACTAACAAAATATATCATTGATACGTGCCTTGCTACTTGATAGCTTTGCAGCTTGATTCTTCTACAGATAAAAAGAGATGTTAGTCGATGGCTGATAAAGAAGTTGCCGCATGATGTACCAAGGGATGCACTCAAACTTGAGATGGGAGGCACACCATAATACATGATATGAGATTTGATGGATAGGTGCCCGAGATTTGGTAGTACATGATACACACTACAAGTTGCTTCATTGACATACTAGTCGACTTTTGACCTCGCTAGACAATAGTCGACTTGACCTTCCCAAGGGCATGTTATGTGACCTTTTCAAGTTAGTCCTATGGATTGAAGCATGCATGGAGCTACCTTGACTATGTAACGACTACTAGTCTTGAGAAATGTGGAGAGGCTAATTATCTACTTTGGACCTATCCTCTAATCCATGTGAATGGTGAAAAAAAAGGCATGGATTACATAAGAGACGAGATGGCAAAATTATGCTTGCATGAGAAGATGAATGATAGTAGAGAAACTCAAATATAAAAAGGAAAAAGAAAAGAGAAAAAAAGAGATGGTTATACTACCTACAAAATAAAAAACACCTATCTACATTAAGTAATCTCAATCACCAAATCTCACCCTTAGGGAAAGAGCAATGTTTAAGTAATTATTTGGTGGAAGAGATGAAAAGCCTCTTTTCATGAAGAGTTTGATTATCTTGCTAAATGATACTCACACATGATCACAATGTACACACACGTTTACTAGGCATGACCCTTGCTCTCCCCAACAACACCACCAAGAAGGTATCAACCCGACCTAAATTATCAATTCACAAAAAAGTATAAATCAACAAGATTCCCTTTCTTGAAACCAACTTCAAAATTACCCAAACAAGATAGATAATATTTTAATAACTCGTAAACAAGTATGAGACACCCACAAACAATCACTAGACTTGCTCAAAATGCATATTAGAGCAAGCTTGCTTGATGATACACTCAATAAAAGTAAATATGAGGACTAATCTCAACCACTGAGAAGAGGTCAAACAATATGCAACAATCTTCAATGAAAATCTTAGATATATGACCTATTGCAGAGCAACAAAAATTCATCTCAACTTCTCAATCATAGATTTCAATTGATTGTTCAGTTCCGCATTGTAGGTCCGCCAAAAGTTTGTAGCAACTCAACAAAGAAAAGGTGCAAATATGGATACCAATGAAAAATTTACAAGCAACAATCGTGTGCTCTCTTCAAAGCAGACAAACTCATCCAAATAAAAAGCAACAATTAAAGCAAAACGAAGAAATCAAAGGTTGATCACCATATTTTACATGCAGGGGTGGATGTAAAAGCCAAAGACATCAATGGCTCTAACAAAAACCAGAGAGCAAGCCACAATTGATGCCCAAAAAAGAGCATCACCAAGAGACGAAGAAAACCATTTCATACAATAGATCGCTAGGAAGAAACTGATCAATCATCACCAAATCAATCAATGATTGGGTTGAATCAGGATCGAATGCTACACTAAGGCAGAATCTACTTCAATTGCTACAATGTAGTTAACAATTAAAGCCTTAATATGTGAAAACCCGACGCTCATCACACAATCATGTTTTTGCACCACTCAAGTTATGCATTTCCGAGGTATGCATAAATTATAGAATAAGGAAAAAAATAAGGGCGAATTTTAGCCCAATGGCAATATTTGTGAAAATCTAAAAATAAAAAGCTATTTTTCTATGGACTTGAAACAAAAAAATAGCCCAAAAGATTATTTTAGGTTTTAAATGGTAGCCATCGGACAGTCTAAAAGGATTAACGGAGTGATTCCTTAGTAATTGGACATTGTGTGCTTAATCCATTTGGAGTAATGAACGCTTGGATCTTTGTTCTCTCTCATATAACACGAATGACTAATAACCTCACAATACATAATGAGCTTTCTATTCAAGAGCTTCACATAAGTGTATAATGGCTCCAAAATGACATGTAGAATGCATTAACTTGAGAATTTGAATGGAGAGCAATCAGAAATATCTTCCACTTCAGATAGGGAATTATGTGAACTGAGGAGGCAATGTAGGTATCCCTATTATGCTTGGTGATGTGCTAGAAACATGTCAAAATTCTTGCTCACTCTGATGGAGTCATTTGAGAAACATAATAAGCCATTGTGCTACTCATCCCTCTTCTCTCCTCTCATAAAATAAACTCAAAAGTAATTACCATTTTCTTGTGTGTGTGTGTGTAAGTCTGTGTGTTTATTGCATTAGTGCTACAAGCGATTCATATCCTACGTTCTCCCATTCTCTTACTTTCTCGTCATTTCATATGAACGTTGTTACCTTTAAGACTATAGTTTCTCAGAACTTTTTTTTAGTTTTTTCTTCAATACTTCTAGCTGAGGTTAACTATCTTTACATGGTATGTTTAAGGTTTGTGGGGATCTGTGTGAGAATATACAAAAGTAGTTACTAATGTAGTTGTTTGTTTTAGATATAACGCTGAGGTTGTTGGATATCATGGAGGGAATCACCCTTGCATTGTCAAGACAGTTAATATCCCGTCATATTTTCTCAATAGGCACACAATAAATCCACACATGCAAAACTTTTATTCCAAATGATTGGTGTATATCATCTACATGACATATAACAAGGAATCTAACTACTTCCAACATTTATATTGATAGTGCACAAAAAACTTGAGGCTTTTAATAGACTTTATGGCCTGCAAGAAAAAACGTGTGAGTTAGGTTACCAAATATACTAAAAAATTCAATTTATTTGCTTGTGATTCTTTAACAATGTTACTCTGTCCTACTCTGCTATTGTAATTTGTACTTCTCAGTACTTTATTGTTAAAATGTAGTCTCCGTGCTACAAAAGCTTTATAAAGTAGTGTATGTTAGATGAACACCAATGCATGTGTGCTCTACTAAAAAAAGATTAGCACGAAGAAACTCGCCCTATCTTCAAAAAATTCAAATGCTATGCTTATAATTTGACAGGTATGACCTTTATTTCTATCTTTTTGCTCTCTAAATTCTAATTGTGTAAATATAGTCTGAGAATTAGGTATATTGAACCAAGGTCCATGCGTATATGTTTACCTTAACAATATGCATTTTTGTTGATCTATTATTTATGAAAAGATCTTCAAACCCTAGTCAGTTCTCAAATAAAGTTTCAATGCTTACTCTTGCTTTGAATTTAACAATATGTGAGCAAGATACTACAAAAGTTTTCTGAATGCTACTATTTATTTCATATTACCATGTTGGATATGTTGAGAAAAGTTTTTTCGTTTGTGGTAATGGTCGTACATGAAAAGAATGTGATGTCCATTCAAAAGGACTTGTTTTAGACTTTGGCACTTCAATTAGATGTTTCCTCTCCTTGCCCAACAACATTTTCAAGGTATCACATTGATGAGTGATGAGAAAAGAGGTTTATAGTATATATACGTGTCCAATGCGCATGTATGTGTGCACAATGTTTATGTATATGTATCAATTATGTGTAGGTGTAATCAATTAGAATGTGTATGTATGCATGTACATGTGTGTATTTGTTATCATTTATGTACCTTGGGATGTTATGCGTGTGTGCAATGTGCATGCACATGTGTGTATTTATGTGCCATGTGCGTGTATGTCTGCGGAATGTGCATGTGTTTTTGTGTGCTATGTGCATGTACATGTGTGCAATGTGCATGAATTTTTTCGAGGTAATGAAGACTCACTCCCACGTCTTGAACATGAGGAATTCATCTAGTGCTTTGAAATATAAAACTTGCCACTCCAGGTTCAACAAATACAACGAGAGGTCATCAATTCGCCACTAAGTCCCTTCTCCTTCAGAGAATGCTAGTCTGAAATAGTTTTAATAGCTTGAGTGGTTCAATCCTTCAAGTCTTCTATCTTGAGCCAGGGATGGAGCCTACAAGAGAAACTTCCACTCGGAAAGCATAGTTATCATCCACTTCCTCTTGAAAAAACACTTACTAATGAACTTAACTGCCAACAAGGGCAATGATTTGAGGATCTCGGATATCAGCTCAAGAAATATAGTGCCTAAAGTTCGCATTCAGGTTTGAAAGACTTTGAGCAACCTCAGAACCTTTAAAATTGCCCCCATTCGGGTATGAAAGACTTTGAACAAGCTCAATCCTTTAAAATTGCCCGGAGGATTCAAGGGCATAAGAATTGTCAAAGTAAATAAAAGGCAAAGTTCACAACCATTCAACAAGAATGTTTTGACTGTGTGGACCAATTTGGTTCCCGAGGCCACTATATCCCACAACAAGAGGACTAGAAAAGATTTCATCAACGTACGAAGGAATGTTCGAGAATGTAGTAATACATTTTCCACCCACAGACCCTCCAAACCAGCTTACACTTAACTAGCTAGAGCAAGCATTAAAACAACTTGCAGTCTTATCCACGTCTCATAAGGACATTGGTTGAGCCTTGACATCTTGAGGCAAAGGTCCAAGGTTCAAGTCCCGAGCTAGACATGTCATGATTTAGCCCAATTAAAACCCAACTGTAACTATGTCTCCTTCAATTGTAACCATGTCTCTTTGTCTAACCCCTGCTTTGTGAGATATGGGGAGTCTCATAGGTGCTATGCCCATTAACTTGTACAGTTGCTAACCAAAGCAAGAGTTAAAACAACTTGCAGTCTTGTCCACGTCTCGTAGGGACATCGGTTGAGCCTTGACATCTTGAGGCGGAGGTCCAGGGTTCAAGTCCCATGCTATACATGTTATGGCTTAGCCCAGTTAAAACCCAATTGTAACCATGTCTCCTTCAATTGTAACCATGTCTCCTTCAATTGTAACCATGTCTCTTTGTCTAACCCCTCCTTTGTGAGATACGGGGAGTCTCACAGGTGCTATGCCCATTCACTTGTACAGTTGCAATTTCAAAATTAAAATCCAAGAAAGTAGGCTTTGGCTGATCCTCCATTACAAAAAAAAACTTGCAATCTACTCTTTCAAATTTAGATGCCAATCATAGCTGAACCTGAACCCTAAGCAGCTACCAGAGATTGAGTTGTGTGATCGATTACATCACGCCAATCCGAATATCTAAGTACGTTGCTGCGTAATGTCCTAACCTGAGATAAAGCACTAGATGAATAATAAACTATATAACTGTCCAAGATGCAGAACTAATTCTATAAATTCGTCAGCTGCAATTAACAAACAAAATAAGCTACAACTGTAAAAAAAATAACAATATCATAGGGAGGTTGTCTTATTATCATCTTCATCATCCTAAAGATAAATCTGTAAACCATTCAAATGAGGTCACAAATGCAGCTTAGACTTTCAAAGTGACTTTTGTTGGAGCAAGTCTATGACAAGCCTAAGTATTGGCTTGAGTCCCACAAAGTCATAGAAGAAGCTTTTTAAAATGAAGACTATGTAAAGTTCACTTGTGAACTACCTCTTGTAACTTTTGAAGACTTTACTCAATGTAAAAGTGAAAGAATCTTAAGTGGTTGAGTCCACTTGATCAAAAAGGGAAAGAGGAGCCATGAATTTGTGATTTGTGGTAGATAGAGAATCAAATCAATCACTGATTGATTGGAGAGTGATTGAGGGAAGTTAGCCTCCCAAACTCAACTATAAATAGATGGCAGCTTTAGTCGTGGTTAGAGAGACCTATGTGAAGACCTCCAAGAGCTGAGCTTTATGCCATATCAAGGTGTGATTACAAGGCACACATATGTATCAGTAAATCCATTGTATTGTACAAGCAATATACTTTCATTTTCATGATCATTTGAGTTCATATTTCCATGTTCTTGTGAAGTGTACTACTCACTGCCATATCTCTCAATTTCTCAGTCAGATTGCAGAGATGGTTTCTTTGAGCTTGGTGCATCATTTTTAGTGATTTAACTTGGTAACGTTATCTCTATAAGTCTAGTATATGCTCATCAATTTTCATTTCATTTGGGTATTGCAATCTTTAGTTATGTTCAGTTGAAGTCAACCCTGTCTGTCATTTTCACTTCTCTGTCAAGTACCCAACTTTTTTACTCATCTTGTCAGAGTTGTTTCTTAGTGTGTACTTATCCAAATTCAATGACCTAAAGCTTATTGGATTCAGCTTACTGTCTAGTATAAGCATACAAAGTTTCATAATCATTGAATTCTTAAATCTGGATTTATGTTCATTTTTCTACTCACTGGTCTCAAATTGTAGCAGCCCGTGAAAATCAGGATGATGTCATCAGTTGCTAAACATCATACTCAGTGTGTGGTTCATTATTTTTTATGAGATTACTCTTGAAAGTTAGCTCTTTAAGTTAACTAGACTTCACCAAGAGGAATTAAGTTAATTGCTGCTGTGCTCAGAGAATTATGCAAAACACTGGACAAGTGTATGAACCAAAATAGCAAGTTCTTCACCTCTGAGCTAACTCCAACTTATCTGTTTTGATATATCCTTCTGTGAGTGATCTTCCAAGGTACATAGGGTGTCTAATACATCCATTGGAAAGCTAAAAGGGCCCACCACATACTCTTGGAGTTCATTTGGCTGGTGTAGATCAAGGATTTTGCAACACCTCTTCATCTTCAAGCACATACCTATCCATCTCTTCACAGTGGTATCAGAGCAAGGTTGGACAACATGGCATATGGATTTCCTTCATCAATTGACAAATTGGACAGAGGTAACTACTCAGCTTGGTCATTAAGAATGGAAGCTTATCTCCAAGGTAGAAGTTTATATGGTTATGTGGCTGGAGATGAAGTTATGCCAAGTTTCAGGAACAAAAGTCAACCAACACAAGAAGAGCAAGAAAGATTGAGCACATGGTGCTCCAAGGATGCACTTGCAAGGTCTTATCTCATCAACTCTATCTCAGATTTTTTGTTGCCTCAGATTAGAAGTTGTAAGACATCTTAGGAAGTATGGGATGCACTTGAAGCTTTTTTCTCTTCAAGTTCCAAAGCTAGGAAGCATCAACTATGGCTGGATTTCACAACTCTCAAGAAGGCTCCCAAACAAAATGTGACTGATTTTGTCACAAAGCTCAAGGACATAGCAGATCAGTTGGTAAGCATTGGAGAGGTAATAGATGAAGAGCAAATTGTAAGGTAGGTCATCAATGGCTTGAAGGCAGATGACAAGTGGGAAGCATTCACCATAGCTATGGATTTGTACATGGATATGCATGTACGTGATTTCAACACACTCATTGGACAACTACTTATTCAAGAGGCAAAGCTTATCAAAAATGGAGAAAGCTCTAAAGGTAATCAATCTTCAACTTTATACACTGATAAAAGCAAGTCCAAAGATAACAAAGGAAAGGCAAAGAAAGTGGATGATGAAGCAGGTGCATATCAAGCTAACTATGGAGAGACTACAATAACTACACAGAAGACTCAAACAAAGAGGATTCATTATTGATCATGAACATGGCTATGCCACAAGGTAAATCTGATGAGCATGTTTTCTACATAGATTCAGGTTGTTCAAATCATGTGGCAGGAAATGTGGCACTCTTATCAGATTTAGAAGATCCAAGGAATAAGCATGAGGTACAAACAGGAGATGATACAAGACATCTTGTGGAGAAAATAGGAAATGTCAAAGCACCTGATGGGAACATCAACCTACTCAGTAAGGTACTCTATGTCCCTACCATTACAAAGAATTTGATAAGTGTTGGGCAGATAGTAGAGAAAGGGTTGCAAGTCAGGTTCACAAAAGCAGAAGCATTTGTTAAAGATCCAAGTCAAGGATTCAGAAGAATTGCAAAAGGTGAAAAGGCAGGTAGATTGTTCACATTGGAATTACAAGACACTAATAACATTTCTCTCTTTAATTATGGTAGTCAGACACTCATAGAATTGGAAGTATGGCACAAAAGGTTAGCACATATTGGTGAAAGGTCATTAAAGCAAATTTGCAGGGACCAAAGTGTACTTGAACTCCCTAATTTGTCAAAACAACATATGATTTATAAGTGTAGTGCATGTCAGTTTGGAAAGTCTCACAGGTTACCATTCATGAAGAAAGGTTATATGCATGGAGATCTCTTGGAGTTGGTTCATACAGATGTATGGGGACCTAGCAAGGAAGCTTCAATATCTGGATCAAGGTATTATGTCTCCTTTATTGATGATTGCAGTAGATGGACTATCCTATTCTTTATGAAACACAAAGATGAAGTTTTTTCATGTTTCAAAAGATATTTGGCTCTTGTGGAGAATCAAACAGGTAAATCACTAAAAAGGCTAAGGTCAGATGGAGGGGGAGAATACTTCTCCCATGAGTTTGATTATTTTCTTCAAGAAAGAGGATTCAAAAGAGAGGTAACTACAAGGTACACTCCTGAGCAAAATGGAGTGGCAGAAAGGAGGAATAGGACAATTGTTGAATCTGCAAGGTCCATGTTAAATGAAAAGCATTTGCCTAATTATCTATGGGCTGAGGCTGTATCTACATCCACTTACTTGATTAACAGGTTCCCTTCAAAATCCCTTGATGGGATGACTCCATATGAGGCTTGGAATGGAAGAAGACCAAGCTTAGATCATTGTAAAATTTTTGGATGTATTGCTTTTGCTCATGTTCCTTCACAGGTTAGAGGCAAGATGGATCCAAAGGCAAACAGGTGTGTATTTATTGGATATTACAACAATCAAAAGGGCTACAGGTTATACAACCCTACCAACAAAGGATTCTTGGTAAGCAAAGATGTAGTTTTTGATGAGAACAATTCATGGTATGAAGATTCATGCAGGAAGGTCAATTTACCATATGATCTTGAAGAAGATTTTCCAAAGCTTGGTAGAGAACAACCAAAGATTGAAGAACAAGACACCTCAGAGGATGATGAAGAATCTCATATGGAAAAGATCAAAGCATGGAAGTCTAAAGGTAAAGCAAAATTGCAGGAACTTGGACATGAGGCAGAATCATCACATCATGGCCTAAGAAGATCTATGAGGGAAAAGAAAAAACCAGAAAGGTATGGGTTTGACACCTCATTAGTAACTAAACATTCTATCTACATAGCACATGACATAAACCAAGAGGAGCCATCATCCTTTGAAGAGGCCAAAGAAAAATCAGAATGGAAACATGCAATGAAGGAAGAGATTGAAGCACTTGAGGAAAACAACACTTGGGATTTGGTGCCCAAACTTCATCCATGAAGGTAATAGGCTCAAGATGGGTCTATAAACTCAAGAAGAATTCTGATGGTTCCATTAACAGGTATAAGGCAAGGCTTGTAGCAAAAGGCTTTGCACAAACTCAGGGAATTGATTATGAGGAGACCTTCTCTCCTGTGGCAAAGATGCCTACTATTAGGGCTTTGCTTAGTATTGCCTCTTCCAAGAATTGGAAGATACTTCAACTAGATGTAAAGAATGCATTCTTGAATGGTTGGATAACAGAAGAGGTATATATGGAACAACCACCTGGCTTTGAGAATCAAGTTTATCCTGATTATGTGTGTAAACTTAAAAAAGCATTGTATGGTCTCAAGCAAGCTCCAAGAGCTTGGAATTTCATACTTGTTTCATTCTTGCAGGACAAAGGCTTTCAACCAAGCAAGGAAGATCCTTCACTCTTTATCAAAAAGAGTAACTCTGAGGTCATCTACTTATGTGTATATGTAGATGATACTATATTGACAGGAAATGATGCAGATGGTATGAAGAAGATCAAAGATTAGATGAGAGAAGAGTTCAAAATAAGTGATTTGGGTTCAGTTACCTACTTCGTAGGTTTGGAAGTTGTCTACAAAGATCATGGTACTCCAATGGAGGTCAATCACAAATTGAGCTCCCATGAAGGTGAACTCATAGAGGACATCACATCATATCAAAGTCTAGTGGGTAGTCTCAACTATGCCACATTGACAAGAGTAGATATATGTTATAGTGTGAGTGTGCTAAGTCAATTTATGCACACACCAAGGAACCACACATGGATACTGCCAAAAGGATTCTCAAGTATCTCAAAGGAACCATAAATGAAGGACTTTATTATCCTTATGTATCTGATTTAGGGTTGAAGCTATTTTCTGATGCAGATTGGGCTGGCTCCAAAGAAGATAGAAGGAGCACTTCAGGTTATCTTACCTTTGCAGTTTCAAAGCTTGTTTCATGGTCATCCAAGAAGCAACACACAATTGCTCTCTCTTCTATTGAAGATGAATACACAGGTCTTGCCATAGCTACTCAGGAAGCTATGTGGATGAAGACATTATTCAAAGATCTTGGATTGGAGTTTGGAACTCAAACTATTTATGGTGACAATATGAGTTCTATTCATTTGGCTGCTAATCCTATTTTTCATGCAAGGACTAAACATATTGAAGTTCATTATCACTATGTATGAGAGAAGGTTCTAAGCAAAGAGATTCAAATATCATATGTGTACACTCATCAACAATGTGCAGATATTCTAACCAAAGCATTGGATGGTACAAAGCTTTGCAAATTCAAGGCTATGATTGGTTTACAGGTAATCTTGGAAGATTGAAGACCTCAAGCGTACTTGGCTTGAGGGGGAGCTGTTGGAGTAAGGCTATGACAAGCCTAAGTATTGGCTTGAGTCCCACAAAGTCATAGAAGAAGCTTTTTAAAATGAAGACTATGTAAAGTTCACTTGTGAACTACCTCTTGTAACTTTTGAAGACTTTACTCAATGTAAAAGTGAAAGAATCTTAAGTGGTTGAGTCCACTTGATCAAAAAGGGAAAGAGGAGCCACGAATTTGTGATTTGTGGTAGATAGAGAATCAAATCAATCATTGATTGATTGAGAGTGATTGAGGGAAGTTAGCCTCCCAAACTCAACTATAAATAGATGGTAGCTTTAGACGTGGTTAGAGAGACCTATGTGAAGACCTCCAAGAGCTGAGCTTTATGCCATATCAAGGTATGATTACAAGGCACACATATATATCAGTAAGTCCATTGTATTGTACAAGCAATATACTTTCATTTTCATGATCATTTGAATTCATATTTCCATGTTCTTGTGAAGTGTACTACTCACTGCCATATCTCTCAATTTTCTCAGTCAGATTGCAGAGATGGTTTCTCTGAGCTTGGTGGATCATTTTTTAGTGATTTAACTTGGTAAAGTTAGCTATATAAATCTAATATATGCTCATCAATTTTCATTTCATTTGGGTATTGCAATCCTTAATTATGTTCAGTTGAAGTCAACCTTGTCTGTCATTTTCACTTCTCTGTCAGGTACCCGACTTTTTTACTCATCTTGTCAGAGCTGTTTCTTAGTGTGTACTTATCCAAATTCAATGACCTAAAGCTTATTGGATTCAGCTTACTGTCTAGTATAAGCATACAAATTTTCATAATCATTGGATTCTTAAATCTGGAGTTATGTTCATTTTTCTACTCACTGGTCTCAAACTATAGCAGCCCGTGAAAATCAGGATGATATCATCAATTGCTAAACATCATTCTCAGTGTGTGGTTCATTATTTTTGATGAGATTACTCGTGAAAGTTAGCTCTTTAAGTTAACTAGACTTCACCAAGAGGAATTAAGTTAATTGCTGCTGTGCTCAGAGAATTATGCAAAACACTGGACAGGTGTATGAACCAAAATAGCAAGTTCTTCACCTCTGAGTTAACTCCAACTTATCTGTTCTGATCTATCCTTTTGTGAGTGATCTTCCAAGGTACATAGGGTGTCTAATAAATCCATTGGCAAGCTAAAAGGTCCCACCACATACTCCTGGAGTTCATTTGGCTGATGTAGATCAAGGATTTTGCAACACCTCTTCATCTTCAAGCACATACCTATCCATCTCTTCACAACTTTGAAACAGACTGATAGAGCCATCTATAACATTATGCATGTAACGTTCTTGGCTCTTTTTAATGTGCTCATGAACCTCATAAAGTATAGACATATGATCTGTGCAAAAGAATCAGCCATAGGGATATCAATTTGAGTGAGAGTCATGGGAGTGGGAGATTTTTACCATAAACAATTTCATACGATGCATGTCGAGTAGTGGTATGTGTTGTGTTATTGTATGCAAATTGTAGTAAAGGGATTTTCTCATCTCAATTACTTGGATTATCTAAAGTGAAAATGTAATAAATCTAAAATAGTAATATTCGTAGATTTATTTTGCCCATTACTTTCACGATGAAATGTAGAGCTAAAGTCTATTTTGGAATCTAGATTTGGAAAGAATGCAACCCAAAAGTGACTAAAAAATGAATATCTTAATCTAATAGAATAACTTTTGGAAAACCATGATGCAGAAAAATACATTTAATTAATAACTTACTAGAATCCTCTATAGTATGGGTAGGGTCCATGGCCTTATATAGAACCAAAACCTATTGCTAAACACGAGAAAAAAAAATAGCAATATTGGAATTAAAATAGGAAAGAAATGAAGTATTTCGATGGCGATGCACCACAATGCACTCTCCTTCTCACAAGCTCCACGATGATATCCTTGGACTAGAAAACCAATCTCCAAGTGTCGCACACGACACTCTACATAGAGGTTGCAGAATATGCAACAAAACATAGTAGATAGGGAGCACAAACACAGACTTCTTAGGTGTTACAAATGCAGTCAAAATTGCAGTCTATGGTTGATCAATCACTATATGCTTTATTAAAGAACATATACAAAGAAGTGTCTGATGGCCATTTGGCCTTTCACATGCACACTAACGATAACAATTTTCCACTAAAGGCCAATATGGCCAAAGTAAATATGGGAGAAAAATAAAGGATGATAAAGAATACATGAGTGTAACTATACAAACTATACCTCCCACTTGATGGCCATGTTACACAATATACAAGTGACTGTGTAAGATCATGAATCAAGTAACCCCCATCAAGTGAAAACAGTGTCGAAAGCTATCCTATGGTGATGGAAGAAGACTGACCAACACCCAAATCAACCAAAAGTTATTTGAGCCACACACACTCAATAGTCATTGTGAAAGCTTCCCTATAGTCAACCTCACAACTAGAAGTGGCCATAATAGGCTTCTTCTTGCTCAACCAAGATACGCATGAGCTACCAAGCATGAAGGAAAAACCACTAGTGGAGAAACAATCATAGCAATGAGCCTAGTCAGAGTCAGTAAAAGCATGTAAATTTGGAAGTAGTGATCCTCCCTTGGGATAAAACAATCCAAGTATCTGGGTACCACTCAAGTAGCAAAAGATGCACTTAACCCCCTACCAATGCATAAACTTGCTCACCTATGAGACAACAACCTAAATATCAAGCCAAGTTATGCATAAGTAAATCAAGCATCTAACAATTTCTCAATACAGAACAACATCAAATGCATCTCTCGCATCATGAATACTCAACTGTAAACATGTTTCTATAAGAGTGGCAATAGGTTTGCAATCTTCAAGGCCAAAATTCCTAAATAATGTGCCAATATATTTTGTTTGACACAGAGCTATTCCACCATCAATTTGCATAAATAAAATGCCCAAATAATGATACAAATGCCCCAAAATCATCCTAAAAATCAGCAATATGTTTCTCATTAGAAACAAAGAGCAACATGTCATCAACATAGACAATAATGATCAAAAGCACATAATTTACACGCTTAACATATAAGGTGCTCTCAATTGGATTTTTCTCAAAACCACGTGCAATTGAGTAGGCTGACCAATCACTATATGTTTTGTTACAGAACATATAAAAAGAAGTGTCCGATGGCCATTTGGCCTTTCACATGGACACTAACGGTAACAATTTCCCACTAAAGGCCAATATGGCCAAAGAAAATATGGGAGAAAAATAAATGATGATAAAGAATACCTAAGTGTAAGTTTATAAACTATACCTCCCACCTGATGGGCATGTTACACAATATACAAGTGATTGTGTAAGATTGTGAATCAAATAACCCCCATCAAGTGAAAACAATGTCGAAAGTGATTTGGAATTTTTCAAACTTAGAGGATTTCTCTAAATATCTTTAAAGATAGGGTTGAAAGATTTTTCGGGTTCCTCTAGGTTATTTAAGATTTATTATAATGTCTTGGGGTTTTTTTAATTTCTATAAATTTTATTTGAATTTTAAAATTTTATGATTTTTTAGAGAATTGATTAAGGTCTTTAAAATCTCTCTAGGCTCCTGAGGGGACTTTTAGAATTTTAAGGTACTTCTTTGGGATTCTAAACACTTAATAACATATCTTAGAATTCTTTATGGTTTTATCTCTTTCTTAAGCATCCTATACATTTTAGCAGTAATATTGAATTTATTGATTTTTTAGTATTTTTTGGCATTTTTCTAGGATATTTAGAATTTATTTTTAGCCTCGATGGTGTGCACCCAACCTCAAAAGGTTGCTCCCATGACACTATTTGAGTGTGTAACAAAGGAGTCTAGTGGTTTCAGTACACATGATCCTCTTGTTGCCTCACTTCTGTGTGCATCACAATGAACATATAAACTTCCAAAAAATATGTTCATGACAAATCATGTTCTTTTGTAGTCATGCCTTCTAGATGAGCTTTTCAAATGGTTCCAACGTGTAGTAGTTGATGAAGCTCATTAATCTACTCCAAATACTAATCTTTTGCTTGCTCCACTAAAGTGGTGTTTATATTAGAGACTTGAATTTAAGGTTGTTCTAATGTCTATCACACCTAATAAAGAGCTATTAGCATCATATATCAAGGTTCTATCATGTAGTATGTCACTGGTTGAAATTTTTGTGTTAGAATAATATATGAGAAAGATGAGGAGGATGGCAAGATTTTCAAAATTACCATTACTGGGGACATGATAGGGCAATTACCATTATTGGGGACATGATAGGTAGGTATCTAAAGCTATACAATACATACATATATATGTGTCTGTATGTGCACGTGTATATATGTAGCAATAGATAGCAATATATATGAGGGAGAGGATAATAAGAGAGGAGAGAAGATAGGAGGAGAGAAAGGGGAAGAGAGGAGAAGAAGGGCTGAAGGAGAAGGAAAGAAGGGGAGAGAGGAGCTGAAGGGTTGAAGAAGAGGAAGAGAGGAAAGGAGAGAAAGAAGGTAAGAAAAGAAGAGGAGAAAAGCAAAATATAAGAGAAGATAGGCTAAGCAAGTGAGAAAGAAGAGAGAAAAATAAGATAGGTTATAGAATTAAGGTTTTAGGAATCATATATATATATATATATATATATATATATATATATATATATATATATATATATATATATATATATATATATATAATTAGGTTTTAAGATTTTTATATAATTTTATACAGAGAAAAAATTAGGGTTTAGTGATCTAGATTAGTATTTATACATAAATGCATAGAATATTAGGATTTTAAGGTATGGAGGAGCTACAATAAATGCACTATAAAATAGAGATTTAGCTTTTTATAGTTCCACGTACATAGATAAATTTAAAATAAGGGTTTTATTATTTAGATTATTCTATATACATCAACAAATAGAAAATTAATTTTAGGACTTTAAAATTTAATCTCATATATATATATATATATATATATATATATATATATATATATATATATATATATATATATATATATATATATATATATATATATATATATATATATATGTGTGTGTGTGTGTGTGTGTGTGTGTGTGATTAATTAAGACTAAGGGCTCCTTACCACACAAAAATGTAACAAAGTACTTTTATACAACAATATTAAGAATTGCATAGTATAGGTATTGTGGTATATGTGTGCATGTATGTAGAAAGGAATGAGGTGTTGCTTAATCTTAATAATTTTGTGCATGGCTCATTATGCTTGAATGAGCGACAATCTATATGCATGCATGTGCATCTGAAATGTGTATGAACGAGTATATGAATGTGTGTGAATGTGTCTATTTTTGTGTGCATGTGTACATGTATTGTGTATTATGCATGTAAGTGTGTGCATCATGTATGTATATGTGTGTAGATATGCATATGTTCAAGTTTATCTATGTATATATGCATGCAGGTGTGCATGTGTATGTGGGCATGTACATGTATGCATTATGTGTGCATCTATGACATGTTTGTGTATTGTGCATGTGTTTCTATCCCTTTGGTTAGTGAAGGTGATAGGAAGTTTGACCAAGCAATGGAAGAAGGTAGCAAAATTGAAGAGGTTGAGAGAAAAAAATAGCAAAAGAGATAATTTGGCATAGTGAATGATATCAAATACTCAAGCATATCTATACTTTTAAGAAAGATTATCATTATCTATAGTTTTAAGGGAGATTATCACATATCTATAGTTATCAAGGAGATTATCACATATCTATAGTTATCAAGGAGATTATCACCTATATTTTTATATTAAAAATGGAAGTTAACGTCCTAATTCACCATTTTTTCTATATTACAAATGGAAACTATCACCAAAATTAACCAGAATATTTTTAATTATCATATGAGATACTTCAATAAATTCACCAATATTTATATACTTTGAGTGAAGGTGATGGTCTTATTTTTTAGACCCACAACATGACAATGCATAGTCAAAGTTAGATATCTCAAGTACATGAGGTATGATTGCACATGTGTTTTCTACTGCATATATACTAACTTCTAACGTTTTTTCAAAAATAAATTGCCCATTGCTTAATGTACATAAACTTTTGCATTTTCACAAATAGTTTTTGTGAAAAAGATTCATACATACATGCAAGATATTAGTATTAGATGATTTTAGCCCACAAGAGACGAAAAATTTGAGATACTAGATCGACATGTGCTCACGCATATTATTTGACACATTTGCATAATTTTGAAGCACTTCTATGATCATACATATGATGATGTGATGAGACTGAAGGAACCATTTCTATAGGTGTTCTGATCTCAATGATCTTAAGCCCCATGATCATGTAATTGAGTACAAAAAAAATCTTGAGAGCAAAGGAAGTAGTTGAATAAGGCTTTTGGAATAACCCTAACAAGACCTGCCTTGTCATGGTTTTTAACATTAAGGAAGGAAATGTTTGCAAACATGGAGAGATTTTTGGAGGAGTTCATATGAGAGTCGTCAAAAATGCATATCAAACATAGTAGTGCTACATTGATCCATACCTTTAAACAAAAGCCTCAAGAAAGTGTGAGGATAATTGCAAGGAGAGTTAAGCAATATCTGCACAGGTGGCCAAATGATTTTCTTGTACATAATAGCATTTTCCAATGTTTCACCTGATGTGGTATCCAAGTTCAAATTATGATCTAATGGCATAGAAATTGGCTTACAATCAGCCATACCATACTTTTATAGCATATTCAAGGCATATTTGCCTTTGTGACATCCATATACTTGTTTTTGTATGTATAAACTCAATGTCCAAAAGATAGTGGAGCACACCAAGATCTTTCATGTCAAATTCTTGCATAAGAAGTTGCTTTACCTCTTTAATGCTTTCTTCATTATCACCACCTACTATCAAATCATAAACATAAATAGGCAAAATTATGATGCCATCATCACCCTCCCTTGCATGTAGTGAATGATCTACATCACATGCTACAACCCTCTCTCAAAGAATCTATATGTGTTAAGAGATGGTGTGTTTGATGAGTCAAGGTCATGGTGTGGAGACAAGGGCAAGGCAAAGTTGGATGAAGAGGATCAAGAGGAGTATGCAATATGCAAACTTTGATGTGCATAATCAAGCTCAAGATTCAATCACAATCAATGGACCAGAGCCTTCTACATCTAAGGTACACTCATATGATCACTCCTATACTTATGATTATGAAAGATCATCCCTACTTCAAAGTATAAAAGGTTGCAAGAGACAGACTATGACACTAGGGAAGCTCAAGAGGAGTCAAAAGAGGAAGAGAATGAGGAGGTCATTACTCCTAATATAAAGATCAATAGACTGAAGAAGCAATATCCCAGAGGTCAAGAGAGAAGGTCTACAAGGAAGGAGGCAACCCCACAAAGATATACATATGGTTCTTTCATGGCAAAGCACTATGCATACATGATGAATGTGATTGTACGTCAAAAGCCACATTAATATGAGGAGGCAAAGACCAAACTAGAGTGGGGAAAGGCTATGTATGAAGACTTCAAATATCTTAAGGAGAACAACACTTGGGAACTAGTAACCAAGAAGGACGGCATGAAGATAGTTTGAAACAGGTGGGTGTAAAAGATTAAGAGGAATGCAGATGGTAACTTGGCAAGGTACAAGGCTAGACTAGTCGCCAAAGGATTCACATAAACACAAGGGGTGGATTATGAGGAGGCTTTTAGCCCTGTGGCAAACAAGGCTACCATTAGAGTTGTCATAGCCTATGTGCAGCAAGGAGGTGGCATATCTACCAGATGGACATAAAGAATGCTTTCTTGAATGGTGAGTTACAAGAAGAGGTGTTCATGGAGCAACCTCAAGGGTATGTCAATATACAACATCCTACCTATGTTTGTAGGTTGAAGAAGGCCTTGTGGGGCCTAAAGCAAGCTGCAATGGATTGGAATTAGAGGCTAGTGGATTTCTTGAAGAGATGCGGTTTCCCTCCAAGTGATGGAGATCCATCCTTGTATGTGAAGAAGACAAATGACAAGATATGTTTGATGTGCATATATGTAGATATTCTTGTGACAAGAGATGATGATGCAGGGATAAGGAACATCAAAGAGAAGCTTTGAAGAGAGTTCAAAATCTCATATTTAAGTGTGCTAAAGTATTTTCTTGGCATTGAGATGATCTATGGGAAGAAAGGTATCTATCTCTCTCAAAAGAAGTATCTTCTAGATGTGTTGTTGAGGTTTTGCATGACAGATTGCAAAGCAATAGCTCAAACTATGGATTCAAATGTCAAGTGAAGCAAGGAAGATGGTAAGAAGCTAGAAGACCTTACACTATATAGGAGCATTGTGGGATCATTGATCTATGCTACACTCAGAAGGCCTGACTTGTGCTACATAGTTGGATTTCTATCTTAGTTCATGCATGCAGCCATAGATACACATCTCAATCATGTAAAGAGAGTGATACGATATGTGAAGAGTAGATTTAATCATGGGTTGTTATACAAGTATGATTAAGAACTTTAAGTAAGAGCATGGAGTGATGCAGATTGGGCAAGGAATGTTGATGATAGAAGGTCAAATTCTAGCTATGTTTTCATGCTAGGTATAAAAACAATTTCATGGATGAGCAAAAAGTAGCCCACAATTGCATTGAGTTCAATAGAGGCTGAATATAGAGCTTTAGCCCTCACTACATGTGAAGCAATGTGGCTTAAGAAGCTCTTCAAAGATTTTGGTATACAACTTGGACCAATTCTAGTTTATGGAGATAGCATGTCAGGCCTACATCTTGCTAACAATCCAATGTATCATGCAAGGAGCAAGCACATTGAGGTGCATTACCGTTATGTGAGGGAAATGGTTGCAAGTGGGGACATTAATGTTAATTTTGTAGGTACAATATACCAATTTGCAAATATCTTCACCAAAGTCTTGGATGTGACCAAGTTAACAAAGTTTTCAAGGTTATGAGCCTACTTGATATGGACACTACTGCCTTAAGCTTGATGGGGAATGTTGAAAATGTGAACTAGGCAAGCTTTAGGTGGATAAAGGGTTCAAAAAACCTTAATGTGGACAAAAGTCATGGCCCAGATCACTTAGGGAAGTCTCAAGGTCAAGAAAGGTCGGGCAAGGTAGTCCTAATGGAGTGGAAAAGTTGGGAGAGGCATCCAAGAGCTATAAAAGGAGGTGAAGAGACATCAAATGCATGCATGGAAGTCTTGTAGGTCATTGAAGACTAAGAGACATATCCTCAAGGAGGCTCAAGGAGGCTCAAGGAGGCTCAAGGAGGCTCAAGGAGAGAGTCATCCAAGGCTCAAGGAGGTGAAATGCAACTTTCCAAGCTAGGAAAAATGTAGAGGAGGACATTACATTCACAAAGGAGGAGTAAGGAGGAACTATCAAGCCCACACCCCCTCTAGTCTCTTGTAGGTATAGATAGTCTGGTTATAATAGTTGTAATGCTTTGTGTACATATCTAATTCAATAGATTTAAGGTGCATTCTATACTTTATATAAATTTATTACTTTCCCTAGGAGGCCTTCTTGAAATCAACTTTATGTGTAGACGAATTGCTGTATCTCTGCAACCGTTATTTCTGCATATCCTACATCTCTACATAACCTGTTTTGTATAGAGTTGTTGACTAACCTAAACATATCCATTTGAGGTGTTATATAGCTTGTTGGAAAGCTTATGAATGAAAATAAGTTTTCCTAAAAGCTTAGTGTGATTTGGATAAGTTTAAGGTAGGTGAATTAGAGTTTCTTTGTAGGCTAGCAGAAAAGGTGTATGTAAGGGACCTAGTTATTGGGTTCATTCTACTTCTAGTGTGCAAATATGAGGGATTATATTCCATTTTTTTGTATGCGAATCCCAATCCTTGACTACATATCAAACAAATAAGGCCACAAGCCCCTAGAGGACCTTGCTATATATGCCAGTGAGATCACTTTATACATGAATGCCCACATGCCCCCACCAACATGTCAACCACTCAGCCTCACCATTCAAGCATGTCATTTAGAGTGCAGTAAAGAGCACATTATACATGAGTGTCCCAAAAATACTACTAATTCCTTGAAGATTACAGCAATTAATGTGATAGGCATAGTGAAGATCTCAAATGGAACTCCAATCACTTTAGTTCCCATCCAGACAGTCATTGAGCAAAGGCTTTACAACCGTCCCAATAAGGAATTCTAGAGAAAGACTTACAATCTAGTGAAATATGCAAATCTAGTAAAAAAAAGACCAAATCGTAGAAGGAATCTAGAGAGAGAATAAACAGAATGTGGTTTAGGAAGTTAGCATAATTAGAAGGTAGCCTAAAAGAGACCAAGGAAAAGATTCTAGAATTGACATCCCAAGTCCCATTAGAGACTCCTCCCATACCTAAGTCAGGTTCAATAATAGCATATCCTTTCCCAGAATACTTAGACATGGTGTTCAAGGCTTATTATAAACAACTAAAAGAAGAACCAAATGCAGAAAAATTACACAAAAACTACCCTAGAGAAGACCTAGAGGTAGAAAGAACCCAATTGTTCATAAAAATGATATAATTAGCTCAATTATGTTTGAGACTAGTCAACTCTTTAATCGACATAATTTGGTGAAACCACAATTGCACTTTCAAGGGTTATTAGAATGATGGTATCCAAACCTAATAACATGGTGCCTCAAAAGGCTCATTCATAAGAATTCTTGAGAGAGATTCAAGAGGAGAAGTAAGATATGCAACAAATTACTCCCCCACCCATTCAAGAAATAGAACACCTTCATGATTAATTCTCACTAGATATTCTTTTGATATACCAAGAGCAAGAAGACGTTCATTCAAGTGAATGACTAGACTGTGAATCCAATTCATTATAATAACTGCCATAGTTCACAAGTCCATGGGAGTCAAATTCTATTCAAATGGGAGTTCCATGATAATAATCAGAAACAAAAAGTCAATCCTACCTAGGAACACAAAAGTTGTCAAGAAAACTAAAGTGTCGTGTCATCTAACCTTGGAAGAGCTTCTAAAAGTAAAACAAGAATCATAGAAACATATAGCAACCCAAGTGTCAAAAATCACTAGTTCTTGCTCATAGGTAGATTCCCATAGAAAATTCATACAGATACACTTAGACAAGATAGAAGACATGAGTCAAGGACAAGAAAGAAACACCTACCTCCCTATCACCTATCAATGATACATTACAAAGGCAATCCTAGATTCAGGAACAAGAGTTGCCATCAGCACCACTTCCTTATGAAAGCATTGGGGAAAACCAACTTTTAGACCCACACAAATCAAGCTACAATTTGAAGATGGACATACATAAAAGCCACTAGGATTATTGGAAGGAAGCACTCTCACTACTTGTGTAGATTTTGAACACACTTTTGTGATATGCCAAATCGAAAAGAACGATTTTTATGAAATGATCTTGGATAGAACCTTCACGAGACAATTTCAAATAGTGCAAGATTGGGGAACCAATTTTTTGTTCTTAAAACATTTGAGGTTAACTATCAAGGTTCCTCTCATGGATTACTCACATAAAGATGTACCACCTCTATAATGGAGCCCAATCCAGAAAACATAAGAAGATACAAACTCACTTGCACTTTGTAAGTTCAAATCCTTCGTTTATACACGAGGACACCCACTTATTGATGTGTAAGCTTGCAAGAGAAGAGGAGAAAAGGTTAAATGCCAAAGACATAGGAGCATTGGAAAAACCCAAGGTCAATTCAAGGCTTAGCCCATGCACCTATGATCTTCCCAAACAAAGAGTTTGAACCCCATGATTGGGCTGAAATCTTAGCCATGATGGGCAAAGAACCAATCGACACAAGAAGAATACAAATCCTTGTTCAAGGTGCCAAAAAATCTCAAAAATAATGAGATTGAAGAGAGAAATATTATGGTGAGAATGCCAAGATGAGATATCTAGTGTATGGAATAAATGATGTTCTTATACCTACCTAAAGATAGGAAATCAATTGAATTGAATAGGACATGATTTTTCTTATAGGATTATGGAGTTAGAATAGCTAAGAGGATCTAGATTATAGGTAGTCATGAGTATATATGCAGGTAAGAATAGATAGAAAGCGTTCTATGATCTACATATAAAATACAAAGATATTCAAGAAGGAGACTTGATTCTAGCATACACACTTAAGGAGCATAGAAAAAAACTAGAGAAAAATGGGACATGGACCATACATTCTACAATTTGCAAATATAGATGGAGAATTCATGTCAAACTATATAAGTGGATGCATGATTAAAAATATACTTGGAGCCTCTAATAGTGGAAATATGGAGAAGACTACAACAATCACAAAAAAGGAAAGAAAAATAAATGAGAATAAGAGAAGAATCTCAAGAGGAGGCAAAGGAAAGAATTAGAAAAAAGAGCAAAATGAGAGAATTAATGACTTGTAAGGTTAATCAAAGGAAAATAAGTGATCATTTACTAATGGTGGAGATGCAATATCAATGAGAAAGCTCTATAAGATATGAGAGCGCAAGTAATCCTAATCAACTCTTAATTGTAAAGTTGAATCACAAAAGGAAAAAGCAACAAGAAATATAGTGATTAAAGAAATTAATGAACAAAGTATTTCTTCTTTATCAACTGTCAATATTGAATTGAGAATAGAAGATGAGAAGACCTTGGTAGAGTGTGTGGAATGGCCTAAAGCAATAATGTCTAGAGATTTAATTATGGAGCAAATGTGAATGAATCGAAATCAAGTTTTTTGGGCCTTTGAACATAAAAATTTTGAAGTTAAAAGTGAAAGGAAGAACTATGAGAATGTTGTTTGTGAGTAATATTGTGTAGGATCTTCAACCAAAGATAGAAAAAGAAAAAATGGAAATTTTCAAATTTCTTAATGAAGAAATTCAATGAAAACTAAGAAGTACAAATGTAGAGAATCAAATGGAAATAAAAAATTGTAGATTTCAAGAGGACAAAAAAATAGAAAAGAGAATAAAAAATTCCCAAAAAATAGAAAAACCACACAATGTTAAAATAGACTCGAAACCAAAAGCACAAAACAAAAAACAAAAGTAAAAAATTACTCAAAACACATAGGTTAGTAGTGAAACTATTAGAAATATTTGGAGGCCTAAGCAAGAGGTGATGGAAGACTCTCAAAGATCTTCAGAGATGAAGAGAAAAATAAAGACAGATAAACAAATAGAATGTTGATATTTTTGGATAGTGATGTGTGTGAACACACTAGGATTGCCAGGGCACTTTTTTCCCTCTTTAGGAGGTTGTTTTCCATTGACTTGTACATATGCCTAATACCCTAACGGCTCACTTATCTTTCTATATTCTCTTGGTAATACATTCAGTATTGTGTGTTATGCTCTAGCTTCTTCTTCTTCCTTGTGTTGTTAACATGCTTTTCTAGACCTCAAACTCCAACAATTGGTATCAGAGGTCTGTTCTTCATCTAGAGCATCATCGACACCACTCTAATTAGAGTCTCAAAATCACACAAAAATTGGTGAGAATACTCAAGGCAATTAGGAGTTCAAAACTGCTTTACTTTGTGGTGTTGAAATTGCAATCTAAGCTCGTTTCGGCTTTTGAACACACTATCACAGTACATGTGTAGGAAGTTTCATCCTTTTGTGTCAAACATATATATAGGCTTTGATTTTCCAATACCAGTGACTGGAAGTTTGCTATAGATCTAGCAAATCTCGATAGGGTAGTTCCATTCAACATTTCAAGATACAATTATTTTTCTACATTAGGGTATTTTAGTGAGTGGCCATGGTTGAAAGCAATGATGTATTTCATGTGTTGGCCGTTGCCCTATTATTCTTTGCAAATATAGTTATCGAAGGTGATGCAGATGGCATTGAGGATGATGATGTTCAAATTCTTGTTTGTCTTGCGATTCCTATTGCGCCTACTGTAGAGAAACTTTGTTGGGATGGCTGCGATGCTCACACACTTTCATTGATAGCATTGTCTATCAAATGTGCCATTATTCCTCACATTTTCTCTTGAAAAAAAACAAAGGATTCTTGGGATATACTTACCACTTTATACAAGGCAAGAAATGAGGCTTGTGTTGCTTGCCTCCGAAAACAATTGGAGAGTGAGGATAGGAATGAAGGAGATTCCATGGATAGTTTTTTTGACAAAGCTCAAAGATTTGAAGAAGTAGTTGATTTCTACTGATGAAGTCTTACCTCATAGTTCACTTGTGTAGACCGCTCTTCATGGTCTTACATATTCATATTAGAGTTTTGCTTCTACTCTTTGGTTGATGATGAAAGGCAATCCAAATGCCTTAACATTCAAGGAGTTTGTCTCTATTTTGTTGCAAGAACATTATTTTATATAGAACATGTTGATCATGTGTACTGTAGATCAAGCTTTCTTAGCTAGTCAAAAGAGCAAGGGAAAATGGAGCTCACCTACTAGTAAGAAGAAATCTGCTAATGTTGTACAGGCAAAGAAAGAAGACAAAGATGAAAAGAAATCAGAAAAGTAGAAATTCTTTTGCAAGTACCATAAAGGAAACGAATATGTCATAAAGAGTTGTCCAAAATAGGCTACAAAAGAGGCAAAGAAGACAAAGATTGGAATGCCAGTTATAGAGGCCTCTACACCTAAAACAGAGTCTCCTAATCTTGTGTGGAATGAAGAATGGGTGTTTAATACTATTTGTAGGTTTTACCCATCTTCTCATGAGCAATGTATGTTTGTAGTAGACTCAAGTGTTTGATACTTTAATAGTGGGGCAAACAAACATATTACCTCACAACATAGTTTCTTTCACTCACTTGAGCTTGACCCTACATGGAATACTATCCCATGCACCAACAACTCCTCTTATCGTGTAATGGGAGTTTGCAAGATCATTCTAACTACTATTGATGGTAGTTCTTTTACATTGTTAGATGTTGTATTTGTATCAGGGATCAATAAAAATATGTTGTCAATTTCGGCATTAACCAAGATTGTCTTGGCTATCAAATTTTTTGATGAGAGATGTACAATCCATCATTTATCTCAAATGGTGATATTATTATTGTTTGTGGCATTTTATGTCATGGGTTGTATAAGCTCATAGACTATGAAAAATCTATGAATGATTCAACATGTGCAGTATATGTTTCTTAGGCAACTTATATGCGAAGCTTTGGCATGCACACTTTGGTCATTTAAATCTTGGTAGTTTGCTACACTTGTACAAATCTAAAATGGTATCCTCTCTGCCCAAACTTGAGGTACCTTGTAAAAATGTTTATGAAGGCTGTATTTTGGGAAAAATGCAATGTTTCTCATTCCCAAAAGATGGTTCAGTTTTAGCTACTAAAAAATTCTAGGTTCTTCATATTGATTTCTGTTGTCCTATGTAGACACCCTCTTTTGGGAACTACGTTTACTTGGTGATCTTTATTGATGATTTTTCTAGGCACACATGGGTGTATCCACTAAAAGAAAAGTCCAAAGTGTTTATGTACTTCAAACAGTTTCAAGTTTTGGCTGAAAATTTGTCAGCATGTAATATGGGCACCCTCCATTCGGATTGATGGGGGAATACATGTCTTCTAAGCTTAATGCATTTGTGGCTGAAGAGGAGATAAAACATCAGTGTACAATGCCAAGGCTCTTATGTGTGCAAGATATGTATTTAATAGGTGTCCCACCAAAGCATTGCACTCCATCACTCCATACGAGGCTTGGCATGGTTGCAAGCCATCTGTTGCTCATCTATGTGTTTTTTGTTGCCTAGCATATGCATTAGCTCCTGAACAACAATGCAAGCAATTTGATGATAAAGGAGTTAAATGTATTTTTTTGGTATAGTTTTGAATGCAAAGGGTATCATCTGTATCATCCATAGACTAAATGCATTTTGGTTAGTCATGATGTTGTTTTTGTGGAAGATGCAATTTGTGTAATAGAGATGTGTATGAAACTTTGCTGCCTCTTTTTTACACATGGACAATAAAGTGTTGCTCTAAGTGAGGCAATTTTTTAGCCCTTACAGGTTTCATGTGATGGTGCAAATCATTCCATTTCTTATGTAGAATTAGATGATGCACTTGTTGATGAGAGGGTTGATATAGAGGAGGCAAAAACTAAGCTCAAATGGCTACTGCAAAATTAATGAAATAGAAAATTAGATGCACCTCTATCATATCATACTCATTTAAGCTCTAATAGCGCTTCTTTTGCATCAAATTGCTATGCTATGGCTACCTCTAGTCTTTGTGATGAGAGTGAGCCTATTTTATTTGATGAAGCACAAAATTTAAAAAATTGGATGGCTATTATGCAATCAGAATATGATGCTATTATGAAGAATGGTACCTAGTCTTTATGTGATTTGCCTCTTGGAAAGAAGGCCATTGGCATTAAGTGGGTATACAAACTGAAGCATAATCATAATGGAATAGTTGACATGTATAAGGCTAGACTTGTTGCAAAAGGTTATGCTCAAGAAAGAGGCATTGATTTTGATGATAATTTTTCTCCCACATGCCGAATGACTATTGTTTTAGCATCTATGCACTTGCAGCTCATCATGGTTGGAATGTACATCACTTGAACATCAAAACTGCATTTTTGAATTATGACTTACATGAAGAAGTGTTTGTTTCTTAGCCCACTCGTTTTGTGCAAAAAGGGCATGAAAACAAAGTGTGCAGGTTGCAAAAGGCATTATATGGTTTGAAGCAAGCACGACATGCTTGGTATGAAAAGATACATGCCTACTTGATTGCAAATGGTTTTCAAAATAGTCCAACTGAGAGCACCTTATATGTCAACCATGCAAATGATGCGCTTTTGATCATGTTTTTCTATGTTGATGACATGCTACTCACTGATCCTAATGAGAAGCATATTGCTAATTTTAAGGCTCATTTGCATGCCTCATTTAAGATGTCAAATTTGGGGCATTTTTTGCATCATTGTTTTGGCATTCACTTTATGTGAGTTGATGGCAGAATAGCTTTGTGTCAAATAAAATGTATTGACACATTATTGTAGTGTTTTAGCCTTGAAGACTGCAAACCTATTTCCACTCCTACAAAAACAGTTTATGGTTGAGTCTTCGTGATGTTGGATATGAATTTGATGCTATTCTCTATCAGCAAGTTGTTGTATGCTTGATATACTTATGCAATACTCGGCCTGATATTGAGTTTTTTGTCTCATAGATGGGCAAGTTTATGCATTGTCTAGGTGTCAAGCATTGGCAAGTGGTTAAGTGCATCTTTCACTACTTGAGAGGTACCTAGCTTATTGGATTATTTTATTCCAATGGGGGATCACTACTACCAGATTTACATGCTTTTTTTGACTCTCACTAGGCTGGTTGCTAGGACACTTGTGTGTCCACTAGTGGTTTTTTCTTCATGCTAGGTAGCTCATGCATATCTTGGTTGAGCAAGAAATAGCCTACTGTGTCCACTTCTAGTTATGAGGCTGAGTATAGGGCAACTTTCATCGTGATTGTCCAGTGTGTGTGGCTCATATACCTACTAGCTAATTTGGGTTTTGGTCAATCTTCTACCACTACCATCTTCATTGACAATTAGAGTGCATTAGCAATTATGAGGAATGATGTATTCCATGCTCACACTAAGCACATTGATGTGTAGTATAATTATGTCACGGAGAGGTTTTTTGCTAGAGAGATCAATTTATCATATGCACCCACACATAAGAACATTGCAGAACTTGTCACAAAGGCTCTACCTAGGGAGAAGTTTGAAGCTTTCCACAAAGCTTCGTGCAAAGCAACATTTGTCAAATACTGAGAATTGAATTCCTTTATATTCCTTGACAAACAACATTGGGTAACTACACCAAGCTTAGTGTCACATATTCTCTTTAGCTCATCATAAGCAGGAGGCTTCTCACCCAGTATACAGACAAGGATTTTTAGGGTAGCAAACTACCCCTTGCAGATATCTCCTTGGATTCTCTCGTACATATAGTAGTTAAGCATCTCTCAAGTTGCGGACCTTCGAAATCTTGCCTCCTACCATGGTAAGGGGAAACAAGAGTTGTGGATGCCCTGTTCCTGCCAAGTTCTTGACATCTACCAGATAAGGTAGCAATAATATCATCTGCTAGGCGAGACATGCTTCTATCCAAACTGATAAATGCCCAATCATCAACGATGCCACCTTCAACTAAGCAAAACTCATTCCTGTTCCATGAGCCAAACCTGGTAACAAGTTTTTTCTCTGTCTCTCTCTCTCTCTCTTTCTTCTTCTCTCTTTTTTTTTTTTGGAACAATGTCACAAAACAAGAAGACAGATGTTAGTATCATAAAAAATAATTGACATATGTCAATGTGCTCTTGTGCATGGGACTCTCAAATGTGTCTATGCACGGCCATGTAATGTGGCCCTATGTTAATGCATACTTTGGAAATGCATGACTTGAATGGTGCACACTCCCCCCCTCTCGAGTCTGTCGTCCCTGACATACCCTTGTTGTCAGGGTTGTTCCATGTAGTGCTTTGAGAGGTAATGTACATCCTTTGTATGTGCTTCTTCCTTGTATTGCAACAAGAATGTGTCATTTTGACCTGTCAAAAACTGTGAGTTGCTCAAAAGATGTTGTCAAGTTTAAGTTGGAGCAACTTTCAGTTTCAAATTGCTTGTTAGGGATTGATGTTCTCCCCGTGCTGTCCTCTAGCTCTTCCAAAGATTATGTTCAGAGTAGTCATGCCAAATACTCATAGTGAATGATGGGTGGGTGTGTTCATGCATGGGTTGAGGAAAATATGTGCCTTGTGGATGGCCTTGTAATGTAGCCCTATGCATGCATACTGGGGAAATGCATTAGAAGAAATATGGTGCAAGAATTGGAGGTCTTGAGCTAAGTTCTCAAGGGTATGTTGACGAAGAGGTTTCCTAACTATCATGGTTTCTACCATGATGAATGGTCGATCGATGTTGATCTCTTCGTGTTGTACAACCAACATTGTGATGGACCAAAGTAAGGATTCCTACCATGATGAATGGTCGATCGATGTTGATCTCTTCGTGTTGTACAACCAGCATTGTGATGGACGATCAACTAGTCTTTCATTGTCGATGAGTGTCCATGTTGATGGATCACTGATGAAATTCTTTGAGTGCCGCGCCCTGTCTGCTTTCTTCAAAGCAACATTTGCCAAATACTGAGAATTGAATTTCTTTATATTCCTTGGCAAATAACATTGGGTAACTACACTAAGCTTAGTTTCACATATTCTCTTTAGCTCACCCTAAGCAAGAGTCTTCTCACCTAGTATACATACAAGGATTTGCAAGGTACCAGAACTACTCATAATAGATATCTTTTGGATGCTCTCATACATACAATAGTTAAGCATCTCTCAAGTTGCAGACCTTCAAGATCTTTCCTCCTACCATGGTAAGGGGAAACAATAGTTGTGGATGTCATGTTCCTACCAAGTGCTTGACATCTACCAGATAAGGCAACAATAATAGCATCTGCTAGCCGAGACACACTTCTATCCAAGCCCAGTAATCAATGGTTCCACCTTCAACTAATCATGACTCATTCATGTTCCATGAGCCAAACTTGGGAACAAGCTCTCTCTCCATCTCTCTCTTTTTCTGCTCTTTCTCTTTTTTTCTTTTTTTCTCTCATGTTCCATGAGCCAAACCTGGGAACAAGCTCTCTCTCCATCTCTCTCTTTTTTTGCTCTTTCTCTTTTTTTCTTTTTTCCTTTTTTTTTTGGAACAATGTCACAAAACAAGAAGACATATGTTAGTATCAGAGAAAAAATAGTGGACATATGTCAATGTGCTCTTGTGCTTGGGATTCTCAATTGTGTCTATGCACGGCCGTGTAATGTGGCCCTACACTAATGCATACTTTGGAAATGCATGACCTGAATGGTGCAAAAGACAAGGTTGTGCAAGGAGCACATGGTTGTCACTCGTCGAGGCTTTCAATGTTATTTGTAGATGTTGATGCCATCTTTGTTGGAGGTCGCCCTTGGATCTTGAGATGCCAATTGATCATTCCTCCTTATGGGGATCCATTTGAGAAGGGTGTGTGACTGCGAAGTGATCACCTCTGGCCACTTCATGTTTGGATGGTTTCTTGAATGTTGTGTCCCTTGTGGTTGGATCTTGGATTTTGTTGGGGCTGCTGATGCTTTTGGCTTCCAAACCCATACCTGTGTGGCTTGTCGCCTGACTCACATTGAAGAGGTTTTAGGTCGCCAATATGTCTTTGTTGTGCAAGTTGTTGCCTTGAAGGCCCTCCCTGGATTTTTTCTGAGTTTAGGCTTGATTGCTTTGGGTTCTTTGATTGGAAGTGGTCTTTCTTGAAGATAAGTCATGTTAGGCATAGTCCATAGATTTTGAAGTATAGTATGAGGGGGCTGATTTTGTACAAGGGCTTTCTTTGGTACCCATATCATAGTGCGATTTGGTTGGGCTCTAAGTAATTTCTTGGCCACCCGAATTTGCTTGACATTACCAAGGAAAACTCATCTTTACATGGGGAATGCAACAAAGGTTGATCTTATATACATACATCAGGCTTATGCAAGGGATCAATGGGTAGTATGGTTTGAGATTGATCTAGAGATTCATCGATACATTTATCCATATTACACATCGAATCTCTAGATGTACAAATGGGTGATGAATTGGCATGATTGACCATAGATTTGACATCATTCTCCACATCAGTGATACAAAGTATTTGTTGATCATCTCCTTCTTGATCATAGGAGTGTAGATCATCCCTGCTTATGGTTTCATGAGGGGAATCCAAATTTACAGGAAGAGAGGGTCCTTCCACATCCCCCAAACCATTGGAGTCCTCCATTTCCCCATTCGCTAAGGTTTCCTGTGATTTACTCAAAGAAGGATTAAATTCAAAAGCATGAGTAGAAAGAAAGTTTTATGCATGAAAAGCACAATCTTTGAAAAAATGATTTTGTCCCCAATTATCACAAGGCGGATAGTCATTAGGATTTTCAATAGACATATATGTAGAAGCGCGCATACTAGATGGAGGACACCTCAAATTCTTGATTATTTTGTGTAATGAACCTTTGGGTGCCAATGATCAAGTCTTCATCTATAGCGTCCACGACAAAGAATGTATCAAAAAATTGCATATCATCCACCATAACAGGCAACACAACTTGACCCATGCATTCATAATGTTCCCCATCCATGAGGATAGAAGGATGAGTTGTTGGTTGAATGTTCGCAAAAATAATGGTCACTAGGTCAATATGAATTAAATTCCACTCACAATTAGGGTTGATATAAACACTCAACCTCCTATGGTCATATCCTATTCTTATATGCACAAAAGTATTGTTATATTCTCTTTTTGCAAATAAGGATCCTACTCCCTCAGATATTTCACCCCTTCCCTTGACTCCATGCAATGTTTCTCTAGATGGTTCACCCTTATGAGAGATTATTTCATGCATCTCATGTTTATCTCCCTCCTTTTCTTCAATCTTAGCCCCCTTTCTTCTCTCTTTTGCTTTTTTCTTTCCCATGAAACAATTTTTCTCTCCCTTGGCTTCCCAACCCCACCTGAAGGTCAACTTCAAATTACTCTATCTGAAAATCAATGCATTATTCTTACAAAAAATAGCTGAGGTTGTGTGGGATTCGAAACAAGCTTTCCAACAAGCTATAGAGCTAAAAAAATAGACTTTTGATGAAAAAGTTATGTCAAATCAGGCTCGTGGAGGTCAAGACAGGCAAATAGGATCTTTTGGAAAAATCACGATTTTGTGTGAAAATCACGATTTTGGGAGGTCTGAGAATTGCGATGCTGAGCTGTAATGAAAATCGCAATTTTGGAAGGATCTTGAAAATCGCGATGCTAAGCAACCATGAAAATCATGATTTTGTGAAATCATGAAAATCGCGATGCTGAGCACTAATGAAAATCGCGATTTTGAGCACAACCAGAGAATCGTGATTTTGAATGAAAATCGTGAAAAACGCAATTTTGAGTGACAATCGTGAAAAAATGCGATTTTGACGAAAAATTGTGTTTTTGGCCTGAAAATCACGATTTTGAGAATGACTAGAAAATCGCGATTTTGACTGAAAATTGTGTTTTTTTTTCTCAAAATCATGTTTTTACTTGAAAATCGCAATTTTGGCTAAAAATCGTGTTCTAAAAATCATGAAAATCACGATTTTGGATGAAAATCATGTTCTTTGAAAATTGCGATTTCAGAGTCTTAGTGAAAATCATGTTTCCTCAAAATCGTGTTTTTTTTTTAACATCATGTTTTGAAAATCGCGATTTTGGATGAAAATCATGTTTTTTTGAAAATCGCGATTGCCAACAGAGAATCGTGGTTTGATCACAATCGTGTTTTTGGCTGAAAATCATGATTTGTGAGGATCGCGATTTTGAGCCCACTGAAAATCATCTTTTCTCAGAGTTGTGTTTTTGACATGAAAATCATGATTTTGAATGAAAATCGTGTTTTTGAAAATCGCGATTGCCAACAGAGAATCGTGTTTGATCACAATCGTGTTATTGGCTGAAAATCATGATTTGTGAGAATTGTGATTTTGAGCACAACCAGAGAATCGCGATTTGAGAATGACCCCAGAATCATGTTCTTTTCAAAAAGCTTTTAGGCGAGAATTCGATAATTGTATTTTTTTTTGAAAAAAATTGAATTTTATGAAAATCACGATTTTCAATCAGAATCGATTTTTTTGGCGAGAAATTCAAATTTCTGAGCGCTGAGCAATGACGAGCTTCGTATGAGCAAAAAATCATGAAAAAACATAGGTGGCTTGCTCTCCCTTGCACTTTCTAACTCCTTCCCACACAATAATGCACGAAAAATGGTATGAATATGGTGAAAATGCACAAAAAACAAGAAGTTTCTATGAAGAAGAAGATGGAGATGGTGATGATGATGAAGATGAAGAGGAAAAATTAGAAAATGAACAAAAATGACAGTTTTTTTACCTTCCAACATCGCAAATCTACGATTTTACCATCACAATGCTCGTCCTCGAAGCTTTCTCCCCGGAAACGGCACCAAAATTTGGTGAAGAAAACCTAAAGAAAATATAAGATTTACAATAGGAAATGATGACTTGAAGCCAACATAGGCAATGTTGATGAATGATGTTTAAATATTATGAAGAATCAATAATGAATAATAAAAAAAACTAAGGTAGGAGTTTCAACATGTCACAACATAGTAAACTACATCTAAACAAAGAATGGGGCAATAAAAGAAAATTATACATAAATTGATGGATGACAACAATACGTTGAGGAGTGTTAGTAGGTCCCCTGTGTGATTATTGTATTTTTTTTGGAGTAATATTTTTTATAAAATTTATTGTAAATAATGAAAATATTAACAATTAGAAGAATCAAGTGAAGCAAAAGTGTAACATATATCATTCCTTCATTTAATAATTGTACTATTATCTTGTATTGAGAGAGAGAGAGAAGCGAGTATCACATATTATGGATTTGACGATTCCTTTGTAAGAGATGAACAATGTGTAGAGACAGCTTGTAATTCTTTATTCATAATGAAATTGATCTATATTTTGTGGATATTTTTTTGCCTATTGTCTGGTTAGAGTATTATTGTGTGTTTTTTTAAATCTTTATTTGATTGATTATTGAATGTTATTATAGAGTTAATTTTTGTTGTGTTGGGAGTAGAAAGCTACAATTTTGATAATATCTAGCCAGAATTCCCATTCCCCAAATCTAATTTGCATAAAGGTCAAACTACAATGAACATTTGGTGACCACTATGGGATGGGGTGTCAATGACTGGAATCAATTTTAGAAAGATTTCTTGGGTGCACAAGGCAATGGATGTCAACTATGCCAACTCCTTCGTGACTACATGGTTTTCACACTTTAAGGATGACCAAGTGAAGCTAGCCATAGTGGGACAATCTACTTCAAAAGCTACTGAAAGTTTGGACATTGTAATTCTAGGTAATATGTGTATCCCAAAGTGGTTACTCTCTTTGCATGAAGAAGGGTTGATTCCATATCCATTAATTATGCAACTTCTCAAGGTGCAAGCTGCATTTGGGGCTACAAAAGCACAAGCAAAAAGCATAGGATTTAGGCAAGCTAGTGGAGAATAAAAAAGGTTAAAGGACAAAAAACCCTCGGATTTGGGAGTGCATAGAGTCTTCTCGATTTTTTCTAGAAAGACTAGTTGCAAGGGAACTTGGTTGGTAGCTCCAAAAGAGGAGTTTGTGCTAGTTTCTATAAAAGTGATCAAGATGTGGAGAAAGAAGTTGAATTTTTCACTATAGTACCAACATATGAGGAGTGGTAGCATTTGGCAAATTCTCATGGAAGTTCCAAGCCACACAATTACTAGAATGTAATTTAATCCCTTTATCAAGAAAATGGATGATGGACTAGATGTTCATCTTTGAGTGTTTGATACATAGTATGACATGCCAGAGGATAGACATGATGATCCTCAAAAGTGCTTAGTCTTTCAATCTACACTGGGTGGTGAAGTGGCCAGACAACTCATTGATTTCATTCCTAATCTTTTGGCAATTTATGAGGCTTTGCATATAGTTTTTCTATGGAGATTTTGCAAAGTCATAATGATTGGACATTTATTTATTACATTACAGTATATGGCACAAAAACCTACTCAAAGAATTGGGAACTATGCTTCCTTGTTCTAAAGCACTTTGTAGTACATTCTAGATAGAGAATGCCCTCTAGATGATGTGGGCCAAAGGTGGTTTATTAAAGGTCTCAACCCTACATTGAAGGAGAATTTTTTTCTCTATGCCCTAGATAATACACGAACATTGGATTAGATTATTGATGCTATTGAAGAATTAGAGTAGAAATTAAAGGTATGTAACCCATTTGTGCAACATACCTTGAAGGTTGTATCTTTGATATCGGTACCATCTATGAGGGTTGTCACTCTCACACAATGATGAGCACGAAGATTAGGAGATTGACCTCATAATTGTCAATCCAAGGAGACATGGGGGGGGGGGTTTCATGACCATGAAAATGTGATCATAGGAGTGCATGAGTAAGAAGTGTTGGAACATCAAGCTTACGCTATGGTTGAGGTGGATTAGCTCTACATCAAAAATTCATCAATTGAATTGTATCAAAGTTTCCCATTGAAGAGATTTTTATTTGTGCTCTTTTTTGTATTTTTCATAAGAATTTTTTATGGATCATTCACCAATGTAAAAGCCTATATTTTTACAAATATAAAAGGAGAAAAAGAGAGCTCACATTCCACAAATTTGAGGTGATTGAGCTTGACAATCAATCACCAAAAAGTAGATCAGATTATATCTTCACTTTTCTTAGATTGTAGGAAAGTGAATTGATTCTCTTCAAAAAAATATCCCCCCTTGATATGAATTCAAACTCCAATTATAGAAGTCATGGAACACTTCAATAGTCTACATAAAAACTTCAAAACCATTTTACAATATGTAGAAGTAATATACATACACTTTGGGTCATCATTGTGCTGCTCCTTCATTTCTCTGCACCATCATCTTCAATAATAGTAAAATTATATAGGTTATTGATATCTTTGTAGAGCTCAAATTTGGACTTATTACCATTTATTTGAAAGATATTATTGCCTATTTTTTTTTGTACAAATTTTCAAAGTATGTGGTTTGATATGTTTGGAGAAACCATAATTTTATTGTCTCAAAGTCTATCTCTATGTAGCCTTGAAAAATAGGAGCTACCTATATTGAGTGTTAAGTTCATTCCATAAGCATATCTTGATTATTCCTTTTATTCTTGTGCATTTTAGACACTCAACCCTATGTATATCATTCCTCTAAAAGGAATTTTTTCAATTGTAATCATGCTGGCTGCTATGAACATTTGAAGTTGATTGTTTCATCCAAAGATAACAAGTTTTTTTAGCTAGTCAATGTGCAAACCTATATCTTTTGTATCAAATCTTTCTCCTTGATTCTCAAAGTACATAGTTTATTTTATTGCACTAATCACAGGAATAGAAGGTTTTTTTTTGAATCTCCATAAGTGCAATGGTTAATCTTGTGCTGGTTGGCTAGACCAAACTTCATCACTTTGCAACTCACTTTTCTACTCCAAGTTCTCTTAGTGGGATCACAACTAGATCAAGATGGGTGATGGCTTTCCCTCAAGGAATGGAGAAGCTTGATAGACAAAACTATGTGGCTTGTCACATCACAATGGAGGCCTATTTGGAAGGTAGAAAGCTTTATAGAATTGTAGGAGATGATGAAGCTATGTCTACTCCAAGATCCAAAGGAAGGCCTACACAAGAGGAGATAGATAAGCTCACACTTTGGTGTGAAAGGGATGCTCAAGCAAGGTCATACATACTAAAATCTATCTTCTATTAACACATATTAGAGGATGCAAGAGATCTCAAGAGACTTGGGATGCCCTAGAGACTTTCTTCTTTGCTAGTACAAAAGCAAGAAAGAATCCTCTTTGGAATGATTTCAACCAAATGAAGAAGACACCTAAACAAACTATCATAGAGTTTGTTACCTAGGTAGACAAGGTTGTAGATCAGTTAGCATCCATTAGAGATCTGATTGAAGAAGAGGCCATCATGAGGAAAATTCTAAATGGAATTAAAATTGATAAGCAATGGAAATCCTTCACCATGGCTTATGATCTCATCATGGATGTACAAACCCTGAATTTCAACATATTTGTTGGAAAACTCTTCAACCAAGAGGCCAAAAATAATATGAAGGAAGGTAACTCTTATCAAAGTAATACTACAAGTGCTCTTTATGCTGATAAGAGAGACAAGAAGCACAAAGCCAAGAAGTAAGAGGATGAAGAGGAGACTTCTCAAGCCAACTTTGTAGGCAAGAGCATGTGGAAAGCGAAGAAGAAAGGACCAAACCATGACAAAGAAAAAGCCAAAATTTTCAACCTTATGCCATCTGTGATAAGACAAAACCACACCACTCAGAATTGCTAGTTCAATGATGACCACAAAGGAATTTGAAGAGGTGGATATGGTAGCAATAGAGGTAGAGGTGGACAAAATGTCAACAATAACAACAGAGTCCATAATAGAAGGGACTACTCAATGATTTTGATGAATCTAGCCATAAGGAAGGTAAAGAAGATGATCATTTAATCTACATAGATTCAAGATGTTCAAATCATGTTGTAGGCAATATAGCTCTCTTATTTGATTTGGAATGTCCAAAGCATCGACATGAAGTCCAAATAAGGGATGACACAAAGCATAGTGTGGTGAAGTATGGGTAATGTCAAGGCTTCCAATGGCAAGACCAATATTCTGAGTAAGGTACTCTATTTTTCCATTATTAAAAAAAACCTAATAAGTGTAGGCCAAATAGTTGAGAAAGGCTTGCAAGTTAGGTTCACCCAACATGGAGCTTTTTTGAAAGATCCATCTCAAGGCTTCAAGAAGATATCTAGAGGTGAGAAGCATGGTAGACTCTTTACTTTTGCAGTAGGAGAAGCCAAAAACATAGCTCTATTCAACTTTGGTCCTCAAACCCTAAGTGAGCTTGAAGTGTGGAATAAGAGGCTAGCTCATGTGAATGAAAGAACCTTGAAAGATATATGCAAGGATCAAAGTGGTCTAGCACCACCAAACATATCAAAGCAACACATCATCAATAGATGTGATGCATGTCAGATTGGGAAGGCACAAAGGCAACCATTCAACCACACAAGCTACATCCACAACAACCCTTTGGACTTAGTATACAATGATGTGTGGGGACCATGTCAAGAACCTTCATTGGTAGGATCAAGGTATTATGTCTCATTTATTGATGACCATACTAAATCGACTATTCTATACTTTATAAAGAGTAAGAATGAAGTATTTGATTGCTTCAAAAAGTATCTACCACATGTGGAGAACCACACAAATAGATCACTCAAGAAGTTCAGATATGCTGGAGGGGGAGAATACTTCTCCAAAGAGCTTAATGAGTTCTTGGAGGATAAATGTGTCAAAAGGGAAGTGACTACCAAGTACTCTCCTCAATTTAATGGAATTGTAGAGAGAAAAAACAAGACATTGGTTGGATTAGCTAGACCAATGCTTGAAGAGAAGAGGTTGCCACATTATCTATGGATAGAGGCTATTTCAACTATTGTGTACCTTGTCATTAGACTACCATTCAAGTCACTCCAAGATATGACTCCTTATCAAGCATGGTATGGACGAAAACCTAGTCTTGGACATGGCAAGGTGTTTGGTTGTTTAGCTTATGTTCATGTACCTTCACAAATTATAGGTAAACTAGATGAAAGGCAACAAAGGTAATATTTATTGGATATTATTCAGCTCAAATGCATTACAAGATCTATAATACTTTAATCGAGAAATTCACTACAAGTAGGGATGTTGTGTTTGAAAAATAAAGGTCTTGGTATGATGAAGAAAAACAAAAGGTAACTCTACCATATGATCTTGATTTTGATTTCCATCAATTAGGAAGCAAGCGTGATACACATGTCCAACATCCAAGAAGTGATACAGATAATGACCAAGATTAAAGGGAAAAGGATTACAAGTTATGGAAGTCGAGAGAAAGAAAAAAAATGCAAGAGTGTGGAGAATGCTCCAAGTAAGCACCTAGAAGGTCAACAAGGGAGAAAAAAACAACCAGAAAGGTATGAATATGATTCCACATTTGTTACAAACCATTGAACCTACTAGGAAAATACTCAATTTTAAAAGAACCCTCAACCTATGAAGAGGCAAAGGGAACCCTTGATTGAGAAAAAGCTATGAAAGAAGAAATAGATGCATGTAAGGAGATGGACACATGGGATTTGGTTCCAATTTCACCCAATCTAAAGGTAATTTGTTGTGAATGGGTATATAAAATCAAAAGAAACTTTGATGGATCAATTTGTAGTTACAAGGCAAGATTAGTTGCCAAAGGATGTTCAAAAACTCATGGTATAGACTATGAGGAAACATTCTCACCAGTTGCAAAGATGAATACAATCAAAACATTGATAAGTGTAGCTACTTCAAGAATTTGGAGACTCCTCCAACTTGATGTGAAAAATGCATTTTTAAATGGTTGGATAAATGAATAGGTATACATGTCATAACCTCCAGGTTTTAAAAGACCTAATCATACATCTTATGTTTGCATACTTGAGAAAACATTTTATGGATTGAAACAAGATCCTAGAGCTTGGAATTATAGGTTGGCTACATACTTACATGACCAAGGGTTCAGACCTAGCAACTCAGATCCTTCTTTATTCATCGAAAGGGATCATAGTGAGGTTATCTATCTATGTTTATATGTAGATGATATTATTGTGATAGGAGATGACTTGAATGGCATACAAAGGATCAAAAGGCATATTCCAAAGGAATTCAAAATCAATGATTTATGTGTGCTCACATCCTTCCTAGGTATGCAAGTCATATACACAAATGAAGGAATGTATTTGACTAAGAGGAGATACATTGAGGATCTACTTCTTAAGTCCAAAATGGAGAACACTTAAACTACAAGTACACCTTCAAAGATGAATCATAAACTTAATGTTTATGAAGGTGAGAAAACTGAAGACATTGAAGAGTATCAAAGCTTGGTAGGTAGCTTGATATAGGATACTCACACAATAGCAAATATCTCATACAATATAGGAGTGCTAAGACAAATAGTGCACTTGCCAAGAAGACCACACATGGATACAGCTAAGAGAGTACTTAAGTACCTCAAAGGTGCAATCAATGAAGGTTTATTCTATTGCTACTCTTTAGATTTGGATATCAGAATCTATTGAGATGTAGATTGGGTAGGAGCTAAGGATGATAGAAGAAACATCTCTAGTTACTTAGCATTTCCATGTTGTCTTAATAAAAAAATATGGTATAAACCTATCATCTTCAAACATAGGTAGTAGAGTTGGATCTGCATACCTATCATGGATAAGGAAACCATCCTAAACCTTAAATTCCATGCAAATTTATATATCCATGATTGGTTTAGAATCTAGAGAAACTAATGCTTCCACTGCATATAGAACATGTATAAACCTTAAGATTGACTGTCTACTTGCTTGCTTCTAACACTTGGAGGTCTTGTTTCAAATTTATGACATCATCAATTCATAACCTAAGCACCACCTCCTTTACTTGTCAATCTGCGGAGACCTAAGGAGGATATGAAGATCGTGAGCAATTGTGGTGAGCAAATGTGAGTGACAAGCACATACATGCATGCACACACACACACACATAAGGTAAGATATCAAAGATAGGAACAATGGAAGTTTCTATTAGCAAGCTCAAGAAAATACAATGCTCAAGAATTAGTTCACTCTCCACTAGCTCTCTCAAAGATGCCAACCTTAAAAATTAGCTCTCTAGGTCTTTTTATAGTTTTTCTACTAGTTTTTGCTCTATCCAGACCTAGTGTCCCGCCTAGTCAAAAATTAGGTTCCACGACTTATTTGAGGGCTCCAACAAAGTCTAAAAATTATGAAAAGTTATACGTAAATACTTCTAATGCTCCTCAAGCTCAAGGACTCCTTGGCTTGCACAAAATGCAGCTACAAAAAGGTGTAATGGTATTTACAATGGTCTTAGTGATCAAAATCACTCTTTTTGTAGGGTTTTCTTCTGAAAATTTGACATACACTTCTTGGAGCTCCCTACTTGCTTGTTCTTCTTGTGTGTCCACTTCTTCGACATGTTCTTACACCTCATTCCTGACTTTGAGTGCTAACACTCCCCCTCCTCTTGAGTCTATCATCCCTAACAGACCCTTGTTGTAATGGGTATTCCATGTGGTACTTTGAGAGGTAGTGTCCACCATGTATTGACAAGAGTTGTGTACCTTCCAAATTCAGCTGAGTTGGTTGCCTTGCTCTTCATGTTGACACACCTAGCCTTGATAGTTTTCTATTCCTTTGTATATACTACTTCCTTGGATTCCAACATGATGATGTATTTGTGAGATTTCAAAAGTTGTTAACTTCTCAAAAGAGGTTGTCCATGTTGATTGTGAGTAGCTGCTAGCTTTGAATTGCTTCCTAGGTATTGATGTTGTCCCATTGATGTCCTCTAGATCTTTCAAAGATGATGTTCATAGTAGTCATGCCAAGTACTTGTAACCCATAATGAATGATGGGTAAGTGTGTTCATCCATGGGTTGAAGAAAATTTGTGTCTTGTGCATGGCCTTGTAATGTGGCCCTATGCATGCTTACTTGGGGAATGCATTGTAAGAATGATGGTGCAAAAAATTGGGTCTTGAGCTAAGTGCTCAAGGGTATGCTGGCAAAGAGATTTCCTAATCTATCATTGTTAGTGTTTCCAAAGTAGGGGATTCTCACCGATGTGAAAGGTCAGTTGATGTTGAGCTCTTCACCATGATTGACCATTGGTTTGTCTTTCATTGTTGATGGATGTCCTTGTTGATGATTCACTGATGAGATTCTTTGAGCGCCTAGTCCTATCTTTTCTCTTTTTCTTTTCTTGTCTTTCTCTCTCCTCTTGTTTTTTCTTTTCTCTTTTTTTTTTCAAGGAGCAATGTCACAAAACATGAAGAAAGAGGTTAGTATCAATAAAATATTTTACATATGTCAATTGTGTCACATGTGCTTGGGATTTCTCAATTGTGTCTATGCATAGCCTTGTAATGTGGCCCTATATTAATGCATACTTTGGAAATGCATGACCTGAATGGTGCAAAAGACAGGGTTATGCCAAAGGCACATGGTTTCTACACGTCGAGGCTTCTGATGTTACTTGTAGAGGTTGATGTAATCTTTTTTTTGTGATATCCAATAGATCTCAAAATGATGCAGTCAATTGATGGTGAACTAACAATTGACCATTCCTCCTTATATGGTTCCATTTTAGAACTGTCTTTGGCTTTCAGCTTTGGCCACCTCATCTTTGGATGATTTTGCAATATTTGTATCCCTCATTGTTGGATCTTTGGTTTTGTGGGCGCTACTAGTGCTTTTGGTTGTTGAGTCCATAGCCTTGTTGCTTGTCTTGTTACTATTGCCAAAGAGGTAAGTTGATCTTCTTTTGATCTATGTGCTTGGTTCTAACTCTTTCCTCTCCTTGGCTTCTTTGTTGAGACTTTTATCTTGAGTGAGAGTCTAGGGTTTTGTGTATGTAAGAGTTCCTTGGGTATCCACATGAGTAATCACCCTTGTTGAGCTACAACTAATTCCTTAGATACCCAAATTTATACGTTATTGTGGTCAGCCTTCATCAATTGCTTTGGTATCCAAATTTGGAGTATTCTTTTGGATAGAGATCTTAGTTGTTCTGCTACTCGTTGTCTTGGATTTCTCTGTTTCTTCTTTCATGAGTTTGATTGCACTGGTGTGATTGACTGCTTGCCCTTTCATATCCAGATTTGCTTCATGCTCAGAACTAATTTCTTCTTGATTGATATAGTGGTTGTCTTATACTGTTTCACTTGGCTCCGTGGTTGAACTACTAGGGCTACATTAGTCTTTGAAAAAGAAGAGAGATCCACTCACTTTCAAGCTTGTTCTACCAAGATTGAGTCCGGGATGTAGAACTTTTGACACATACAAAATCTTCGTCTCTAAGATTAGTCTTAGAAGAACTAAGAGAATGTGTGATACCTAGATTTGTGATCATGCAATTCTCTAATTATAATGTAATGCATTGTTCATGTACCCAAACTTGAGGAAGTTCACTTCTTAGGTTTAAGTTTATTGCATGGTCATAGATCCAATTTTGATCCAAAACAAGTGGTGCCATAAAGTCCTCATCTTGACACACTAGCATTTTGACTATCATTAGGACATCTTGAAGGTAGATGGGAAGCTCCACCTCACCAACACAAGGGGTTCCACACCTCCCAATCCTATGAGATAGGCTTCTATGGGCTTGATGTTCAATTGTAGATCTTAGTAGTATGAAAGTTTAACTTCACTATTTGCTGCACCTGATATCTTGCGACATTGGGATTGGTAGCCAAGCTCTGTCACCTTAACTTATTTCACCTAATGCACTCTCTAGCCTCTTCTTGTGCTTCTTCTCTAACCCTTAACTCTTCTGCTTTTCACTTCTTAGCAGTTTTGAGTCTCATTAGCATATCCTTTGTAAGAGGTTCTTGATATAGCTTTATTCGACATCCAGTAATATACCTTAGCAAGATGTCACCTTCTAGAGTGGCCAATTGAACCATGCCACTAGTGGAAATTCTATTAATGATCATGGGTCCATATCCTCATTTTTTCAATTTATGGGCATGTTGTTTTGGTGTGTAAACCAACACTAGGCCTCCCTCTTTCAATCCTTTATACTTGATCCGTGCATCAAAGTATGCCTTTTGTCCTTTCTTTGCAGCATAGATGTATGAATAGGACCTACAAAGTCTACACACCACTTCGAGAATGCACGTCCTCCCATCATTGGCCTCAAAGGCATGTCATCTTTTTTTATCAGATATTGTGCACGTTGGCATGTGTCACATCTCTTCACATAGGTATGTGCATCCATATGAAGAGTGGACCACCAAAGTCCTGAGAATAGAATGGTCTTAATTACTGGGCCAGGTCCAAAGTGTTCACGTGTGTAGTTTCTAAGATTTTCAAATATTCTGATTCGTGAACACACAATCTTAGGTAACCATCTTTGTGTCTTTGGTATAGGTTGTCTCCAACTAAGGCATAATCCTGAGCCTCTTGCTCCATGCTTCGTCTTCTCGCTATGCTAGCCTCGCTAGGTAGTGTTCTTAATCTCATAAATCCTACCAATGGAGCACTCCAGTTTGGAATTAATGACACGTGATAAAGGGTGGCATGCTCCACTGGGGGTTTTCTTGGCACACTGGACAATTCTTAATCCACTCATGTATTTCTTTATCCGTTCTAGGCTAATACCCTCCTAAACATTTTAGATTCTGCAATGTTCGTTGTTTTGAATAGTGATTTCCTAGCAATCCTTCATGTGCTTGTTGCAACCAACTACTACGTTCATCGTCCTCGACAAAACAAGCTAGTACACCCTCGAAATCTTATTTGTACATGCTTCCTGCCAATATTTGACAATTTTGTGATTTTATGATTTCTTCTTTGTTCGTTCTCACATTCTTATTTGTGGATTCAAAGGTTAGGACATGTACCAACTTATTTTCCCATTTAGGAAAAACTTCTAAATTGAAGAGATAAGTGTCAAGTAGTTCATCAGACACTCCTTGTGGTGATGACTCTCTTGAAGTGATGCGAGAAAGGTGATTTGCCTTGAGGTGGGTTTTACCTTTCCTAACAAAAACTTCAAATCATATTCCATTAGTAAGAGGAACCATCTTACTAAATGCCATGTATTGCAAGGTTTATTGGCCAGATATAATAAGGCTTGATGATCAGTGAAAAACTTGAACTTATTGGCCAATAGATAGTGCCTAAACTTCTTCATGGCATATACCATGCCTAACCCTTCTCTTTCAGTTGTTGTATAGTTGTGTTCAGGTGCATTCAACTATCTACTAGCATATGCTATATGCAAATCTAGATTTCCTTCACCTATGGGTTGTGATAGCACACATCCTATTACGTGATTGGATGCATCCATATGGACATGAAATGGTTTATTCCAATTAGGATTGGTCAATATTGGTGTTGTACAGAAACGTCTCTTGAGTTCAATGAAGGAATTTTTGCATTCATTGTTCCACTCAAAATTTGTCAACAAGGCATAAAGAGGTTTAGCTATGATTTCAAGCATGTGGTATAAACCTATGGTAATATCGACAATGGCCCATAAAGTCTTGTACCTCTTTGACATTCCTTGGTCTTGGAAACTCTGTGATGGCTTTCACTTTGTCCTCATCTGTTGATATTCCATTCTTAGAAATAATATGATCTAAGATCTTGCCTTGATGTACCATGAACACACACTTTTTTGGGTTCAAGCACACTCGATATTCTCTACACTTGTTTAAGATCTGTGTGAGCTCAGGGATGTGGAGTCTTCTTTCTTGGGAATGAGCACATAAATCATCTAGATATAATTCTAAGCTCTTTTGCAAGAACTCTTTGAACACATGACACATGATCCTTTGGAATGTTGCAAGTGTGCATTGGTGAGTCCAAATGGCATCACACAAAATGCAAAGATTCCCCACTTTGTGGCAAAAGTAGTCTTGTGTTGATCTTCTAGGGCAATGGCAATGGCTACTTGGTTGTAACCTGAAAATTCATCAAGGAAGCTATAAACTTCCTTGCATGCAACACACTCCAATAAATGTTTAGTTATTGGAAGCAGATAACTATCTCTAATCATAGCAGAATTAACTTTTTTAAGGTTAATACACACTTGCAACTTCCCATTCTTCTTGGGCGCCACTACAATGGGGGACACCCATTTAGTATGCTCAATCTCATAGATAAATTCAGCTTTAATCATCCTATCAATTTCTTCTTTTATTTTTGTTGTGTAAGTGTCATTATATGTGTAGGGCTTCTGTTTGGTGGGCTTGGCATCAATTGTCATGGGGATCATATGAGAACATATTGTTGGATCTACCACCTTTAAGTGTCTATAGGTCCATGCAAACACGTCCCTATATTCCCTTAATAAAGCTAAAAGATCTATTTCTTCTTCTACGCTTGGGTCTTCTCCTATGTAGATACAATGCTCTTCATTCTCTTCAATGGTCTTTATTGCCATATGATTCTCCTATAATGGCCTCTCTCTTAGGCATTCATAACAAATTTTTTTGGTCTTCAACTTCATATTTCTTGGAATTTTCTAGTACTTCAAACAATGATTCCTCCTCTTCTTGTTTCATTGTTTTTCTTTTCTTTTTCTTTTGACTATCTTCACTTCTTTCCTTTGAATTTACCGTTTTAATGCTTGTGAGAGCTTCTTCTTCTTTTTGAGTAAATACTCCTACATCTTCTAGAGATTGTTTCTCTGAGTTAAAGCAACTATCCATCACAATGGATTCTAGATCATATTTGTCCTCTTCTTCTTCTTCTATGACCTCTTTCAAGTTGCATTCCTCTAGCAAGGGTTCACACATGAAAAAAAATATATCATAGCCCTCCTCATCACAATGAGGTATCCAATGTTCTTCATTGATGGCAATGTCCATGGTGGCAAAGATTTCTACCTAGCCATTAGGCTCGAATTCCTCATCTAGAAAGATCATCGGTGTGTAGGCTAGGTTTCTAGCCAGTATGGATCCTTAAGAAGTTCCTTCTTCTCTCAATTTTAGGCATCTTTCCTCTTCCTTTGCAACCTTGCACATCCACAAATGAGTATGTTCATGCATCTAGGATGCATCAGAAGAACTTTCAAAATGCACAGAGATTGAATCTTCTTGCATCTTGTAGATAGGATGCCACTATAGGGGTGGTACATCTTTAAAGGTATAATCCTTGAGATTGACCTTTGTGGTGACTCCTAAGTGTTGCAAGTACAAGGATTTGGTTCCCCAATCCTATGGATCATGTCATAGACATTATTTTTATCAAAGTCACATATAGTGAAGGTGTGTTCAAACTCTACACCACAAGTGGTTAGAGTTATACCTTCTAGCAATACTAGAGGTCTTTCAATATGGCTGTTAGCCATCTGAAGCTTCATTCTAGGTGGTCTTAATGCGGTTTTTCCCCATTGCTTCCACAAAGAGGTAATTGCAATTGCAACACCAGCACATGAATCTAAGATAGCTTTGGTTGTGTAACCCTGGTAGGTAATTGGAAGATAAGTATTACCTTCTTCCCTTCACTCATGTCCCATATGTTTTCTAGAGGTATCTCAAGTACTTTTTGCATAGCTCCTACTTTTGACCTATTGGAACCAAGTTCTAGAACTTGATTGACCACATGTTTCTGTTGAAGAAACAGTCACGAATTTGACGTACAGACAAGGAAAAGAGAAGCAGAATCAGAGAAAATCAAAAGCCTTAGTGGAGGGACAAATCCACGACCGTTATGTACAGTACAAAATCTTCCAGGATCAGAGTACGTTACGTCGAATCAAATTGTACAAAGAGAGAACGTGCAAAGGAATAATAGAAGGGAAGTGCGAACAAGAACGTGCGTGAGAAGAGCGCGCAGTATAAATAAGAGCACAAATAGAAGAAGGTGTGTGTAGAAGAAGAGTGTGAAGAGAGATATAGAGAATAGAGATATAGCAGATGCGCAGAGACGCAGAAGACGCCATAGATCGCGTATGTAGAAGAAGACGCCATAGATCGCGTATGTATAGATGAATAACAGAAGCCTGAGATATCGGGTATTCATCTGAGAGAGAGATGGTAATAAGAAACGACTCAGTATAGGAGAGTTTTTGTAGCTTGAGCAAGAAGAGGCCAAGCTCACTTGTACACATCTTCTCTAATAGAAAACACATGTTCATGTGGATGTTCGTGCGTACTGTTTGTATGTGCTAGAAACAGAGTATGTTTATGTTATTACAGTTAGTTAACAGTTAAACGTTTTGTCAGAAAATGCATTTTCGGTCAGTTGCAGTTCTTATTGTAAACGAGTATTTTCCGGTAGAAGAACGAAGTAGATCTCACAGAGTAATGCGAAGTTTTGTGTGAGAGATAGCTCATTCTGTAGCTAGACATCTCTACTTTTAGTTGATCAAGCTTTCCGGTGAAAAAGATATCTATACATAGTACAAAGTGTGACCGAAAAGAGGCTGTCTGAACTAGTGGAGTTTTTCCTTAAACTTCAGAAAGTGTTCAGTAAGTTAAGGAAGCTTTTGCGTCACTTCCTTACTTCATGTATGTTTACTTGAAGTAATTATAAATAGATTTGAAGTTCATTCAGGTACAATTCCGGTACGATTACGGTGTCAGCCCAGTGACAGTCCGGTGAAGTTTCGGTGAAATTTCTTCCAGTGAATTTAGAGCGCAGTCTTATATGTTGAGCGCTAGACTTCGCTAAGCTATTGGTTGATTACAGAAGTGTTCTGAATCACTCTAGCTTAGTTCTTCTTGGGCGTGGCGATTTCCGCAGGCTTACTAAGGTTCAGCCTTCGTCGCGTCGACAAGGAGTGGTATCAGAGTAAAGAAAGTATACCACATTTCTGTAACAGTGGTATCAGAGCCAGAGCTAGGCATATCTAATCAGAGCCAGAGCTAGGCATATCTAATCAAAGCCAAAACTAGGCATATCTAATCAGAAGCCCAGAGTATTCACCATTATTGGAAACAAGAGCCGGTTAACCACAACGAGTGGAACCAGAACGAGAAAGATTCTGAAGAGCAGAAAGATTCTCAAAAACTCACCGGAAGTAATAGAAACAAGAAGATCATGGCAGACCACGTTACTATTGATAAGTTGGACAGAGATAATTATCCCGCATGGGTAATGCGCATGGAAGCCCTACTTATGAGTAAGGACTTAATGATGTACGTGACCGGAGAAGAGAAGAAGCCGACTTTCGAAGATGATAGTCAACCGGAAAAAGAAGAATTAGAAGCCTTGAAGCTGTGGCAGAAGAAAGATGCAACGGCAAGAGCCTACATCTATAATACCGTAACAGACCATCTACTACCGCATATTAGAGGTCTGGAGAAAGCAGAGGACATATGGAGTGCATTGGAAGATCATTTCCAAAATACTACGAAAGCCAGGAAGGCTAGTTTATGGTCTGAGTTTACGACATTCAGAAAGAAGTCGAGTCAAAGCATAAGTGACTATGTCTTTAAAATGAAGGATCTAGCAGATAGTCTTGGATCCATAAATGAAGAAGTCGAAGATCATAGATTGATAGCGCAAGTGCTCACAGGTTTGAGAGGAGATGAAAGGTGGAAACCTTTCGTACTATCAACTGAACTTTCTTTAAATCATTTTGTGCCAGATTTAAATCAGTTGCTTGGTTTGATGCTCACATATGAGCAAGACCTGAAAGGAGATGCAGATAAAGGACAAAGCTCTGCAATGTACATGAAGAACAAAAAGAAAGACAAAGGTAAGACAAAAGACGAAGAAGAGTCGAGTTCTCATGCCTATTACGCAAGAGGTAAAGGCACTGGCAGAGGAAGAGCAAGAGGTTTTGGAAGAGGAAGAAGTAGCCAGAATACCAACAAGAAGGCTTGCTGGATCTGTGGACTCAGTAATCATCTGGCTCATGATTGCTGGCACAATCAACAAGGATCAAATCAAAGTCAAAACAGTAATAGCAGAGGCAGAAGCGGAAGATATCAAAGAGGAAGACAAAATCAAAGAGGAGGCTATGGTAGAGGTGGAGTAAGAAGTTGGGGACAGAATCAATCCTACAACACCACCTACAACAACTATGCAAATGACACGCAGAATGAAAGTCATACATCGCTGATGATGAACTCAATCAGCACATCAGAAGATGAAGATCTAAAGGTATTCTACATTGACTCTGGATGTTCTAATCACTTGTCAGGAAATATAGAACTAATGTCAGAACTAGAAAAAGGTAGTTCTAGTCACACTGTTCAAACAGGTGACAATACGAGACATAGCGTACACTCAATTGGAAAAGTGAAATGCAAGAATGGAGCAGATTTGCTAACCAATGTTTTGTATGTTCCAACAATACCGAAAAATTTGATTAGCGTGGGACAGATAGTTGAGAAAGGTTTTCATGTCAGATTTACAAATAAAGGCGTATTTGTAGAAGATCTCGAGAACGGATACAATCAGATCATCTCTGGTAAGAAAGAAGGCAGACTCTTTACTTTAGGAGTACAAGGGAACATTGGCCAAGCGTTACTCACACATGGTGAGAAGGTTATTACAGAACTTGATCTCTGGCATAAGAGATTGGGTCATTTCAATGAAAAAGGAATTAAAGCTATGATCGCAAACCAGTCTGTATTGGGATTACCCAATATACAGAATCAACATATGATTCATAAGTGCGAAGCATGTCAGTTGGGAAAAGCCCACAGGTTACCTTTCCAGAAGAAAGGATTCAAACATGATGAAGTACTCGAGCTTATTCATACAGATGTGTGGGGGCCAATGAAAGAAGGATCAATCAGCGGATCAAGGTACTATGTTTTATTCATTGATGATGCAACAAGGTGGATAACTCTTTATGTTTTGAAAGAGAAGTCTGAAGTATTTGGAGCTTTCAGGCATTTTCATGCATATGCTGAAAGACTTACCGGACGAAAACTTAAAAGACTGAGGTCTGATGGAGGGGGAGAATACTTCTCCCGAGAATTCAATGACTATCTTTGGGATGCAGGTATTAAGAGAGAAATAACCTGCAGATATACACCACAACAAAATGGAGTAGCAGAAAGAAGGAACCGAGTTCTAGTTGAATTTGCACGAGCCATGCTAAACGAAAAAGATTGTCCAAATTATCTTTGGGCTGAAGCTGTAAACACAGCTACATACTTGGTAAACAGATTACCATGTACAACATTGGAAGGAATAACCCCTTATGAAGCTTGGTGGGGAAAGAAGCCAACACTTGATCACTGCAAAGTGTTTGGATCAATAGCATATGCTTATGTACCTTCACAACTCAGACATAAGCTTGAACCGAAAGAAGAGAAATATGTGTTCGTCGGATATGATGAAAAGCAGATGGGTTACAGGTTATGGAATCCTCTAACCAAACAATTTACTGTCTCCAGAGATGTTACATTTGATGAACAGAAAAGCTGGTATGCAGATCAAAGTCATACGATTGAAGAATTCGAAGAAGAAATAAAAAGAAGAGAGAAAGGGAAATCAATTGTTCAGGTAAACAGAGATGAAAATCATATGCAGGCAAGTACGTCCAGGAACGGATCAGGAGATGATTTGAGATTTGATGAAGAAGTGTATTCAGATACACATGAAGAGTTTGAACCAAGAAGGTCGAATAGGAATAGAAGACAACCAGAAAGGTACTCGTATGATACGTCATACATAACTCAGAAAGACTATGCGTATATGGTCAAAGATGATGAAGAACCACAGAGCTATGATGAAGCAAAAGGCAAGAAGCAATGGGAAGAAGCAATGGAAGAAGAAATAAGCGCACTGGAGGAGAACAAGACATGGGAACTTGTTCCGAAACCAAATGGTAAGAAAGTAATCGGAAATAAATGGGTTTTCAAAATAAAGAAATTTGCAGATGGAAGGATAGCCAAACACAAAGCAAGGCTGGTAGTCAAAGGCTATGCCCAGAAGCAGGGCATAGATTATGATGAGACATTTAGTCGGGTGGCAAGAATGTCAACCATAAGAACAGTAATTGCTGTAGCTGCATCAAAAGGATGGAAGCTAAGTCAGCTAGATATAAAGAACGCATTTCTGAATGGATACATTTCTGATGAAGTGTACATGGAACAACCTGAAGGGTTCAAAAATTCCAGAAACCCAAACCTTGTTTGCAGGTTAAGGAAAGCACTTTATGAACTGAAGCAAGCTCCAAGAGCTTGGAATTACAGACTTGTGAAATATCTAAACGAACTTGGATACCAAAGTTCGAAGGCAGACGCAAGTCTACTCATAAAAAGAACAGAAGAAGGAATGATCTACATTTGTATTTATGTAGACGACTTAATAATCACAGGAACACCAGATGAAGGAATTACAGAAGTAAAGAAACTACTCGAAAGAGAGTTCAAGATCAGTGACCTAGGAAAGTTGTCATACTTTCTAGGAATGGAAATCACATACACAGATCATGGTGTATATGTGTCACAAGAAAGGTATCTCCTAAACTTACTGAAGAAGTTTAATATGGAGAATTGCAGAGAGGCTTCAACACCGCTTGAAGTAAACCATAAACTCAGCAGATACAGTGCAACACAGTTTAAAGATATGAAGAAATATCAGTCGTTAGTAGGAAGTTTAATTTATGCTACGCTAACGAGACCGGATTTTAGTTATGCAGTAGGAGTTCTTTCACAGTTTATGCACTGCCCGACAGATCAACATTGGGTTGCAGGATAGAGAGTTCTTAGATATGTCAAAAGAACTATAAAAGAAGGATTATATTATCCCTTTACGTTGGATATAAAGCTCAGAGCATACAGTGACTCAGACTGGGCTGGAAGTCAAGATGACAGACGATCAACACACGGGTATATGATATACCTAGGAGATAAGCTGGTAAGCTAGTGTTCAAAGAAGCAACACACAGTAGCGCTATCGTCAACAGAAGCCGAATACAAAGGACTTGTAGAAGAAGCTAAAGAAGTGATATGGATACAGACCTTGCTCAAAAGCTTGGGCATTGATCAAGGTATGCCGGTTATACATGGAGACAATATGAGCTCTCTATATCTTGCAGCAAACCCAGTATTTCATGCAAGAACAAAGCACATAGAGATTCAGTATCATTTCCTGAGGGAAAAGGTAATGGAGAAGGAGTTAGAAATTGTATACACTCCGACAAAGGATCAGATTGCAGATATGTTGACAAAGAGTTTGGATGGAACGAAGACAAACAGATTCAAAGAGATGGCAGGTATAAAAGAAAGAAAGATATATGAAAGACCGGAAGATGTCAAATTAGTGATTGAGGGGGAGTTGTTGAAGAAACACTCACGAATTTGACGTACAGACAAGGAAAAGAGAAGCAGAATCAGAGAAAATCAAAAGCCTTAGTGGAGGGACAAATCCACGACCGTTATGTACAGTACAGAATCTTCCAGGATCAGAGTACATTACACCGAATCAAATTGTACAAAGAGAGAACGTGCAAAGGAATAATAGAAGGGAAGTGCGAACAAGAACGTGCGTGAGAAGAGCGCGCAGTATAAATAAGAGCACAAATAGAAGAAGGTGTGTGTAGAAGAAGAGTGTGAAGAGAGATATAGAGAATAGAGATATAGCAGATGCGCAGAGACGCAGAAGACGCCATAGATCGCGTATGTAGAAGAAGACGCCATAGATCGCGTATGTATAGATGAATAACAGAAGCCTGAGATATCGGGTATTCATCTGAGAGAGAGATGGTAATAAGAAACGACTCAGTATAGGAGAGTTTCTGTAGCTTGAGCAAGAAGAGGCCAAGCTCACTTGTACACATCTTCTCTAATAGAAAACACATGTTCATGTGGATGTTCGTGCGTACTGTTTGTATGTGCTAGAAACAGAGTATGTTTATGTTATTACAGTTAGTTAACAGTTAAACGTTTTGTCAGAAAACGCATTTTCGGTCAGTTGCAGTTCTTACTGTAAACGAGTATTTTCCGATAGAAGAACGAAGTAGATCTCACAGAGTAATGAGAAGTTTTGTGTGAGAGATAGCTCATTCTGTAGCTAGACATCTCTACTTTTAGTTGATCAAGCTTTCCGGTGAAAAAGATATCTATACACAGTACAAAGTGTGACCGGAAAGAGGCTGTCTGAACTAGTGGAGTTTTTCCTTAAACTTCAGAAAGTGTTCAGTAAGTTAAGGAAGCTTTTGCGTCACTTCCTTACTTCATGTATGTTTACTTGAAGTAATTATAAATAGATTTGAAGTTCATTCCGGTACAATTCCAGTACGATTACGGTGTCAGTCCAGTGACAGTCCGGTGAAGTTTCGGTGAAATTTCTTCCAGTGAATTTAGAGCGCAGTCTTATATGTTGAGCGCTAGACTTCGCTAAGCTATTGGTTGATTACAGAAGTGTTCTGAATCACTCTAGCTTAGTTCTTCTTGGGCGTGGCGATTTCCGCAGGCTTACTAAGGTTTAGCCTTTGTCGCGTCGACAAGGAGTGGTATCAGAGTAAAGAAAGTATACCACATTTCCGTAACAGTTTCCATACCTCGGGTTTTATTTTGAGGAGCTCTTCTAAGGTAGATGACACTGAACCTGAATGTTCTTCATGACTTCAGTGTTTCTTGGAACCACTAAGTCTTCATTTCTTACCAGTATTGTGGGAGCTCTAATATGAAGAGATTCACATTCCAATGGGCCTCTGAATTGTGGCAAGTCTTGCAAAGAATTAGATTCAAAATCTAATCTTTCATATTCTTGTTTCTCTATCTTGTCTCTGTAAATAGATGGAATGTCTTGGGGAAATTGATCATGAAGGTCATGAGTCTCAGGAATAGGAGGGGGATTTTCCTTCTCCTTGGCCCATTTCTCATCTTGTATTTCCCCCAAGAACTCTTGAGAGTACTATTCAACTGAAAGAGGCATGCCATCATTTATGGAATCAGGAACATAAGCTTTTGTTGGTGGTTAGCTTTCTCTTTCAACCACTGCTTTAGACTGTGGAGGTAAAGAAACTTGTGGCTTGTTTACCAACTGCTCTAATCTTTCTAGTAAGCCCTGGAAATGCAAACCTAGTTGATAGAATTTTTTTGATTGAACAATTGATTGGCCTCGAGCATAGCTTGAGCTAGTTCTACTGTTTTCATGCACATTTTTGTGTGTTCCATCTCTAAATATGCTCTAGAGTAGTCTAGGTTTGCAGTTGTTGGACCTTCTTGAAGTCAAGCCTTGTAGGCCTTGAACATCGTGTCCAAGCCTTTTGGGGTTGGACCTTTGAGAACAAACCATGGTTTTGGTCTATTCACAATGGGTGGTGGGTTGGGATGAAGTGAAACGGATGGGTTTTTGGCATGCGAGGGGTTTGTAAATGCAATGTCTGCGATCTTTGTTTCTGTGTTTCTTAGGCTTACATTGGCACCAATGCTTTATTAGGGTTTTCTTCTACCATTGCATACTTAACCGGAATCACGGTGGTAGGAGGTCACGGTTCGTTTCCTAGGACCAATAGTGGCCTATATGGTGTGTGATATTGTTGTTGATATTGAGGATGATATTGTTGTTGTGGCCTATAATATGGTTGTTGGTATTGATTTTGATACCTACCTTGTTGATAAGGTTGCTGATACTTTTTTCTGATAGCGTGCCTAATGTATGGACAATATTGAGCCATGTGGTTTGTGTATTTCCATCATCTAGCAAACATTAGCCATGTTGTCTCCTCCACAAGTATAACATCATTTTACTGAGACCATTCTAGGTGTATGCTTACTTGAGACTCCTAATTTCTGAGCTACCTGTTCCGCCAGTTCATCAATGGAAGTGGATAATTTGGAAATCAAACTGGTAGAACTGTTTGAATCTTTGTATACATTTGAAAGCTCTAGGTCATCACCTAGGTTATCCTTAATGTGTATGCACATCCAAATGGATTGCTCTACATTTCTAGGCTCTTTTAAATAGACATAGGATCTCAATTTGGTACTTCGCAAGCCATCTAGAAAAAATGCCACTTGTTTGGTCATCCTTGAGCAACGCTCCACGACAATGGTGCCAAAATTTGGTGTAGCTCAAGCGTAAGCACCACCTCTTTTACTTGTCAATCCACAGAGACGTGAGGAGTATATGAAGATTGTGAGCAATTGTGGTGAGCAAATGTGAGTGCCAAGCACATATGTGCACACACACATGTTGATATATTTAGGTAGTGATGTGTGTGAACACACAAGGACTGTCAGGGCATTTTTTTCCCTCTTTGGGAGGTTTTTTCCCATGGCTTGTATATATGCCTATAGCCCTAATGGGTTACTTATGCTTGTACATTCTAGTGGTAATAGATTCTGTATTGTGTTCTTGTGCTCCAAGCCTCTTCTTCATCCTTTTGCAATGTGCATGCTTATGCAGATGTTTGACTCCACCAATTGGTATCAGAGTATGTCGTCGCTTCATCTAGGGCATTGTCGACACCTCTACGGTTGCAGTCTTAGAATCGCAGGAAATTTGTTGAGCATACTTAAAGTGTTTCAGAGATAAAAATGGCTTAGCTTTGTGGTGCCAAAATTGTGATCTAAGCTCATATTGGCCTCCGAACACACTATCATAGTGATTGTGTAGGCTATTTCATCTTTTTGTGCCAAAGGTATACACCTATTTCGCTTCGCCAGTATAAGCATCTCAAAGTGTGCTACAAGTTTAGTAGAATTTGTATGGGTAGTTGTGTTCAACTTTTTGAGATACAATCAACTTTTTGCATCAAGGTATTTTAGTCACCGGCCATGGCTAAAAGTAGTGATGTATTTCATATGTTGGCTATTGAGGATAAGTTGGATGGTACCACCTACCCATTATGGGATTATATGATGTGATATGTATTGGTTGCAAAATGATTGTGGAACATTGTGCAACCTGTTGAAAAACATCTTATCACACTTGCAATTGTTACAACTGTAGGTACTAAAGCTAATGTAGAAGGTGTCAAAGATGATGATATTCTACAAATTCTTATTCATGCTGTGGTTTTTGCTGCACCTACTATAGAGCAAATTCGTTGGGATGACAAAGATGCCCAGTCACATGCATTGATAGCTTTGTGTATCAAACGTGCCATTATTCCTCATTTTCTCTTACAGAACAACTAAGAATGCTTGGGATACAGTTACCACATTGTACTAGGCTGGGAATGAGCCTCATGTTGCTTACCTCCAAAAATAATTGGAGAGTCAGCACATGAATGAAGGTGATTGTATGGACAATTTTCTAACAAAGATTAAAGACTTGAAGGAACAACTCACACGCGCAGACCGTTCTGAATGGTCTTCTTGATTCATATTAGAGTTTTGCTTCTACTCTTCCATTGATGATGAAAGGCAATCCAAATGCCTTGTCATTTGAGGAGTTAGTCTCTATTCTATTGTAGGAAGATTAGTTGAGGCAAAACAAGTCCATTATGCATGCTGCAGATCAAGCTTTTCTGGCTCGTCAGAAGGGCAAAGGAAAATGGAGCTCTTCTAATAGTAAGAAGAAATTAGCAAATGCTACACATTCGAAGAAGGAACACAAAGATGAGAAGACATAAAAAAAGCAGAAATTGTTTTGCAAATACTATAAAGCAAATGATCATTCATTAACAGTTGTCCAAAATTGTATACTAAAGAGGCCGGAATGGTTGTTGTAGAGGCCTCTACAATAAAAACAAAGTTTGCTAATCTTGTGCAAGATGAAGAATGCGTGTTTACTACTATTTTCACTTTTGACCCATCTTCTCATGAGAAGTACATGTTGGTAGTAGACTTAGATAATTGGTATTTTGATAGTGGGGTGACCAAACATATTAGCTCATTGCGCAGTTTCTTCTCTTCACTCAAGCTTGCCACTACAGGAAATACTGTTAATTGTGCCAACAACTCCTCTTATCCTGTTATGGGAGTTGGTAAGATCATTTTGACTACTACTGATGGTAGATCTTTCACTTTGTCAGATGTTTTGTTTATGTCAGGGATCAAGAAAAATCTATTATCAGTTTGTGCATTAGCCAAGATTGGCTTGGTTGTGAAATTTGTTGATGACAGATGTAATGTTCATCATCTGTCAAATGGTGATGTCAGCTTCTAACATTTTATCTTGTGGGTTGTATAAGCTCATAGACTGTGAAAGATATGTAAATGATTAAGTGTGTGACGTACATGATTCTTAGTCTATGTTAGATGCAAAGCTTTGGCATGCACACTTTGGTTAAATTTTTCTAGTTTGCTATGCCTACAAAAATCTGAAATGATGTCCTCTTTGCTCAAACTTGAGGCACTTGGTAAGCATGTATGTGAAGGATGTATTTCGGGCAAAATGTAGCGTTCTTCCTTTCCAAAGGATGGTTCAGTTTGAGCTACTCAGAAATTGCAGCTTGTTCACAGTGATGTTTGTGGTCCTATGCAAACACCCTCTTTTGGAAATTATCTTTACTTCGTGACTTGTGAAGGATGTCTCTAATTTTCCTTTGTTCTAAGGGTTGGAACTAGGTTAGGGTAGTATTTTTCAAGGTGATTCCAAATGCATTATATTGGGTGAACATGTCATGCACTTGTTCAGCTCGCAACACTTGCTTGAACTCAGCTTCATGGTCATAGGGATCACCTGTTTCATCAAAATATTTTTTCATGGATTTTACTAATTGAGTTGGTCTCAATATTGTAGGATGCTCTTTGGGCCTAGATAGAGGAAAGTCAGCTCTAACTTGTTGGGTTCTAGATTCCCTTAGTCTCTCTCTCTCTCTCTCTCCCCATTCTATCTATCTCTATCGCTGATCGGTGTATTCCTATCATGTTTTGAAAATCTTACCTCGGGTCTCTCCCTACCCTTTTCCCTTTGAGAATCATGAGCTTGGGATGTTCTAGTGCTTTAATACCACAAACACTAGCTCTAACATGTTATCTAGATAGACCACTTTTCTTGGCATGTCGAGATCCTTGAATGCAGAGATTGTGATTATTCCTACTTCATTTAGTCGCTAAGTCTTATATCTCCAAAATGTCTTATCTGTCTCTCTATTAAGAAATAAATCAATAATTTTGTTATCTTGAGGGATCCAATCTAGATTGAGTACCCTAGTCAAGATAGATTTGCCTCTCAGAGTTCTAGGCTCTCCATCTAGATGTCCTTGCTCTATATCAACCATTTCCATTTCAAGGATCATTACTCAAAATTCATTGATCCTATCAGGGTCATTGGTGATTATTTAGATTGTTCCCTCCTTGTTGATATATGCATCTCCCTTAAATTTAACTAATGTATGCTCTAACTCAATGAGTTGATTACGGTTTTTCAGTTGGATGACATAGCTTCTCAAACCGTCCTCATAAATGCAAGCACCTAATTGGTTGGGTTAGATGTACTCTAGTTGAGTTTTGTATGGTCCCTCTAGCACCTCTGAGCCTGCAATCCCCGAACTACCCATTGGTCTTTCCATGTTGTACGACATCTCTGACTCACTAGTTTCTGAGCTTAGTGTGTATGGGTAGTAACTACGTTGTTGAGCCCTTGACCTAGCTATGTGATTGACACTAGCTTTAGAGGATATGATGCTTTGTCTATCCTGACCTAGGTTTCTGCCTTATCTAAGGTTCATAAGCCTTGGCTTATCAATCCCAATTTTCCCAAGTACAATCATTTTGCAAAGTTCTTTTGTAACAATTACTTATTCTTTTCACAACAATGTTTGAGATATGCTTGTATTTAAGAAGTTAGTTTCTTTTTTGGAATTATTTCATGCTGAACATATCGCCAATTACTCAAAACCACTACTCGTACTTAGTCTAAGCTAAGAATTGACAAAGGGGGTTTAGTGTTCTTCCAACCTCAAGTTTGATGCTCCCAAAAAAATGCTATGATGTCCAATAATTCTGCTCCTCGATCCTCGCTTTGTGCTGCACATTTCCTTGCTCTGAACACCTGTGAATGCTCTTAATCTACCTGAAAACATCCCACAAATAGATCAAGATTTAGAGTTAATATTTGTGATAGACCACTAGCATTCAGGTATCTTCAAGACGTACTTTTCCCCCTTGTATTTCTTAAAAAAATTATAGAGCTCCCTTAATTCCTACTCCCACTTAAGGATCAACTTCAAAATACCATATTTATAACTCAAATAACTCAAAATAGAGTTCGTATGAGAAAGTTATGTCCAATCAAGATTTTGGGGGTCAAAACAGGCAAACATGACCTCTCATAGAATCATGATTTTTTCCAAATTAGGCAACTAGAAAGTTGTGTTCTTTTTATTGTTACAAGTGCAACAACTTGAGAATAACGATTCTCTGAAAATCCAAAATCCAAAGAATCATGAATTTCTCAAAATCTAACAAGTAGAGGATTGTGAATTTCTCAAATCACTAAGTCCAAGAAATTGCGACTCTATCAAAATCACCAAGTAGAGAACCACAAATTTCTCAAATCTTTAAGTACAAGAAATCTTGAATTTCTCAAAATCACCAAGTAGAGAATCATGAATTTCTCAAATCTTTAAGTTCAAGAAATCTTGACTTTCTCAAAATCACCAAGCACAGAATCGCGAATTCCTTAAGTTCCACTAAATCAAGGGAATCGCAGTTTTCTTGAAATTTTGTGCATCGAATCACAATTTTCTTAGATCCTCTCAATCCAGAGAATCGCAACCTTCTCAGAATGCTACATTTCAAAGAATTGCAAAATTCTCAAATGCACTTATTTCAAAGAATTGCAAATTTCACAAATACACTTATCCCAAAGAATTCCAAATCTCTAAGATTTTCCAAGTCTAGGGAATCACAATTTTCTCAAACTAAAAAATGCAGACAATCGCAAATTCCTCAATTTTTCCAAGTCCAGAGAATCACAATTTCCTCAACTCCAAAATATAGAGAATCACGATCTTCTCAAATTTTCTAAGTCAAGAGAATTGCTATTTTCTCAAAATGCATAATATTAGAGAATAGTGATTTTCTTAATTTTAGAGAATCACAATTTTCTCAAAACATTTTAGGTGGGAAAGATTTTTGAATTTCTCAAAGAATCATGATTTTTTGAAAAAGTCACGATTTTTTGAGTTTTTAAGCAGGAATTCAAAGTTTTGCACTGACCCCCAAATGTGCAAAAAATTGTGAAAAACACAAGCACATGCACTCAAAAGCACTTCCTAGCTGTTTCTTGCACTCTTACACACGACAAATGATGTGAAAATGGTGAAAATGCACTAGAAAACGAAAAATTCTATCAAGATGAAGATGGTTGAAGATGGTGATGATTATGATCATGAAGCACTTGGTAAACATGTATGTGAAGGATGTATGTTGGGCAAAATGTAGCGTTCTTCCTTTCCAAAAGATGGTTCAGTTTGAGCTACTCAGAAATTGCAGCTTGTTCACAATGATGTTTGTGGTCCTATGCAGACACCCTCTTTTGGAACTTATCTTTACTTGGTAAGTTGTGATGGATGTGTCTAAATTGCCTTTGTTCTATGGGATGGAACTAGTTTAGGGTAGTATTTTTCAAGGTGATTCCAAATGCATTATATTGGGTGAACATATCATGCACTTGTTCAGCTTGCAACACTTGCTTGAACTCAGCTTCATGGTCATAGGGATCACCTGTTTCATCGAAATATTTTTTCATGGATTTTACTAATTGAGTTGGTCTCAATATTCTAGGATGCTCTTTGGGCCTAGATAGAGGAAAGTCAGCTCTAACTTGTTGGGGTCTAGATTCCTTTTGTCTCTCTCTCTCTCTCTCCCCATTCTATCTATCTCTATCGCTGATCGGTCTATTCCTATCATGTTGGAAATTCTTACCTCGGGTCTCTCCCTACCCTTTTCCCTTTGAGAATCATGAGCTTGGGATGTTCTAGTGCTCTAATACCACAAACACTAGCTCTGACATGTTATCTAGATAGACCACTTTTCTTGGCATGTCGAGATCCTTGAATGCAGAGATTGTGATTATTCCTACTTCATTTAGTCGCTCAGTCTTATATCTCCAAAATGTCTTATCTATCTCTCTATTAAGAAATAAATCAATAATTTTGTTATCTTAAGGGATCCAATCTAGATTGAGTACCCTAGTCAAGATAGATTTGCCTCTCAGAGTTCTAGGCTCTCCATCTAGATGTCCTTGCTCTATATCAACCATTTCCATTTCAAGGATCATTACTCAAAATTCATTGATCCTATCAGGGTCATTGGTGATTATGTACATTGTTCCCTTCTTGTTGATATATGCATCTCATTTAAATTTAACTAATGTATGCTCTAACTCAATGAGTTGATTACGGTTTTTCAGTTGGATGACATAGCTTCTCAAACCGTCCTCATAAATGCAAGCACCTAATTGGTTGGTTTAGATCTAGATGAGTTTTGTATGGTCCCTCTAGCACCTATCCACGGAGATGTGAGGAGCATATGAAGATCATGAGCAATTGTGGTGAGCAAATGTGAGTGCCAAGCACATATGTGCATGCACACATGTTGATATATTTAGGTAGGGATGTGTGTGAACACACTAGGACCGTCGGGGCATTTTTTTCCCTCTTTAGGAGGTTTTTTTCCCATGGCTTGTATATATGCCTATAGCCCTAATGGGTTACTTATGCTTGTACATTCTAGTGGGAATAGATTCTGTATTGTGTTCTTGTGCTCCAAGCTTCTTCTTCATCCTTTTGCAATTTGCATGTGTTGCAGAGCGAAGAAGAGCAAAAGGCAGAGAAAAAGATGGGCCCCAAAATTTTTGCGATTTGGACACTTTATTTTTGTATCATAATCATTTTGTAATATATTTTCCGATGTGAATGCACTAGAGGAGTCCTCTAGATGCATCACCACAGAAGATTAGTAGCTTACCCATGTAAATTAGTAGGAAATTAGCCTTTTAGTGAATAAAGTGCCGGTCTCTTGTGTGAAAGGACCATTTTTAAGGCACATGTATATAAATCAATTTGTGACTCTTTGTAAAGACTTTTGGCCATTGTGAGAATCAAGAGCATAGAATTTCGAATTTGTGTCTTCTTCTCTCTGTATCTTTTTCTTTGTGAGCTTGTATGCATGTGTGTTGCTTGAAAAGAGTGTTAGGAAGTGTTTTCTATCCATGAAAGTGTTTGTTTGCTGTAGTTAAGGTGTGTGCTGAAGTGTAGGAAGGTCATTCCTACGAATCAGTATTTTGCTCATACCGTAAAGTAGAAGCGTTATAATTGAGTGAAAATACCACCATTGGATGCGTCTCCTCGAGCGCTTTGAATCGCATATGCTATTTGCTATATTCGGAGTTTGAACCTAAGAGAAAAGCTCAATTTACTGTTGGCTGCTGCTACAAGTATCGTGACACCATGACTGACAGTTGAAGCTTGTTTGGATTAGTCTTTGCCTTGTTTACACTCTTTGGAAAGCTCATGTGCGTTGATCCTCATTTGAATGCATGTCTTCATACACTCGGCTAGGTTTTGATACTCTTTGGATTGATAAATAAAGCGTGAATCCCCACTATATGCACTTGAGGGGGATCGAGGTATAGTCTCTTTCTCCACAAGTCCTTAGGTTTGTCCTTAGGTACACACGTTTTTGGTGCTGTTGCCAGGGAGTGTCGAATCAAACCGAGGCATTCGTGTGATGGTAAGTAGCTCTTAGCATTGAAGCGAGTAGAGGAGTTGTGAATTTCTCTTCTTTGGTAAGTCACATTCATCCGCACTTACTACTTCTCACTCTTGAAGTGTGTGTAGTGAGTTGTTAGTTTAGGGAAGTGAGTGGAGAGAGTAGAGTAGTTAGGAAGTTAGAGTAGCTTTTCACTTTAGTCTTGTTGGTCTTTGTAGTTAGGAGGTATTTTCAAAGAAAGGTATAAAACCCAAAAAATTGTCTTTTTCCAAGTCACTTGTTTTTTTGAGCAAGTATCGTGAGAGTCATTAGTCGGGTATCGCGTTCTGACAACAAGGAGACTGGGGGCAGCACAGGGCAAATAGGAGTGTTGGGCGAGTTGGAAAAAAAGCTTCCAAGGTGAGCACACTGATCCTTTGTGCATAACACCCCTTCAAATCAAGTTTTCTAGTAAAACAATATGCGACAAGTATCGTAGGGGTCTTTTAGGGTTAAGAAAGTTTATTTTTGGTGATACAGATGGTGAGGAGAGGGTAGATGAGCTTTAGAACCACTTGTATGCATTTAAAATCCAAAAACGCCATTCAAAAAATTGAAAAAGTGTCAAGTATCGTGTTCTCCCACGGCTGAGGTATCGCAATACCTGAGTATCGTGATCTCCTGTGGTCGAGTATCGCGATACCTGGCCTTGCTGAGTATCGTGTATCGTGGAACTCTTTTCACAATACCTGTCAAGTATCGGGTATCGTTGGATTGGGTCTGGCGATACTTGTCACGTATCGTGTATCGTTGAGAAGTCCTCATGATACTCGTCCGATATCGCATATCATGTATCATGAAATTCAAATTGCGATACTTGCTGGATATCATGTATCGCAGAGGTAGCATTCCCGATACCTGACAAATATCGAGTATCGTCCGGAATTTTCTTGCGATACTTGTGGTCTATCGAGTATCGTGGAAATTTTTTGGTATCGTGTATCGCATATCACAGATTTCTGATCGCAATACCTGTGAAGTATCGAGTATCGAGATTGGCACGCGATATTGGGCAAATATCATATATCTTGTTTCTTTAAGTATCGTGTATCGTTCCCAGTCAAGTGGTCGAATATCATGTATCGTCTTGTTCAAATATCAAGTATCGTGGTAGGCCCAACATGTCAACTATCGAGTATCGTGGTACCTTTCTAGTGTGTCAGATATCGAGTATCATGACAGACTCTTTTTGGGGTGAAATATCGTGTATCGTGGACATTTTTGGGTCAAGTATCATGAGTTGTGGATTCACTATTAGTCTTATTCCAACCAAAATTTTATCTAGAATTCAGACCCTCAATAAAGAACTCTAGGAGCTGGAGGTTGGCTAAGGTTGATCAGAGCTTCTAAGTGAATGAACCTAAGGTTTGGCAGAACCCTAGGAAGCCGAAGAAGTGTGATTTCCTCTGTAGGAAGTGTAGCCGAACCAAGTAGCCGTTCCCAGTACTCTGAAACCTCTAGTGAGTCAGAGGAAGAAATTCCCATGGCTTCAGAGGACATGCAAAATACAGTGCCAATGATTGGCATGATGTCAATTATTGAGGGAGAATATCGGACATCCTTAGAATATGTGAACACTAACCAACATGGGATACCTATCTATCTAGATGGTCTAAACCGATCCGTGGCCAGACTAAGGAAAGCTTCAGATGCTTACATAGTACCTAGGCCAGCAGTTAAGTATGGAGGGTTCTATATGGACAAAAGAGATATTCAGTATCGAGTTACAGAACATCCTGAAAGCATCAATGAACAAGGGGAAGAAGACAATAAACACAACCCTAATGAAGAGGGATATTAAGAGCAGGTGACCGCCCCTAGAGGGAGATCTACTGTTGTTAGGGTTTGGAGAGGAGACCTAGTTCCCTAAGATGACTCCCTAATGGATGTGTATTTGATCAATGGAATGGAGCATCTCTTCAGAGCCCACTCTTCATTATGGGAAGTAGCCCCTAACCCAATTACTGTCTACGAGCTAGAAGATCCAGAACTCCCCTCCATTATCACATATTTGGACAAAAACCAAAGGAGGTACTGGCCTCTAATGGAGTTAGAAAGAGCAGGGTTGAAATATCAGAACATTCTAGTGTTCCCCTCTAGGGATCAAGCCACTACTTCACAAAACCCTCAAGGAATTTTTGAGGATAATTCATATCAACAGTCTGGACAAACACAACAAACACAAATCCCGGATAGACCCCATGTGCAGTTTGCTATGCCTGCAAATAACCCTAACTATCGGCCTCAGCCACCTGTTGACCCAAGGAATGGAATTCCTACCCTAGTCAGACCACCTGTAGTAAGAGGACCTAGCATACCGATAGGAAGAACACTTTTCCCTGTGATGCCTAGACCACCTGAGGTAGGAAGAAGATTAAGTCCCATTCAAGTCACCAAATGCATGAGAAACCACTATGATGGATCTAGTGAACCTTACAATCATATAGCTGAATTCAAGCAAGTTATCAGAGCCGAACAAGTGGAAGATTTCTTAATCCAATATGAATCCTTTGGTCTAACATTGACAGACACAGCTTTAGCGTGGTTCCAGCCATTAGATCCTAATAATTTTCAAAACATGGAATAAGTATATCAAGAAATGATTGAGGAATTCATTAAATCTGGGATTAAAAACAACTCTTCCTCATTGATCCATAGTTTTAAGCAAGCTCCTACAGAGTCAGTGAGATTGGCTGCAAGAAGATTCAAACAATATGTGGATAGATGCCCTGTTGAAGAGAGATCCACTCAAAACAAGATGGTGTCATTGTTTTTGGAAGGGTTAGTGAATGGATCATTAAGATCTCTGGTATATGTGAAAAGAGTTCAAACCTTTCAAGAATGTATGAAAGAATGTAGTGACCTGGAGGACAACCTAGCAAAAAATCTGAAAATACCTCAAGGTAGCATAAAAAGTGAAGATTCCGTCAGCAACACATGAAACCCTAAGAATAATGTGGAGGAAATAGCCGATTTAGTAGCAAAGAAATTGAATGTTCAAGGACAGAGGAACTATCCCAACAACCCAATGAGAGTGCCCATGCTTAGAAGATGTATGCATTGTGGAGGAGATCATCCCTCTTATATGTGCACTAGGGGAGTAGTCCCACCACTTGCTTATGCTTACAATAAACCACCTATTCAGGGCCCTCTACAATATTGCAGCATAGAACAAAAGTACACAAATCACAACACAAAAAACTATCCTTACAATAGGCAATCAAGACTGGTACAACCTGTCATGAGACCTTATGGATACCCTCAGAGAGATCAAAGAGGAGAAGCCTTTAGATATCCCACATATCAGCAGTAGGGACCAGTACCACGACCGTATGCTTATCAAGGGTACACTCAACCACAACCGGTGTTAGGACAACAACCGGCCCACCCTCAAAATGTTGTCTCAGTGAAAGTAGCTCAACAGGAAGAGAACCCTGAGAGAGCAATAGTTCCAGCCACACCTTTGACTATTAACGAATCATATGATCCATCTTATGACCATAGTCAAGGAGATTATTCCACTTATGAGAGCTCTATGATAGAATATGAACAAATGTACGAACCCTGTGTATATGGCATGGAAGCACCAGGTAATTCTTACCGGTATGAGCAGGACTATGTGTCATTGATGTACACAGCTCCCAGAGCAACCATACCCCCCGACCTATGAACAGACCGCCTGTACCTAGAGGACCATGTTATAGATGTGGAGGTGATCACTATATCAGAGAATGCACACTACCAAACCCACTACCACCACAATGAGTTTGGGAAGGATACTGTAGTGATTGTGGTAAAGAATACCTGTTTAGAGATTGCCCCAAAAACCCCAACAAAGTCAACTCTAACATGCAAATCAATGTGATAGAAGTAATAGAGTCATCAAGGAGTGATAAGGAGTACACTGTGCCCCTAAAAGCAATAACAAGAGCCAAAGCTAGAGAGACACCAGAAAAAACTGGGGAGAATGACCAAAGTGGCAGAGAGGTGAATACACCCACACCTCAAAGGGTTGAAGACTCGAAAGAACCTGAAAAAAGTAGCACAAGTAAACGAACACAGAGATGGAAGAATTGTAGAGACAGGATAAAGGAAAAGAAACTACAACAACAGATGGAGAAAAAAAAATGAACAAGATCAAAAGGAAAAACAGGAAGTGGAAGTAGAAATTTGGAAAGGAAAGTCTAAAAAAGAAGAGGTAGGATCGGTTTTAGCAGATCCCATGCCAGAAGAGTTAGCCATGTGGATTCAGGCATACCAGGCACGAATCAGAGTAGGACCAACCTTTGAACAACACGAAAAAGAATACCCTAGAGGCGAATTAGAGAAAGAAAGGTTGGAGATATGCAAAAAGTTAATTGAAGTAGCTCAACAGACCCTAGAAAAACCTGTTCTTCGACTACCCAATTCACGAATTCCCGAAAAAGAATTCCAAGAGTGTGTCATCCCTAATGATCCTGAGAAAGGAAAAGAAGGTGAGACACGTAATGAAAATCAATTGGAGGATAAAAGGGAAGGATCCATTGTCCATGAAGTAGATGGAGAATGGCCTAAAGATTTGTGGGCAAGAGTCCAAGAAGATAGATGGAAGAAAGTGGAAGGAATTGAGCCACCCTTCGATGAGCTAGAAGCAGAAGGTGAACTGGAAGACTCAATACCTGAACTGAATTCAGAAGGATTAGTACAATTTGACAAGAGCGACGAGGAGAATGACAGTGTGAAGGTTTTGCCAAATTACACCGAAGAATACAAACATAATTCAAAATTGTATTGCATTCCCTCAATAAGAAAGAAAGAGCAGAACCCCTCAATCCAAACATTAGACATCATACAACACCTTAGAAAGGTAAAAATCCCTTGCACTCTGACATTGGAAGAACTTTTGAAGGTCAAACCACATTTGAAGGAGAAATTAACCAGCCAACTGGAGATCAAGTCAGAAGAGAAGGAGATGCCTAATGAGGTAACCACAGTAAAAATTCCAGTCGATAAGGTTGGAGATTTCAGCGAGGGAGATGAAGGAAACACATGCCTTCCAATTACTTATAGGGGTTACACCACTAAAGCTATCTTAGGAGTAGGAATCGCTACTAAGGAAATATGGGAGAAATGGGGAAAACCAGCCTTAAGACCAATGCGCATGAAGATACAAATGGCAGACGGACACACTGAACGACCCTTGGGATTACTAGAAAAAGTAAGTTTCACCACTTGTGGAGTTGAATTCGAGCACACCTTAGCGATATGTCAATTTGAAAGGGCTAGCAATTATGAAATGATAATTGGAAGACTCTTCATGAGACAATTAAAGGTAGTGCAAGATTGGGGAAAAGGCGCAGTATACTTACAACATGAAGGAACCATGACAAGAATAAATCTCCACACATACACATATCAAGATGTTCCTCCCTTGCAATGGATTCAGATTCACAAGGAGGAAGACGAGCAGTCGATTCACAGTCTAGGTTCAAGCGACCAATCTTGGATGAATGAAGACACTCATCTATGGATATGCCAAACTGCGAAAAAGGAAGAGGATAGGAGGAAAGGATGGCAGCAAAGGCAAGGAGTTGCGAGGTCTATACAAGATCTAGCTTACATGCCTCAAATATTCCTAGATGAAGAATTCGAACCTCATTGTTGGATGGAGATTTTAGCTACTCTAGATGTGTGTGTAAACGAAGAAGTGATAACCATGAATGAGCATTGACGAGGAAGGATATGACGTTAGCCTATATGTGGTAGTTCTTCAAGAGGCTGAAGAAGGAGAAGTAATTGAAAAGGAATGGAAAGAGGATTATGAGGGCATTGAAATGGAGCAAGAGCAAATGGAAACAAAAAGTGAAAATCAAGGAGTAAGTGTCATAGTTAATGAAATAAATCAAGAAAGGACACAGGAAGAAGAGCTTGGATTAGATAAAGAAAAATATGATGAAGAAAACAAGCCTCAAGATCATCTCAAAGTGCCCGCTCACTTCAAAAAATACGAAGTAGAAGAGAGGAAAATTGCTATTCAAATGCCAAAACGAGAAGCACAGCCAGGAATAGCATATGACAACAAAGAAGAAACCAAGAAAATTGTAGTAGCCTTAGAGGAAGGAGAAGAACGATGTACTTTTATAGGTCAAGATGTCTCATTGGAAGAAGAGCAATAGTTAATACGACTCATAAGGGAATATAGGGATGTCTTTGCTTGGACATATAAGGATTTGAAAGGAGTAGATCCTTCTATTTGTGCCCATAGAATCCCTATGACATCTGAAGCTAAACCTTCCAAACAAAGACCGTACACATATAACGATGTATACTCAGCAAAAATTAAGGAAGAGATAGATAAGTTGCTAGATGCTGGGTTCATTTATGAGATTGAACACACGGAATGGGTGTCACCTTTGGTGGTTGTGCCGGAAAAGAATGGCAAGTTAAGGGTATGCATTAATTTGAAAAAAGTGAATGCCGCCACCATAAGAGATAGTTATCCATTACCCATCACCGATCATCTTTTGGAAAGAGTGGCAGGAAAGGAAGTTTATAGTTTTCTAGACGGTTTTTCAGGGTATAATCAGGTAGCCATTGCTCCTGAGGACAAACATAAAACAACCTTTGCAAGTGAATGAGGAGTATATGCCTTTAGGGTTATGCCTTTTGGTCTAACCAATGCCCCAACCACTTTCCAAAGATTGATGTGCCATGAATTCAAGGAGTTCTTGAGAAAGAGTATGGATGTATACGTGGATGACTTATGCACTTATTCTGCTATACGATTAGAACATATCCCTGAATTAGGAAAGATCTTTGCCAAATGTCGACTATATAGAGTATGCCTCAATCCAGAAAAGTGTGTCTTCATGGTTCGACAAGGAAAGATATTAGGACATATTGTCTCTAAGAATGGAATCTCAACGGATGAAGACAAAATCAAAGTGATTCTCGATTTACCGAGACCAAAGACTGCTAAAGAAGTACAAGCATTTATGGGACATTGCGGATACTACCGAAGATTTATACATATGTATGTCATAATTGCTAGACCTCTTTATGCATTATTGTCTCAGTTTAATTGGACAGAAGAATGTGAAAAGGCCTTTAACGAATTAGTTGATTAAGTTCAGCCCCAATCCTTCGAGTACCTAATTGGAACAAACCATTTCACATTCACGTAGATGCTTCCAAGTTTGCGATTGGTTGCATCCTAGCTCAACCCGCAGATACAGGAAAGTTAGACCACCCTATAGCCTATGCCAGTAGACAATTGAATCAAGTGGAGCGCAATTACACCGCGACCGAGAGAGAAGGCCTAGGGATGGTGTATGCAGTAAAAAAGTTTCGACACTACTTATTGGCAAACAAATTCAAATTCTTCATTGATCATCAAGCTCTACTGTACTTAGTCAATAAGCCTTGTAATACAGAATGACTAGTACGATGGTTTCTATTGTTGATGGAATTTGATTTTGAAGTAGTAGTCAAGAAAGGGAATACCCACATTAGAGCAGATCACTTATCAAGAATGACACATGGAGAACCACCCATAGGAGTATTGGATGATCTACCTGACACGTACCTTTTTAATCTCGAAATATGTCCCCAATGGGCAGAAAAGTTGATTCCTATACTCACATATGGACCTAAACATGGGATCACACCGAATCGAACCCAAGACCTATGGAAGACTAAAAACCTTCATATCATTGCTGGAAGTTTGTATCACCAAGATTCAAGTGGATTACTCATGAGATGCGTAGAAGAAGAGGAACAGGAAATGCGGCTTCAAAAAGCACATGTAAATCAATGGAAAACTCATTTAAATGCAAACGGAACATGGCAAACATTGAAGAGATTAGGCATATATTGGCCAACCATGCAAAGGGATACACATAACTATGTATCAACCTGCTCAACTTGTCAAGAACGGAATCCAGAAGAGAACTCTAATCTATACCACTCCCCCATAGCACCAAGATGGAGCATGCCTCTGGTGAAGTTCTTGAAGACCCAAGAATACCCAGAAGGAGCCACTCTGGCAAGGAAACATGCATTTGTAGAACAAAGCAAGGACTATGCTCTCGTAGGAAAACAACTCTTTAAGCGAGGAAGAGATAATCATTTACGAATGTGCATTCATGAAGACGAGTATCTTGCTGTTTTAGAAATGGCACATACAAGAGCTGCAGGGAACATTTCTCTGTAGATAAAACTGCAAAAATGATTCTCTTTGCTGGATTGTGGTGGCCAACTCTACATCAAGATGTAGCCACATATGCACAACGATGTGATACTTGTCAACAAACGAAATATCCAATTAGAAGAGATGAAATGCCGCTGAAACCCATGATGAGTGCCACAACTTTTACTAAATGGGGAATAGACTTCATAGCACCTATTAACCCACCAGCTAAAGGACCCCATGCTGAGTACATAATTGTAGCCACAGACTATTTGACCAAATGGGTTGAAGCAAAAGCAACCAAGAAAAATGATGCAAGGACTACGACCAAGTTTCTCTTTGAGAACGTTTTCACTAGATTTGGACTGCTAATAGAAATTGTGAGTGATAGAGGCACACACTTTGTGAATGAAGTGATAGAAGCACTACTGAATGAATTCTTAGTAATTCATAAGAAATCAGCCCCATATCACCCACAAGCCAATGGACAGGCCGAAAGTTCAAATAAAATCTTGTGCACAGTTCTCACTAAAATTGTTAACAATGGAAGATCTGATTGGGATAAACAATTACATCATGCTTTATGGGCATTTTGAGTAGCCTACAAAACCGCTGTGGAGGTGATCGCAATCCGGGTGGATCGGGTCCGGTCGTGGCACACACAGGGTGTATGAAGCTAATGAATGTTGGAAGGTTTAAAGATGTGAAGGTGAAATTAATGTTGAGTATGGAGAAGAGAGAGATGTTGAAATAATTATGGGAATGGGAATGGGAATGTAGGAGTGCAAGTTAGATTTATGAACATGAATGATAAGAATAAAAGAGAACCATACATACAAATGAAATTTGGAAGGAAGAATGGTCCATTGAAGGAGCTTCTTAAACACTTCCTAATTCCAATCCATATGCATAGTCTTCTTTGGATGATATGTATGCATGACGAGAATAGATGGAATCCTTTCACATAAATCAGTTTCGAAAGGAAGAATGGTCCAATATTGGAGCTTCTTATACACTTTCAGAAACTAATAAATATGGATGGATTTGTATGGATTATATGCATGCAAGTGAATTATGATGATGGATTTTACTCACAAGCTCAAAGAAACATCCTCACTGGTTCAACGCAATACTGCGGAGCCTTCTCACACATAGAAGAAATAGAAGACATGTAAAAATACTTAAGAGACTGAGAGAGGAGACAAGAGACAAGTGACAAGTGACATGAATTAAAAGGATTTGAATTAAGTTACATGTAAAATATCGTCGTGGTACGTCATGCTAAGCAGTCTACTGATCAAAGGTGGTTCCGACCCTCAAACCATGACAGTTCAACCGAATGTCACACGTAAGAAGGTGAGTTCCACTCCAGTGACCCTATGTCTATCTAGGCTCGTAACATCTAACTAAAGAAGTCTAAGACTCATTAAAATCAGCTCTAACTCACTCACACGCTCCACCGAGGATGAGTCAAGATAGAGATGCTGGTTTCAAGAGCCTATCCTAGATTGGAGTTCTAACTTAAATTTGAAACTAGGTTCTATACTCATACTAGCTCACGTTGGATCCTCACTCGCTCAACCGAGGGTGATCGTCTCAAGGAAACCGTAAGCTAGCATGAGCCCTATGGATGCCTAACAATGATGCTCTAGGAGTTTGGAGGGGGGTTTATATAGTTTTTTGAATGAATTTGGGCCCTTGGATCTAGAGAAATCAACTCTCAACTCTAGGATCACTACTTTTGATTACAACCATTTGATTAATCAAATCAATGGCTTGGAATTGTTCTTTCTATCAAATCTAGTGTAAAGGAGTGAAATTTAGGCGCCCTCATTCTCCACCATTGGATCTGGGGATGATCTAGACCGTCGGATCAGTGCTGACATCAATTCGGATAAGATAAGCCACTATTTTTGGAGAAATGCTGCATTATTGATCTTTGATTGTAAAAAAGGTCTTCTTTTATGGAAAAAATTCCTGGATCCTCCTTCCTTTATGCTTTAGTGCATCTCCACCCTTGAATATGAACTCATCTTGACCGTACAACATGGTTCAATCATATTTTGACATGTGGCAGACATTCAAGCCTTCAATTTTCTTATTCTAGAAAACTGCGGTGACCTTGAAAACTGGACTTTGTGCTCTTTGACCCTCCAAAAAGTCTTTGATGAAGATGAAACATTATAGGACTATGTTTCCAAAGATCTCCTTCAGGAATATGCTGAAAAAACTCCCATCTGAATCTAACTTGTACAAGTTTGACTACATTTGGAAGCTTGCAAGGTGGCATTAAGGTGTCTAGGAAGCTCGGATAGCCTTGAAACTTTATACAAATATGTAGCCACATATGGTCTTTATACATGCCAAACCATATGGCTAACATAAATTCCTATACAAGAATTTGTAGGGTCAAACTAGAAAAAATACATTTTTACAAAATGAACATAGCATATCAATGTGCTACCAAATCCATTTTCTGCTGAAATTTGGGCTATAGACTGCCTTTGACAATCTTTACAAGTATATGGATTTTCATCTAATTTGGTGACAATGAAATTTTTGCCCTAATTTCCCAACTTTGACCAGCTTTGACCAACTTTGACCGCTACCATGGACTTTCTTGATTTCTTTGAAACTTTGTATGTGACCTTCCTTTGACATCCTTGATGCATCCTGGACTTCTCGGGGAATTCTGGCTACCTTCACCAAATATGTTTTTTTTGTAGGCCTTCACAAGTGAGAGAGGAGAGAAAATCTCGACGACATTCGCCCCCACTAAACCCTGCGATTCCTCCGGAAGCGCCACTCTAGCATCTGTGAAAAACAAAATGTTCTAGGCATCAAATTCTTTTATAGGCAACATAAGAAACATGGAAGGAAAATTGATTATATGCATGAATAAGTAGGTAACGTGACATGAAGCAAAATTTGCATGAAAGAAATAATTGAAACAGGAAACATGAATATGCATGAACAAATAGGCAACATATATGCAAATGAACAAGCAACATTGGCAACAAGAAAGAAAAAAAACAAGCATCAATATGAAGTGGAAGTGGTTGTATTGAGTCGTTTTAAGCATCAGTTCCTCTCATCTTGAAGAAAATTTTGTACCTTTTTCATAAAGCAATCTACCTTAAATATGATTATAAACAAAGATTTAGGATTTTCAAGAGACATCTTTCATCTTTAGCTTATTTTAGATCAACTCCTTTCCTACATAAATATGAATATGCTCTTTCTCTAATAACATGCAAGGAAATCTAACTAAACTCCACTAATGCATAAATCTACCTATATAGCCCATGATTTATTCTACTATGCCTCTTTATCCTCCTTTGGCTTGCTCTTTTTTTTTTTTTTTTTTGATGATGATGATGATTCGGCAACTTTATGGTTACGATCACTTTTTTGGGGTGGAAGAAAGTGTAAACTTCTTGGTAACATGTAGCTTTTTTTTTTTTTTTTTTTGACGAGGAAAAATTAAACCCCGATACACGGTACAACCATTTTTGATGACGGAGAACAGTCGTTTAAACTCCGATACAAGTGCTGTGAGATGGACTAAGGATGTAGAAACATGCAATAGCAGGAGCTAGGATTTCAACAATTATGCTTTCGATACTGGATACATATGCATGTTTATATATGAAAGTCATGTCACCAAAATAAACCTCCAAATCTACATGCCCTATCTTTCCACAATCCTAGATTATAATCAATTTCTTAGTAGATAAGTTACTACTTAAGATACAATTTTACACAAGTAGAGAAATCATCATTTGCCTTTTTTTGACTCAAGTGATGTGGATATGCAATGCAATGCAAAGACTGAAAAAAACATGCATGAAACAAGCATGGAAAAAAAAATAAAAAATAGAATGAACTTGAAAAAAAACAAAGCAACATGAACTTGAAAAATTAATGATATTTTTATATGTTTTTTTTATTTTTTTTCCTTTTTTTATTTATATTTTTATATTTTATAGCATGGATACTCCTGTTTATGAATCGGCCTCATTGTTGTCATCTTCTTCAATGTCCTCATCCAAAATGTACTCGTCATTATCACGTTTTTTGAATAGCTTTATCCTTTTACCTGCAATCAAAGTTTTTGGTGCAACACCATTTAATTCACAAAGAGCATACGTACCATTGTTGTTGACTTTTGATACTATGTATGGCCCAAACCACCGTTGAGTGAGCTTTTTGCGTGCATCATATTGAGAGTCGAATGTACTATCATAAATGAGCACCCAATCTCCTACTTCAATTGGCTTAGGACGCAATCGATGAGTTTTATCAAAATAATGCTTGTTCTTCATTCTAGATTCTCTTAATTTTTCAACAGCATCATCAAGTCTTAATTTACCTTGTTCTAATTGTTTAATACGCAAACTCAAAAAATCATCAGTACACATGGTTTCAGACCAAGGCAAATTTGACCATGCAGAAATATGAGACTGAATTGGAAACAATGGTTTTTGACAGTACATGAGTTCAGAAGGCATATATCCAGTAGTACGTGTGCATGTCATTCTATCTGCCCAAAGTGCAAAAGGTAAGAATTTAGGCCATTGTTTGATGTTACCATTACATGCTTTAGATATGGCTTTCAAAATAGGTGGATGCCCTCTCTCTATTTTACCATTGGCCTCCGGGTTATATGCAGTAGTGAGAGACAAACGAATACCGTGACGCTCAAAGAACTCTTTAGCTTCTCTCGCATTTAACTCTCCACGATCGGCAACTACTTTCTCTATGTACCCAAAGCGACTTATGACATCTTCAAGCAAGAATTTGCAAACATTGTAAGTGGTCTTAGATCGTAGTGCACGTCCCTCTACATGATTAGTTAAGTCTTCTCTTGCAAGTACAATGTAACGCATTTTGTCGATACCTTTAGGCATAGTTACAAGATCTACTACCCACTTGTAGTGAATACAAGGTGGATAAGTAGGATGCAACGGATCTCTATGTTTGACTGATGAATGAAGTTGACAAGTAGAACATGTAGAAACATAGCTACTAATGTCAACATACATCCTAGGCCAATAATAGGTACTTCTAATTTTTTCATATGTTCCAAAAAAACCTTTATGACCGGCCCATAATGTCTCATGCATTTCCTTCATTACTTGCAATTGAAGACCTCGTTTTCCTAGGACTCGTTGTGGATTCTTAACCTTACCCTTAGCATGTCTCCAAAGATAACCATTACTTAGGAAAAAGTTATAAGCTCATTTCCTAATGTTACGGAATCTATTCGTAGTCCAGTTAGGTAATGGTTGTAGTGTACTCAGATACTTTCCTATGTCTCTCCATTCATTTTCGTACTCAGACTCATGAAATTGCTCATACTCATATATATATGGAACATAGTCAATTAAGTTCACATTCTTTATTAGATCACTTTCAAGATCATCATCAAATCTAGCTCTCGATAACATATCAGCAACTGAGTTTGACTTACCTGAAATATGAACTAACTCAGGATTTATGAACTTAATATATGAGATCCATCTAAGCATGGCTATATCAGGAGATGAACAATTGGCTATCATTCCAATGAGAGGCAAACAATCAGTCTCAACTTTGACATTTGCACCAATGAAATATTCTTTGTCTGTTTTCAAAGCTGTTACCATACCCCATAGTTCTCGTTTGATTTGTGGATATTTTCGTTGTGTTTCATGTAGAATTTTGGCACCAAACCTAATTGCATATCTATTCCCTTCACTATCATCTTGACTTATGACCCAACCTATACCAATAGGACTAGTATCAACAGTCAATATAATAGGTTTGTTAGCAGAATAGTCTACACGCTTAAGGATGGGAGCTTTAAGCAATAATTTCTTCAATTTACGCATAGCTTGAGTGTGTTTGTCAGTCCAAATAAATTTTCGTTTCTTCCTCAACAAGTCATAAAGACAATCAGCAACATGAGCAAAGTGAGGGATCCAAATAACATAAAAGATGCAAGCACCAAGAAATCTACGTACCTCACTCACGTTGTTACATGTTTCAGAAATCTTGCTAATGACATCAACTTTTTGTGGGTATGGCTTTCGACCATAATGGCCACATAAATGTCCAACAATAAGTACCTCATTGACACCAAAAACAGATTTCTCTATGGAAAATGTGAGACCTACCTCTTCAAATCGTTGAAATATTCTTTCACAATCAGAGATATGGTCAAGAACAAATTTACGACATCCCGATGAATCTAAAGTAATGTCCTTTACACGTTCCTCACTCCCTTTAATTGGAATATCATCAATGAATGGCATAGTTATATGAGGGATAAAGTCATGTAAGACCATATTCATAGCACTCATCATATGAGCCACAGAATTAGTCGCTCCTTGAGGTAAAGTACACATTCGCACTAAGCCTAAAGGAGTTTTCATTGTGGTTATGTCACGACTATCAATTGCTAATTGGAATTGGTCATATCCCGAATATAAATCACCCATTGAATAGATAGAATGTCCTGAAAATGATTCGGCAAACTCATCTACAATGGGTCCTGTTCCTACATTCCTTATAGTGACTTTATTGACAGGTTGGAGATCTTGAATAAAACGTAGTTTCCCATTCTTTTTAGGCACAGTGAACCATCTGTTTGAGTAAGGTGCAAAAGATGGCTCTAAAATTCTCATGTTTATCTTCTCCTTAAGTAGTTTCATTAGCTCAGGTAAGTGAGCCTTTGGAACTGGTATAGGGCGAAGATTCCATGGAATATGTGGAATAGTAAAGATTATCATGGGTGCAACTAGCTTAGGATCTACACAACCAATATCATGAGGATACATAGTAAAGGCTTTTCCATGGCTCCGTATAACTCTCTCAAATTTATCTCTCTCTGCTGGCAAAAGAAAGTCATCATCTCTACCAATTTTCACCTGTTTGATTGTCTCATCCGTGAATGTATGTCCTATGTTTTTCTTATCCCGAAGAATTGGATCATTTTTCACATCAATAATTTTTTCATTACTTCCTTGAGGTAATGGTTGAGCTATGGGTTTGATTTTTTTGTCTACAGTTTTGTACTTTGTTTCAACTAAGGCATCATGTGTTTGGTTAAATTTTGAGCACTTGTCAACATTGAGAGCATACTCTTGGATTAGAGCATACTCATCAAGGGAAGAAATAAGAATAATATGGGAATTAGAATTTTGTTGAAGACATAACTCTAACTCCTCAAGAGTAGAGAAACAATGAGATGTCTCAATCACATGCTCAATGTTCTCATCATGTTCCATGATTTTGTTGTTTTTATAATTTTTTTGGCTTTTTTGGATAAAAGACTTGGACAATTGACTCTTATGAAGAAAATCTAATCTAGAATGTGGAAAACAAAGTGACAAACTATTGTACATGTTGGTTGGATGCGAGATGTCAAACCAATATCCACTGTTGTCCCGCTCAACAATGGATTCTATCCGAAATTTTGATCATATGTAGCTCCAAACATGAATCGAGGTGCACAATCACTACAAGCATGCTCGTGACCCTGAGTCACAATAGGTTTCTTTCTAATTGACAATCGATTCCTAGGATGATTCACTCCTACTGTCATGACTTGAAGTGATTGCATTCCATCCTTAGACTTGAATCTAGCATAGGTAGACCCATCATCCATGGCTTTAGTTTCCATACGACTCTCACAAATAAAGGGTTGACCTAAGAGAACTTCATAGGAGCAATTATCTTGAATAAAAAAGTGAAATTCTTCTGTGATTCCTCCTATGGATATGGGCACACTAGCACAAGCTCCGTACAGGGTACCTACACCATTATCTGCAGTTCTCATACGCCATCCACAATCTTTATCTATGGGCCATCGAAACTTATCATAGACTTCTCTTGAAATCACATTGATTTCAGAGCCGGAATCTACTAATGCATTTACAGTGATAGTGTTCTTATCATTTCCTATTTTAACATGCATCTCTGATGTACCTCTAGACCAAAATGTTCTTTTAAAGTGACTTTCAGGATTGTTTTCATGATTTTCATGGTCAGGTTGAATAGGTCCTAAGAAATTTTTATTAACATTTACTTCATCATCATCAAAGTCCTCTTCATCAGATTCATCAAAGTTTAAGGCTTCATTCATAGCTTGATCTTGATCTAGAGAATCTTGCATCTCAATATCTAGATTAAGCGGAAACCTCTTCCTTTTAATTAGGCCGATAAAGTTATCTTTAAAAACAGGCTTTGCAATAGAGAAAACTTGTTCTAAAGACATAGTCACTTGACTCTTAAGCAAAATGTCATCTGAAATCTCCATAGGATCTATTTTTCTCTCAATTTCTGAAATCAAGATGGCTTTAGGTTTTCTCTTTGGTTTCTTTTGTTTTTGCTCAGGGTCTTGTTTTTGTTCATGTTCTCGTGTTTGGTCTTCAGTTTGTTTTGATTGTTCTTGTTTATCTAAAGGCTTTGGTTCTGTTTTTCTTTGCTTTGTCTTCTTCCCTTTTTGTTTCTCCTCTTGTTTTTGTTCATTGGGTTCTGATTCTTGTTTTTTATCTTGGGATTGTGATGTTTCTCCTTGCTCTATGATTGTTTCTATTCCCTCTGAGGTTTGTTTTCGAGTCACTCTTCTTTCACTAGGCTCAGCTTCATCTCTTTTTCGTTTTTCTTCTACATTGGATATGTGAGAAATAAGAGATTGATCTTCTATCGGTGACTCCCAAGCCGTTATTCTCCTAATCTCATCCCGTGCTCTTACTAAAGCCTCTATGGAAAAATCACCTTCCTTTGTTGTGGGTTTACTTGATTCTACTTGTTGTTCATCAAGAGCTTCTAGTTTCACTCCTCTAGTTCCTACGTCCATTATGGTTATATTTTCATAATGTTTTTTCATTCCTCCCTTACCATAATTTCCTTGCAAAGGTAGCCTAGATCGATAGTCACAGATTTTCTTGCCTATGTCTATTACTAGTCGTTGCTCCTTAGCAGCCTTCAATAATTCACAATCTCTCAAAAAGTGCTCTAACGAATCACACCAAGGACACCTACGAGGGCCACGCACAAAACCATTTTGATTTTGAGGATCTTGATTAACTTGTGGTGGGAAATTTTGAAATTGAGGATTTTGTTGATAAGGTATTGCTTGAACATGATAATTAGGATTTTGAAAATGCAATTGATGTATTTGAGGAGCTTGGGGAGCAACATGTGGTACTTGAGGTGCAAGAGGAGCTTCCATATTATACGGTTGATGATTTTGAAAATTTTGATTTTGAGGATTTTGAAAAGCTATTTGAGAAGCTTGAGGATACATGTTTTGATACATTTGAGGATTTTGCACATGAGGATGAGGATTTTGCATTGAACGATTATGCATTGGAGGAACTTGATATGCTTGAGTAGGAGCTATTTGTGGATTTTGATTGGTAGCTATAACATGTTGATTAGGCTCTTGAAAAGTCATTGGGTTCATTTGATTTTGGAAAGTTTTGGTGTAATTAGATTGTAAAGCATCTATAGTCTTGGCCAAATTGGATTGTGTAGCAATAAGACTTTCCATTTGCTTAGTTAGAATATCCACTTGAGATTGTTCAACTACACTTTTATTTGGCTCTACTTTAAAACCTTGAGTAGGCTCCATCATTTGAGGAATAGGAGTAGAGTCAAAAAGCATAGCATGGGATTGTTCTCTAAATTGCTCCTTAATTTGTGGAAGGCTAGCTTGAGGAAGACTAGTTTGCTCATAAAGCATGGATTGTCTTTGATGTCTATGGGCTACAGCCTCTACTACTTTACGCACTTTTTGCCAATTGTCAGTAAGACCATAGCGCTTATCTGGTTCTTCTAATCGCCGTTCAACTTCCCTACGAGTTTCAGGATGAAGAAGCTTAAGAAAATTGATCACAAGATCAGGTTCCAAAGTTATCTTATCCTCATCAGGAAGTTGTTCATAGCGTCTAATATACTCATTTTGTAAGTGAGTAATAGAGCTACTAGGCTTTGGAGAATTGACCCATCGTAAGAATCCATCTCGATTATGTTGGCTATAATCTTCAAGATAGAATTCTTTGAGCATCTCCTTTCTAAAATCACTCCAAGGAAGACTATCATATTGAGTGACACGGTTTATGATAGAGCTATCAACAATTCGTTCAAAGAATGATATCAAAAGATCTTCGGGAAGACCAAAAACCATAGCTTGCTCTTCAAACAAATCTAAGTAGCTTGTTATGTTGATGCCATTGAATTTTCCCTTCTCTCTCAACATAGAAGAGACTATTCTTTGGCCTTGTTTCTCAACAATAAGGGATTTGAATCCTTCCTCCATCTTATGTGAATAAGCAAGTGATGCACGATGCTCTAGATCTCTCACAAATGCGTTTACTTCACGACGAAGATGTGCCCGATATTGTGAGAAATCCAGTGTAACACTCAAGAATGGTGATAATGATATGATGAGGATGAAAAATATGAAACAAAGGATATGGATCACAACCTTCCAACAAGATCAGAAGCAAATGCCACGAAGCGTTTCACGTCGGGTTCAAATGTGGAGGTGATCGCAATCCGGGTGGATCGGGTCCGGTCGTGGCACACACAGGGTGTATGAAGCTAATGAATGTTGGAAGGTTTAAAGATGTGAAGGTGAAATTAATGTTGAGTATGGAGAAGAGAGAGATGTTGAAATAATTATGGGAATGGGAATGTAGGAGTGCAAGTTAGATTTATGAACATGAATGATAAGAATGAAAGAGAACCATACATACAAATGAAATTTGGAAGGAAGAATGGTCCATTGAAGGAGCTTCTTAAACACTTCCTAATTCCAATCCATATGCATAGTCTTCTTTGGATGATATGTATGCATGACGAGAATAGATGGAATCCTTTCACATAAATCAGTTTCGAAAGGAAGAATGGTCCAATATTGGAGCTTCTTATACACTTTCAGAAACTAATAAATATGTATGGATTATATGCATGCAAGTGAATTATGATGATGGATTTTACTCACAAGCTCAAAGAAACATCCTCACTGGTTCAACGCAATACTGCGGAGCCTTCTCACACATAGAAGAAATAGAAGACATGTAAAAATACTTAAGAGACGGAGAGAGGAGACAAGAGACAAGTGACAAGTGACATGAATTAAAAGGATTTGAATTAAGTTACATGTAAAATATCGTCGTGGTACGTCATGCTAAGCAGTCTACTGATCAAAGGTGGTTCCGACCCTCAAACCATGACAGTTCAACCGAATGTCATACGTAAGAAGGTGAGTTCCACTCCAGTGACCCTATGTCTATCTAGGCTCGTAACGTCTAACTAAAGAAGTCTAAGACTCATTAAAATCAGCTCTAACTCACTCACACGCTCCACCGAGGGTGAGTCAAGATAGAGATGCTGGTTTCAAGAGCCTATCCTAGATTGGAGTTCTAACTTAAATTTGAAACTAGGTTCTATACTCATACTAGCTCACCTTGGATCCTCACTCACTCAACCGAGGGTGATCGTCTCAAGGAAACCGTGAGCTAGCATGAGCCTATGGATGCCTAACAATGATGCTCTAGGAGTTTGGAGGGGGGTTTATATAGTTTTTTGAATGAATTTGGGCCCTTGGATCTAGAGAAATCAACTCTCAACTCTAGGATCACTACTTTTGATTACAACCATTTGATTAATCAAATCAATGGCTTGGAATTGTTCTTTCTATCAAATCTAGTGTAAAGGAGTGAAATTTAGGCGCCCTCATTCTCCACCATTGGATCTGGAGATGATCTGGACCGTCGGATCAGTGCTGACATCAATTCGGATAAGATAAGCCACTATTTTTGGAGAAATGCTGCATTATTGATCTTTGATTGTAAAAAAGGTCTTCTTTTATGGAAAACATTCATGGATCCTCCTTCCTTTATGCTTTAGTGCATCTCCACCCTTGAATATGAGCTCATCTTGACCGTACAACATGGTTCAATCATATTTTGACATGTGGCAGACATTCAAGCCTTCAATTTTCTTATTCTAGAAAACTGCGGTGACCTTGAAAACTGGACTTTGTGCTCTTTGACCCTCCAAAAAGTCTTTGATGAAGATGAAACATTGTAGGACTATGTTTCCAAAGATCTCCTTCAGGAATATGCAGAAAAAACTCCCATCTGAATCTAACTTGTACAAGTTTGACTACATTTGGAAGCTTGCAAGGTGGCATTAAGGTGTCTAGGAAGCTCGGATAGCCTTGAAAATTTATACAAATATGTAGCCACATATGGTCTTTATACATGCCAAACCATATGGCTAACATAAATTTCTATACAAGAATTTGTAGGGTCAAACTAGAAAAAATACATTTTTACAAAATGAACATAGCATATCAATGTGCTACCAAATCCATTTTCTGCTGAAATTTGGGCTATAGACTGCCTTTGACAATCTTTACAAGTATATGGATTTTCATCTAATTTGGTGACAATGAAATTTTTGCCCTAATTTCCCAACTTTGACCAGCTTTGACCAACTTTGACCGCTACCATGGACTTTCTTAATTTCTTTGAAACTTTGTATGTGACCTTCCTTTGACATCCTTGATGCATCCTGGACTTCTCGGGGAATTCTGGCTACCTTCACCAAATATGTTTTTTTTGTAGGCCTTCACAAGTGAGAGAGGAGAGAAAATCTTGACGACACCGCCATAAGAACTACTCCTTTTAACTTAGTGTACGGACAGAATGCTATTTTGCCAATTGATTTCTTGACACCCACTCTCAGAGTAGCAACAACTTATGAGTGGACTGGACATGAACTATCAGCTCAATTGGATCAAATAGAAAAGTTACACGAAACTAGGTTACAAGCCGTAGTAGGGATTTATGCTGCTAAAAGGCGACAGAAAGCCTATTTTGATGTTCATATTAAAGATAAAAATTTGAAGGAAGGAGATTTTGTTTTCGTTTATACTTTGAAACAACGCGCGAAGAAACTGCAAAAAAGAGGTTATGGCCCATTGATCATCAATCGCATATCCACAAGCGGAGCCATCAATTTAGCAACCCTAGATGGAGAAGTATTACCAAACTATATAAGTGGATGTCGAGTGAAAAAATATTTAGATCCATTGACAGAAGAGATAATGTCACGATTAATAATGGGTAAAAATAGGCGCATAGAGGAAGAAAGAATACGAGAAGAAGCGAGGCAAGAAACACTAGAACAAATCAAGAAAAGAAAAGAGTGGATGAGAGATATTGACAAGGAGAGGAACTCATCCCAATGGCTAATTTTAGAGTCGCTGAAAACCTAGGACAGCAAATAACACAACCTTATTTGAATTTGGGTGCTGGAACAAAAGAGTACCACTTGGTGGATGCTCTTATTGACACAGGAGCCGCTATAAGTTGTATTAGATTTTCATTGACTCAAAAACTCAAGGATGAACTAAGGCCCTCTAAGGCACAACTGATAGGAATAGGAGGAAAAATTACTCGATGTATAGGTGAGATTACCTTACCTCTACACCTCGGAAACAACACGATGGAACAAAAACTCTTAGTTTGTCATGATCAGGACTTATTAGAAGAGCTCCTGTTAGGTCAAGACTGGATATATGAATATGAAGTGACTATTCAATTAGCCCTAGGATACATCTCGGCCAAGATAGGACATTGTGAAGTGTTCAACATGTTAGATGAATGACCGATCAAAGCCAAAGGTATAGAACCAAAAACTCACTCAAACGAACACACTGATAAATGTATGATCACTCACACTATGGAAACCCCATCATCGAGTACTTCAAGTGAGGATACACCGAATCTCGATTGCACACAATCTTCTAATCCAGTAAGTCCCATGATTAGTGTCTTATCCAACAAAAGCCTCAGTGAGGAACTAAGCACAAGAGAGAATAGTCAGCACGACGATTACAAGTCTGCACACATTAGAACATACCCTATTCCTCACACCCGACAAGCTTGGATCAGAAAAGATCAAGTGATAGTTTATCTTCAACAACAGAGTCACTATCGACATCGGAGACAACGACAGAATAAAAATACAAGTCATGTTGGGCGCCCAAAAATACCAAAGGTTATTAAAGTATGGATACTGAAGAAGGTGATAGCCGCTCAGTCGGCCCGAACGTAAATATAGATTCCCAAGTCAGGTAACCAAGTGAAAATCATAAAAAAGGACAATCCAAGGCACAAGAAGAATCAGTACAATCTGAGAGCAAAACGGCAGAAGATAAACCACTACAAAACAAAGCAGGAAACTCGGCATGCAACAAAAATATTTCGAAGATTCGAATAGAAGACGAAGCAAAAGCACTACACGAAAAATATGACATTCTCCAAGAATGCTAGGGATACAAACTATCCCAAGGGAGTAAAGCAGATTTGGATGCCGAAAGGCAAGACAATCTGTATGTATCAACCAAGTAATTCGAGTTGCACACATTTGGAGTCACCAAAACCCAAAGTATGCATGATAGTGCCACATTACAAGGCCAAACATTTGGCACATTCTTCTTCTACTTCAAAATAGTGAAGCACATTTCCCTCTTGGGGAATAGGAGAGCACTTATAAAATAATCAAAAAGAAAAAAAAAACATATAATTCAATAACCGCTTCGGCTATGACTAACCTTTGTGTTTTCTTTCAGACATAAACAAAAAATATATAAATAAGTATGAAAAGGAAAATCCCAGGTATTACCTTTCTCACACCCACGGGGAAGGGACAACACAATCCACTCGGAGAGTTGCCAAATTCAATGTGGATAAGTGAAAGATGATTCTTGATACCAGCTTGCCACTGACTTCTGGTATATACTGAGTGCAGATGGCATCTTCTAATTCCGAGGCTACGCAAGAGGAAGAGATCCAGCTTCTTCCCTTGAAATCAATAACGAAGGCAAGAGGTCATTGGTTTCTTGATGATCAACCAGTGTCCGAACTCATTTTCATGGCGACCATCAAGATCATGGATAGGGATCACTACTTCCCTATCATGTCACAAGATTTCAAAACTATCATACAAGGATTACCGCGCATGACAGATGTCTGGACACAAGCTGGAATTGATGCATTCTTAAGACTTCCAATATATCTGCCAGATTTCCAGAGATGTACACAAGTGATGAATACACTACAGTCCGCATCGAATAAGGCATTTGTCTCGGAAGCAAGAGTACTTGACAAGGTTGGTACCCGGAAAACAATTCAATTCACTCATGAGCTAATTAACAGAGCTTTTGGATGGAATCAAGAGGGACTCACCAATGTAAGATGAGTGTCATGATTCGAAAAAGAGAACATGTTTGGAAATCAACAGAACTGATATTGAAGACTCTGTTCGCTTAGTGCACCAGCATTTTTGCTTTCCGAGTATGCATATATATACTGCACCTCAAAAAATTGTTGTGCAATTACTCTCTCATGCTATGAGGCAAGTAGGAAATAAAGTAAATATGACTCCATATATTCAGGATCGCCTATTCAAAGCGAAGAAAAAGTGGGGTCAGAAAAAGTTCTTGAATGGAAGTTTGGCATTGACACTGCTAATTTATGATGCACTAGAAATGAAGGAGTGCTTACGCTTGATGCCGACCTCAACAGAGCTCGCAAAATATGCCAAGTCAGCGAGTGTTCCAAAGAAAAAGAAAACAGCCATATCTATTGAAGAAGTGGGAACCAATTCAAAGAAACCCATGAGGGGGACTAAACGCCTAAGAGAAGAAGAAGCGCAAGAGACACCACAATCAAAGAGAACACATATATTGCCAAAGATTCCTGTGACACAACAACCGATCATGAAAAGAGATCTCTCTGCAGCTCTAAAAGAGACACACACATATATGCGGGGGCAAGTAAATTTAAATGTCCAAGGTCATCATTACAGACAGGCAAGCCAGGAAAAGAAACACAAAGATAAAGAACAGACCCCAGAACAAGCTGCCAGATATAAAGAACTAGGATTACAAGATTCAAGCTCGAATGAAGAATCTAGCCCCGAGAAAGACACATTGGATACTGACATAAGAACCGAAAGGCACAATGACGAATGGATAGAGATCAATCAAGTCAAAGTTACACCGGACAACCAACAGGTGCAAGCAAAGGGCATAGAAGAATCCACTGAACAGTGCACATTATTCAATTGAATGATACGTCCAAGATCAGCATCAAGGAAGTTCCAATCACAAATAAAGATGCAGTGCCACCTATAAAAGAGGAAATACAAACATCGGTGCACCAGGAAGCAGGCCTACAAAAAAATAAGGAGCCAACTGTGATTGAAGTGCCTGATGATACACCTCAAGGCAAGAGCGACCACAGGGAGGCTGAGCCATGGATACAACTCCATATTAGGCAGCCCCATGATACTACATTACATGTGGCACAAAGGGAAAGATGTTACAACAGGTGAAGAACCTAGCATCCCTACCACATGGTTAAACATTGATGTTACTCAATTGAAACCTGTTGTCAAGCAAATGATACAAACAACAATGGATACATAACAGCAAATGATGGAAACGGATGCAGATTGCGACAAAGAAATGCGGGAAAAGAATCACTTCCAAGTAATGAGTGAGCAATTGTCCGCACAACTCATCAGGGCCCAACAAGAAATTTCAGCCAAGGAAACAGAGATAATAGCAGTCAAGGAACAATGTACTACATTGATGAAACAACATCATCAGCTCCAGGCACAATTGACAGATTTACAAAGACAACATGAAGCCATCGAAGTAGATAAAGAGAGGATGAAAGCTCGCAGCAACCTGCTCGAAATACAACTAAAAGTATACATGGAAGAAAACGATAGCTTACACAGCCGCAATAAGGAATTAATGAAGGCATTACTGTATGATTCAGCCTATCAAAAAACAAGAGACTATAGCTATTGACCAGAAAGAACTAAGAGATCAAATTGCACAATATGCAGATTTACTGAAACAAGAGCAAGCCCTAAGAGAAGAATAGGAAAATAGGTATATCAAGGACACCAATGAACTCAAGAAATAGTTGAATACTTCCAATGGAAAACTTGCAGTGAGTTACAATGAGAATATGGATCAGGTAGCAGAGATTGGCAATGAGTTACTTGCTACAGAAGAGGCACTCAGGGCAGCCATGCAAGAAGTTAAAAATACTGCATGCCTTGAACAATTAGAAACTAAAGCAGAAGAGAAAGTACCAATCAAGACACCAGTAGCGCCAACACAAGAAAATCCTACTGACGAGGTAGAGGTACGTCCTCTATTTCCTCCGATTTATAATTCCCCAATAAAACAGTAGATGGCGGACCTATGTGATGATCATCCGATGCCATACACTACAAAAATAGGTCAAAAGGAACAGGCACTATTGGTGTCCTGATTGACAGAAAATTTTGAAAATCAAGTGATCAAAGTAATGAAGGAAGCAAAAATAAAGGGCAAAGACTTGGATACCATCGTGACGCCTTTCAACATTCCGTATGGATTATTGAAAGAGAAAACCAGGCAATACATAAAGAAGACCACACAGAGAAATCCAGACGAACAGTTGCACTTCAAAGATGACACATTCAAGTATACTCAAGAAGAATTTGAAGCTGCACATCCGGTATGGAGAAGAAAGTTTTTGGAGAAAAATCCTACATTGCGGGTGCATTAGCAAGCAGCACCATACTTATTACAGGTAAACCCTTCATTTTGCCCAACACCACGTCGCAGAGAAGCAAGAGAATTTTTGGACATGCAAAAGAGTGGTGTTATCAATAAACAGTGGCTGAATTATCCGCTACTTCCAAGTCCACCTCATAACTATCTACCAACCGAAGATTATATGGTAAAAACCATTGAATTTTGGCTACATTGTTATGCAACAGTACCTGATCTAACTATCAAAATGACGAATAACTATCTACCAACCGAAGATTATATGGTAAAAACCATTGAATTTTGGCTACATTGTTATGCAACAGTACCTGATCTAACTATCAAAATAAATTCTCAGCATGATCCTTACAATTTTGAAGGTGTTCAAGCACGCGGCGTATACATTTTTAAATTTCATTGGCATTAATCAGGGAACATATATTCTCATTTTTGATTTGTCTGTTATGCCTAGCTGACCTACAATAATGGCCTATTATTCTAGGCTCATGTTTTTACCAAGTACATATATGCAAACATTCAAAGAAGCCTTTTTCATAGGGTTTTTTGAAATTGATTCCGAGATCTTTTTAAAGATGTCATCCAACTTGAATGCCAGATTAGTGGCATATGAGCTAAGCTTCTTCACTGATCACAGACAGCCACCACATGACGGTGTGAAAGCAGAATAGTGGAAGCAACTAATGATACGTGAAGCTAATATGCTTAATGAGACAGAGCAAAGAGTGTACAAAACATACTCCCGTCGACTTCCAAAGCCTTTTGGGGACGACAGAGTTCAGGAGGGGGGTAGTGTTCAGGGAGAGTCAAGTAAAAAGAAGAAAAGAAGAAGACAAAGAAAGAAGCTTCAATAAAAGATCATATTTGAAGATATATCTCTGCAAGAAGCCCCACAGGGGCGCAACACCCATCTCTGCACAGAGCCCCGCAGGGGCACACATCAAGGAAAAAGCACGTAGGTGGGAAGGAGGAACCAAGGGCAGGAAGTATCCATGAAGAAGTGCAAGAAGATATTCGGCAATTCGAGAACCCCAAGAAGGTGCTTCAACCTCTTGATCTTTGGAAGGTCTAGATCGAAGGTTGAAGAACTACACCTTAATACCTTCCACTAGTGGCATGTGTGGCAACCCGACTTAATAGGAAACACGAATGCATCAGGCCCAGAGGATGTAAAAGAAGAATCAAGAAGAGGCCATCAAAACTGAACACCTATCTAACAAGCAGGTAGAAGTGACCAAGAGATGCATGCGGACAACAAGTGACATACAAGAAGTAAAGCCTGTCAAGGGACGACAGAGACAAAGAGGGGAGAGTGTTGCAGAGCGAAGAAGAGCAAAAGGCAGAGAAAAAGACGGGCCCCAAAATGTTTTCGATTTGTACACTTTATTTTTGTATCATAATCAAAATGCACTAGAGGAGTCCTCTAGATGCATCCCCACAGAAGATTAGTAGATTTCCCATGTAAATTAGTAGGAAATTAGCCTTTTAGTGAATAAAGTGCCGGTCTCTTGTGTGAAAGGAGCATTTTTAGGGCACATGTATATAAGTCAATTTGTGACTCTTTGTAAAGACTTTTGGTCATTGTGAGAATCAAGAGCACAGAATTTCGAATTTGTGTCTTCTTCTCTCTGTATTTTCTTCTTTGTGAGCTTGTATGCATGTGTGTTGCTTGAAAAGAGTGTTAGGAAGTGTTGTCTATCCATGAAAGTGTTTGTTTGCTGTAGTTAAGGTGTGTGTGAAGTGTAGGAAGTGTTGAAGTGTAGGAAGGTCATTCCCACGACTCCGTATTTTGCCCATAACATGAAGTAGAAGCATCAAAATTGAGTAAATATACAACCATTGGATGCGTCTCCTCTAGAGCTTCGAAATGCATATGGTATTTGCTATATTTAGAGTTCGGAGCTGAGAGAAAAGCTCAATTTAATGTTGGATGTTGCTCCAAGTATTGTGACATCATGACTGACAGTTGAAGCTTGTTTGGATTAGTCTTTGCCTTGTTTACACTCTTTGGGAAGCTCATGTGCATTGATCGTCATTTGAATGCATGTCTTCATACACTCAGCTAGGTTTTGATACTCTTCGGATTGATAAATAAAGCGTGAATCCCCACTATATGCACTTGAGGGGGATCGAGGTATAGTCTCTTTCTCCACAAGTCCCTAGGTTTGTCATTAGGTACACAGCATGCTGCTGCAGATGTCTGACTCCACCAATTGGTATCAGAGTAGGTTGTCGCTTCATCTGGGGCATTGTCGACACCTCTACAGTTGCGGTTTCAGAATCACAGGAAATTTTTTGAGCATACATAAAGTGTTTCAGAGATCAAAATGGCTTCACTTTTTGGTGCCAAAATCGTGATATGAGCTCATTTTGGCCTCCGAACGCACTATCATAGTGATTGTGTAGGCTATTTCATGTTTTTGTGCCGAAAGTATACAACTATTTTGCTTTGCCAGTATAAGCATATCAAAGTGTGCTACAAGTTTAGTAGAATTTGTATGGGAAGTTGTGTTCAACTTTTTAAGATACAATCGATTTTCTGCATCAAGGTATTTTAGTCACCGGTCATGGCTAAAAGCAATGATGCAATTCATATGTTGGCTATTGAGGATAAGTTGGATGGTACCAACTACCCGTTATGGGCTTATATGATGCGACATGTATTGGTTGCAAAAGGATTGTGGAACATTGTGCAAGGTGTTGAAAAACATCCTATCACACCTACAATTCTTACAACTGTCGGTACTGAAGCTGATGTAGATGGTGTCAAAGATGATGATATTCTACAAATTCTTATTCATGATGTGGTTTTTGCTGCACCTACCATAGAGAAAATTTGTTGGGATGACAAAGATGCCCAGTCACATGCATTGATAGCTTTGTGTATTAAACATGCCATTATTCCTCATTTGCTCTTACAGAACAGCTAAGAATGCTTGGGATACAGTTACCACATTGTACTAGGCTAGGAATGAGGCTCATGTTTCTTACCTCCAAAAATAGTTTGGAGAGTTAGCACATGAATGAAGATGATTCTGTGGATTTTCTAACAGAGATCAAAGACTTGAAGGAACAACTCACTTGTGCAGACCGTTCTGAATGGTCTTCTTGATTGATATCAAAAGTTTTGCTTCTACTCTTTGATTGATGATGAAAGGCAATCCAAATGCCTTGTCATTTGAGGAGTTATTCTATATTCTGTTGTAGGAAGATCAGTCGAGGAAAAACAGGTCCATTATGCATGCTGCAGATCGAGCTTTTCTAGCTGGTTAAAAGGGCAAACTAAAATGGAGCTCTTCTACTAGTAATTAGAAATTTGCAAATGCTACACATTCGAAGAAGGAAGACAAAGATGAGAAGAAATCAAAAAAGAAAAAATTGTTTTGCAAATACTATAAAGCAAATGATCATGTCATTAAGAGCTGTCCAAAATTAGCTACGAAATAGGCAACGAAGAAAGAGGCCGGAAAGGTTGTTGTGGAGGCCTCTACACTAAAAACAAAGTCTGCTAATCTTGTGCAAGATGAAGAATCGGTGTTTACTACTATTTGGACTTTTGACCCATCTTCTTATGAGAAGTACATGTCGGTAGTAGACTTAGATAATTGGTATTTTGATAGTGGGGCGACCAAACATATTAGCTCATAGCATAGTTTCTTCTCTTCACTCGAACGTGCCACTACAGGGAATACTGCTGCATGTGCCAGCAACTCCTCTTATCCTGTTATGGGAGTTGGTAAGATCATTTTGACTACCATTTTGACTACTACTGATGGTAGTTCTTTCACTTTGTTAGATGTTTTGTTTATGTAAGGGATCAAGAAAAATCTATTATCAATTTGTGCATTAGCCAAGATTGGCTTGGTTGTGAAATTTGTTGATGACAGATGTACTGTTCATGACCTGTCAAATGGCAATGTCATTATTGCTTCTATCATTTTATCTTGTGGGTTGTATAAGTTCATAGACTATCAAAGATATGTAAATGATTCATTGTGTGAGGTACATGATTCTCAATCTATGTTAGATGCACAGCTTTGGCATGCACCCTTTGGTCATCTAAGTTTTGCTAGTTTGCTATGCCTACAAAAATCTGAAATGATGTCCTCTTTGCTCAAACTTGAGGCACTTGGTAAACATGTATGTGAAGGATGTATTTTGGGAAAAATGTAGCGTTCTTCCTTTCCAAAAGATGGTTCAGTTTGAGCTACTCAGAAATTGAAGCTTGTTCACAGTGATGTTTGTGGTCCTATGCACACACCCTCTTTTGGCAATTATCTTTACTTCCTAACTTGTGATGGATGTCTCTAAATTGCCTTTGTTCTAAGGGTTGGAACTAGGTTAGGGTAGTATTTTTCAAGGTGATTCCAAATGCATTATATTGGGTGAACTTATCATGCACTTGTTCACCTCGCAACACTTGTTTGAACTCAGCTACATGGTCATAAGGATCACCTGTTTCATCAAAAAAAATTTTCATGGATTTTACTAATTGAGTTGGTCTCAATATTCTAGGATGGTCTTTGGGCCTAGGTAGAGGAAAGTCATCTCTAACTTGTTGGGGTCTAGATTCCCTTGGTCTCTCTCTCTCTCTCTCTCGCCCCATTCTATCTATCTCTATTGCTGATCGGTCTACTCCTATCATGTTGGAAAATCTTACCTCGGGTCTCTCTCTACCCTTTTCCCTTTGAGAATCATGAGCTTGGGATGTTGTAGTGCTCTAATACCACAAACACTTGCTCTGACATGTTAACTAGATAGACCACTTTTCTTGGCATGTCGAGATCCTTGAATGCACAGATTGTGATTATTCCTACTTCATTTAGTCGCTCAGTCTTGTATCTCCAAAATGTCTTATCTGTCTCTCTACTGAAAAATAACTCAATAATTTTAACACTAAGTCACAACAAAGGAGAACAAAGACATGTTCTCTTTTTCTTTTCACCTAAATACCATTATATGAAGCAAAAAAGTGGGCATTTTACAATATCTAGAAAGCATCACGAGTCTTGCTTGTAAATATTGTCTTTAGAAGCTTGATCTCATATCCCAAGTAGTCAAGATAGATATACTAAAATTCTTGCTGCCATGAAAACTAGTTGTTGAGCATGACCAAGAATCCCACATCATGATCTTGGACAATAGATTAGAGTTGAAAAGGTACAAGTAAGAATTCGCGAAGCTCCTTCATTACATCTATAACCTCAACAAGCACAGATGATAGCTAATTAAAAGTTACTCGAAAATTAGAGTACATGTGTTGCAAAAATCAGAGCATTTTAACAAGGCAATTAAGATCATCCCCTTTGTATGGTTAAGATCCCCATTGAATGCCTGGCCATATTAACAGAATATGAAATACACTTCACAAAAGCATTCCCAAGAGAAGATAATATTCAACAAAATTATACTAAGAAACATTCACACATGATCAGACAAATGCTCAAGATAAATCAAGCTGAACACCAAGTGGAAGCAGAACTCCAAATTATATTTCCATTAAAATGATCTTTTACATTTCATGTGTTTTACAAGAGTTATGTGAATCTACAATAGAAGCTGATCATAGCTTTCCTCAGGCTCAAGGGTATTGGTATCCTCTGGCACATTAGAAAACCTATCTTGCCTCTCTTGCTCCAAGATTGGCTCTTCAAGGTCAGCCATGTCCCCAGGTTCATCTGCAAGTGGGGGAACAGGCTCCCTTGAAGCTGGTTGGAATCTCTCCGTATCTGCAATGTGCTTCCTTCCAACCTCTTGGTCTTCATCTGGGCATGCATTCAGCCCATTGATTCTCATTCTAATGAAGCTCACTTGAGCATCATCCTTCTCCACAGCTATGCAGTGCCTGAACATCTTTAAGGAGCAAGCCAGAGTCGTTCCTGAAACAGCAGAAAACCTCTTAGAGGCTTCAATCAACCATGACTAATGAAAATTGTGAAAATTGAAATTACCTGTGCCCGAAAAAAGGTCTAGGACCCAGTCATCATCATTGGAAAATAGCTGAAGCAATCTCATTATGAGTTTTTGTGGCTTCTGATAAGGGTTAACCAATGTCATGTCCCCAGCTACATGACGAAGTTTCTTGGTAACGGCTGGGAACATGAGCACATTTGAGATCCCATTCTCATTGCAATGCTCCCTGACTCTCCTTTTGCTTACTTCATCATAATAGCCAACTGTAATGCATTCAGTGGCGCTCACAAACCGATGCAAAGGAGTGTGATTTACGTTTGTCTTCACCCTGCAAAAAAGAACTATGAGTCACAGAGGGCATCATTAAAGCCATGGAGATAGAAAGAAGATTACTTACCAAGTGAGGCACTCCACAGCATGACATCTTGCCTTCAGAGCAGTTGAAACAGAGAAAGACTGGTCTCTGCTATGGAAAATTACTATCCTCCAAAGAGGAGACATAGTCAACTCTGCAAAATCAGTGACCATCTTCCGAATCTGAGGTTGTTTGAAGGGTTCATCATCATTAACTGATCCTAACATCCTAAATCCATAGGGTATGTCCGCTATGAGAAGGGAGAAATGTTTTCTAGGCACAACAGAACAAATATTATTTACATCACTACAGAACACATTGTAATATACAGGCCTAAGGGGGTCTAGGGGATTGGAGAAACATTTAAGATCAGGTTCATCATCAAAATCCATCTCCTTCGCTTTTAGTCTAGATTTCTCATGCCTTGCTCTTTGAATGTGAGCAAGGAATGCAGGGGGGCAATCATCTAGTACCTCTGTAGACTTACTTTTCCTTGGTTTCTGCAGAACAAATTGGAAAGACAATTAAAAGAGCTCTTCAGTACAGCAAACAGAACATAAAGAAAGGATGTATGGCATCGATTTCTTGTTGGGGTAGATGCTAGGCATCAACCTTCTACTGAAAATCGATGCTTGGCATCGACCTTGGGACCTAAATCGATGCCTGGCATCGACTTTTGCCACGAGGTCGATGCCAGGCATCGACTTTTGTTGCAGGTCGATGCCAGGCATCGACTTATGCTGCAAGTCGATGCCAGGCATCGACTTATGCCCCCAAGTCAATGCCAGGCATCGACTTATGCTGCAAGTCGATGCCAGGCATCGACTTATGCCCCCAAGTCGATGCCAGGCATCGACTTATGCCCCCAAGTCGATGCCATGCAATGCATCAAATTGGTTAGGATGAAATATTCTGATAAGAGAACCTACCCAATCACGAAACAGGATGAAATATTCTGATAAGGCTTTGTAGGATGATGTGGTTGGATAGTCTGCTTGGACCTCTGTCCAAGAAAAGCAACCCAGCCTCTTCATCATCACCTCCTGAATCTTCATGTACACTTTATGACTAAAGACACATAAATATAAAAGAGACTAGGTTAGACAAGAAGCATGGGAGGAGGGAAAAAGGATCTGAGAATAACATACATACTTATTGAGCTCAGTCACCATCTCCTCGAGGCTTAACTCCTTCGAGATTACCCTTGACAAAGTTGATATGATCAATGTATCATCCTTGATTCCTTGAAGGGCCCTCCATGGGGTCAGCTTCATGTCCTCAGGAGCCTCTTCAATTGAAAGGTCAACTTTCCTTCCCTTTCCCTTCAGATCAACTTGTGGGTCTGGCCTCGACTTTCGTTGCTTCTGGCCCTTGACCTCATTGTGCTCCCACATTGTGAAAATTCTATCCTGTAGATCCCAGATCTCACCTGATCTGAATGCCAGTTGAAACCATGGATCATATTTCCTCAAAGCATCTGACTTTCTATTCTCATCCAATGCAATTCCAACCTCAATAAGACATTGCTTTCGTAGATTGGGATGTATTCTTCCAGCTTCCTTCACAAGACAATCTTCATATTCATGGTGGAAGAACCGAATTCTCTCTATGGAGGACATTTTCTGCCTGTAGTCATTGTCATTGTTGTGATCCCAAGCAAGAAGCTTGGCTTCCTCAGTTGTAAGACCAGCATATATCTTACACTCTGCATACCTAAAGAAAAATGTAGTAGGGTGCTCCTTCACTAACTGTCTATGAGCCTCTGCAGAGTGTGAACCTCCAATCACATAATAAGTGTAATCCTCAAACAAACCCTCATTGAAATCCTCCACACAACTTCACTCATTCGGATCCACCATGACAAGGAATGGCACAACAGTAGCATGAGGATTTATTTTCATTTTCTTCTTAAGATTCTGGACGTGCAAATTATGTGGCTCCCTGATCTCAAGGGGCCTCCTCCCTGTGACTGGATCCACTGGTGGCCTGTGGATAATATTAATCGGCAGGTGGAACAACTGCCCCTTCTTCACAACTTTTCTTCTAGCTATGTCCTCCCTCATCTTATTCTGCTCAGTGCCAAGCACACCAGATGCAAGCTCTCCACCAGGTGCAACAATTATGTCCCTAGAGCTCGAGCTTGAGTCAGAAAACTCCTCTTCTGAAATTATCTTCTTTTTCTTTTGGGGCTTTTTTTGCACACTCTGCTTACCCCTTGCCTTTACAGGGGTCGTCTTCTTGTGCTGTGTTGGCATGATATTGCCCTGGATCCATGGCATCAGGTCCTTGATGAAATTCACTGAGTCTCTGCATATCTGAGCTAGCCCTTCTGGAACACAGCACTCTGGGCACAAGAAATCCATCTTGCATATGACATTTCTTAATCCTTTCGATGTCTCCACCAAGAACAGCAGGTTTTCAGAATCTTCATCTTCATAATCCAGTTTGTAAACAAGTCCATACTGAAAACCTTGTGTTGTCGTGATCTTTCCTCTGCCATAGGCCCCTGCGAACACAAGGAGGACTGCATTCTTCTCTTCAACGTACTGAAGGCACCACTCGAGATTTGTCATGTCCCGAAGTGGACGATCTGTCCTCATGACCTCGGTCTCCCTAGACCTTTCCTTCATATTTGGATCCTCCACAGGAATTTTTATGCTACTCTGTCCACCTGAGGATATTCCTAGTGGGTTGCTGGCCTTCTCAGAGGATAATGGTGCAATAATTTTCTTTGGCTTTGCTTGGTGACCACTGCCTTTGTCACGTTGCTGGTCACCAGAGCCCATGGTGACTCTGAGCTTCTTGATGGGCCTTTCATCCTTGTACTCCGCATCCCTGAAGGCACTTGGAAATATCAGATCAAACGTAAATGTGGTTTCAAAGGCCCAAGTCCATGCAAGGCATCGATTTTGAGCTTCAGGTCGATGCCAGGCATCGATGTTTAAGTGCATGTCGATGCCAGGCATCGACTTTGTGTGCAAGTCGATGCCAGGCATCGACTTGAGGGTGAAAGTTGATGCCAGGCATCGACTTGGGGGTGCAAGAGTCGATGCTTGGCATCGACTTTTGGGCCCAAGTCGATGCTTGGCATCGACGTTTGGGCCAAGTCGATGCCTCGCATCGACTTTTACCCTCAAGTCGATGCCTGGCATCGACTTGCACACAAAGTCGATGCCTGGCATTGACTTGGGCCCAAAAGTCGATGCCAAGCATCGACTTGGGCCCAAAAGTCGATGCCAAGCATCGACTCTGCACCCAAAAGTCGATGCCTGACATCGACTTTTTAGTGCATGTTGATGCCGGCAAGTCGATGCTTGGCATCGACTTTTGGGCCCAAGTCGATGCCTGGCATCGACTTGCACCTGCAAGTCGATGCTTGGCATCGACTTGCAATCCTAAGTCGATGCCTGGCATCGACTTACACCTTAAAGTCGATGCCAGGCATCGAGCTGTACATGCTTTGGATCCATATTTCTAGAGGTAAGAAAAATAAATACCTAGAAATCAGATATTTACACAGACATACAGAGGGAATCTTTTTGGAATCTTTATTTATGTTACATTGATTTTGTCTACCTCTTGGTACTTTTGCCAACATTCTTCTTCTCCATCAGACTTGGCTTGCTGGTATGCTGACCTCTGTGCTCCATGGCTATCTGTGCTCTGCTGCTCTCTCTTGCTCGTGGATTTTGAAAATGCGAATGATCTCCTCCTCTGGTATTTATAGGCAGTTGGGTAACTTGAACCAGAGACTAACTGGATCTAACTGAATGAGTCCACTTGCTAACTAAATCTGTCAACTTATCTAACCAGGGAATAGCACCCACACAAATAGGCTGTTTCAGAGCCACTTTAATGAAATATTCATAGACCCTTGCAACTATTTATATACATTTGCATAGAAATTACATTTCAATGGCAAGAGTATGGTATGTCCATGACGATGTCTAAACTCATGTAGAGATTTGTTTCTAAGAATCTCTTTCTTGGGAGAAAATCAAGTCAAAGTTGTGTTAAATGTGGGAGACTAATGACATCTTTATAGTATTACCCTCCTCACTTTAGTTCATATTCACATTTATCTTGTAACTCACTGTTGAAATGGAAAATCACTATGAATAAACATTCTAGTACAGAACCTTGCAACTATTTATATACATTTGCATGGAAATTAAACTTCAATGGCAACAGTATGGTATGTACATGAGGATTTCTAATCTCATGTAGAAGTTTTTTCTTAGAGTCTGTTGCTTGGGAGAAAATTAGGTCTAAGTTGTGAGATTAATGACATCTTTATAGTGTTATCCTCCACACTTTAGTTCATATTCACATTTATCTTGTAACACATTGTTGAAATGGAAAATCAATGTATGAATATACTTTCTGTGTGCCTCTTTTACACATAATTCTTTTTCAATATACTTTCATCTACCTCTTTGATATCTAGCCAAGACCACAATAAAACCTAATCCTTGAAATCTTAACCAAATGTAAAATTTCTTCTTGTATAGTGTTCAATGGCATAGCATATTCCAGTTGGAACTCAACTTGGATATATTCCAGTTGTAAAATTTCTTCTTGTAAAATTTCTCCAAATAATTTTATTATATATTCCTATTGGAACTCAACTTGGATATATTTTGATTCATTCACAATGCTTAGACTGAATGACTCATATGTAGTTAGAAATCAACTGTGTTTCTCATTTGAATCAAAAGTGAATCAAATCTTTGGTTCCCTTATTAGTGTATATTTGAGTAATTAAGGGATTTGATGTAATTTGATGTTTTATGTTATTTAATGTACTTTAATAAGCTTTTGATTTCATATCTTCTTGATGTGACATTTGATGTGACATCTTCACTTGATCTCGGATTTCTACTTATTTAAAAAGGTCATTCATCTTCAGTCTTCTGTGAACTCAGTGAAGATGAGCTCAATCTTTTCAGTGGATGCTTGGGCATCAGCTTCCTCTGCTCATATTGATTCATTGTTCTCAGTTGAACCTTTCCAGAGAAGTGATGATCCCTATGATTTAGAACGTGCTGATGATTCCATGTTTTCTGTTGAGTCATTTAAGTTATCCAATTCACAGTGCAATGCTGCTCAACCAAATGCACCTCTTGATCTCCCATCTGATCCAACCATTGATCTCCCTTCTGACTCAAGTGCATGTGGAGCAACGAAAAAGCAAAGCAAGCTCAATCTACGATTTAAAAGAAGGTCTCGTGAAGTAAGTCGAAAAAGATTTAAATTTCTTACTTCAGATAGACAGATTGCATTGGATATTGTGAAGCATTGTTGTGGTTTGAAATGTTTGTATAATTTAGGGATGAAGAAACTAAAGCACATAAGAGAAAAATTCCTCCATTTAGATAGTGAAAGGCAAGATATATACCTTGTTTCTTGCATGCAAATGATTGAGGATAACATGTCAGTAACGCGTGTTGGTTTTGAATATTTCTTTACTCAAGGGATGCCATGCTGTAGGGCTGCATTTAAAATTGCAATGGGTGTAGGAAATTTTAGAATACATAGGGTTCAACAAGGGTTTTTGAATGGGGATCTCATTTTGGATACGTTCCATGTTGGGACCAAAGGATCTGTTGGACGTCATGCAATGAATTGGATGATGAACTATTTTAGCTTGCATTGTGAAGTTATGCCTACAACTGGAAGGTTGCACTTGTCAGATAACTTTACTCGTCGAGAGGTATTTCAAATATATAGAGAAGACATGGAAAATAGAAATGAGAAGTATGTGTTGTATTGTCACTTTACTCGATTATGGAAGGAAGAGTTTAACAATGTTTCTATTCCTCGTAAAGTTAGAATGGGTGAATGTTCAGTTTGCGCCACTTTGAAAAACATGGCAAAAGGGGCTACAACACCACAGGAAAAGCATAATTTTAAAAACCTTCTTAACAACCATCCTGACAGTCAAGCATTAGAGAGAAAGAAAGCAATTCATCATCGAAGTAAGGCACTCAGAAATCCGGAGCGTTATATGTGTTTGTTGATCGATGGTATGGATAAAAAAAAAACTTGTTTGCCACATTTTTATCGCATCCCTAAGGACATTGGAGATGAAGTCCTTGTGCAAATGCATTTGGTTGGCGCTTTGGTATACAATGGAACTGTAATGTCCAAGGTTTTCTTCACATATCCGAATGTGCATAATGATCCAAACCTTACAGTTACTGTCATTCATCGTGTTTTGCAATCATGGAAGGGTCTTTTGCCACCAACTCTATATTTGCAACTAGATAATACTCCAAGAGAGAATAAAAATTCTACAGTCTTTGGATATTTAAGCATGCTTGTTGAAAAACAGGTATTTCAGAAGGTTAAGGTAAATTTTCTTCTGGTTGGCCACACTCATGATCACATTGATCAAATGTTCAGTACTTTCTCTAAGAAGTTGGCACGTAACAATGCTTTTACTCTTCCGATTTTATCTGAGCTGATTTCAGAAGCATATACTCCAAAACCAGAAGTTCAACACCTCACACAGATTTATGACTTTAAGCACTTTTGCTCAATGGGCCTTGATAACAGTGCTAAGGTTTTGGCTCCATTGCACAATATTAGTTTCAACCATGTATTCTTGATGAGGAGGGTTGATGAAATAACCCTTTTATTTGCAAAGCAGTATTCATCTTCTCTTGGGTGGGAGCCTAAAGATGGATGCACATTCTTATTGCAGGTGCCTAATTTGTCTACTGTAACAGTGTATGGTGCAGAACAATCACCATATGAAGATAAAAACAATACAGAAAGATGTGGAAGTGTGGTTGATCAAAGTAAAAGCTGGATGCATGCACTCATTGAAAAGAAGAGACATATTGAGCGTGCAAAAAAATATGCTGGAGATCAAGATGTATCTTGGTGGGAGGACTTTTTCAATCATCAAGAAGAGATTATACAGTATACAATTGCAGGTCACTGGCCAGTTGATGTTCCATTCACATGGGATTTTTGTACACAAAGATCCGTGAATGTGGCCCAAGCATGTAATGCAGATGCACTTCAAAGTTTTATACATCCACCAGAAAGAAATATTTATGTAGGCCCAAGGATGACAAAACAGGCAGAAGCAAGATGGCAAGGAAATTTAATAGAGATAAATGTTGGAACGCTTATTGCAGTACTTGCTGATGGTGATGAGGCTACCAGACCATTTTGGATTGCAAAGGTTTTAGAGATAACTAAAGATATTGATCAGAGAAGAATAGAGGCTTTGGTGGTGCATTGGTATTACACTAAAAGTAGTAATGCATTCACAGGTAAATATAACTTAGAAATGGTGTGTGATACTAAACAAACAGGTTCAAAAAGGAAAAAGAATATTCGAAGCACATCCACTCTTAAAATGGATGATGTAGATATTCTTGTTTATGATTTTTCCTTGAAAAAAACTGGTCACTTGAGGAAAGCAACCATCAACATGATAAAACAAAAGCTTCCAGATGTATGTGGTACAGGAAATCATAGGAAAACAAGAAGAGTTGTGCATGATCCTACAGAATTTGGTATGTACGTGGATGAAGATAGAGCTCTTGTGGATATAGAAGAAGAAGAAGAGAGCTCTCAACAGTATGAGACTGAATCAAGTGCATCAGATGATGACGGTGTAGACATAGATCGACAAAGTTGTGAGTTGCATTGAAGCTCTCAGACATTTTTAGTGCTTATGTAAATGCCTCAAAGTAGTTTGGTTAATGAAACCATGTTTTGTAGCAATTTTGAATAACAATCAGATATCCACCCATTAAAGATATGTCTAAAATGTTACTTTTGTGTAAAAACTATTGATTTCTACATTCTTATATATATTTTAGACATGTCAATGTCTTATCATATAGATTTTGGACATGTCAATGTCTTATCATATACATTTTGGGACACGTCAATGCCTAATATAGTGAAATTTTGACTACATTTTGAGCTCATTTTTTTTTGAGAAAATGACAAAAAATGTCAAAAATTACTTGTTTTCACCTCATTTTTGTAATATATGTATACTGGTGTAAAGGAATTCCAAAAATGAGGGGAAAACATGTAATTTTTGACGAGAGTGTTCTCTTTTTACGACATAGTTCTCGTTTGTTACGACTCGCTGTTTTTTGTTATCTTGAGGG